>JADRCH010000102.1:8321514-8346523 GCA_019843965.1 Rhynchomys soricoides
GAATGCTGGGATTAAAATCGTGTGTCACCATACTTGGCTTGTTTTGTTTTTGTTCTATTGGTGGATTAGCAGTGCTGGGGACCAAGTATTATAGCCCCCAGTCCAACTTCATGCACCTGTGGCCAAGTCATTTGCCGTCTGTATTCTCTTCACCTGTATGTTTAGGATAATCGTAACCTACCTGCAGAGTTGCCAGTATGCTGGGTGCACGGCTGCTGGGTGGGGGGGGGGTGCGCTATCACCTCATGTTTTAAAGGAGGCTGTGGACCACGGTACAGGCTAGCCAGAAAATGAATCACTTGGCTAAAAAGCTATTCCCAAGGAGTTTCCAATTGGGGATCTTGAATATAATTTTAGAAGGGAAAAAAGGGAAATGCACAGACATCAAAGAACAATTTTTGGCAAGTGTTTAATCACCGAGGAGAGGGATAAGGATTGGAAGGCGTTCGCCCTTTGATCCCTGCTTATATGGATACGTTTACAAAACAGTGGGCAATGTTCAAGGTAAACCATTTACGTCAAGAAGGCAAAAGAGCAGAAGGAAAAACCAGAGCCTACAACATCCACGAGAAAAAGCAAAAGTAAGCTAATCGTCAGCCAGGTGTGATTGCTCTCACTTGGAATCCTAGCCCTCAGGGAGCTAAGGCAAAGGTTTGCTATGAGCTCAGGGCTAGCCTGGGCTACATACTAAATTCCAGGACTATAGTGTGAGACTTGTCTCAAAAAGAAGTAAAAAATAAGCCAGACATGCTGATGCATGCCTTTAATCTCAGCACTCTAGAGACAGAGGCACACAGATTATCCGTGCAACAAAAGGTAGCCTGATCTATGTAGCAAGTTCAAGGCCAGCCAGGATTAAATAATATTAAAATCATATTTTGTCATGAGAAGGCTTTAAAACTGCTAAAGAGTTATAAATTAAAGAGAACCTGAGCCATCTTCTTATAAAACAAAGAGGTCCATCAAGTTTGATAAATCACTTTTAGAGACCACACCTGTGCAATCAAATAGACAAATGGATGTTGACAACATTGAAAAGAGAATTTCTGAGCTTTCAGTTGCTTAGAATACCATCCATAGTTCCAAACTCCAAGACTATCAGGACTCACAGCTTCTCCTTTCCTTTCCTTCCCCCTCCCACCTATTACTTCCTCTCTCCTCCTCCCTCCCTCTTTCCTCCCCCTCCCTCCCTCCCTCCTTTCTTTCTTTCTTTCCTTTTTTCTATCTTTCTTTCTCTTTTCCTTTCCTTCCTTAGTAGTCAGCTGTGATGTTTCATTTGAGCTTGCCTGGCATGGGATTAGAGTCCTATGCCAAAATTAGCAGAAGCACCCTTCAAGGAAGAGAAGGGTCACGGGGAGGAGAGAAGAGAGTCACAAGCCAGCCTGGCAGTGTTTGCTCTGGGCGCTAAAGGAACAAAACACTCCCATAGACCACCCGTGCCAAATTTGCCCTAGCAACCCCGGTGCTAACCCTGGACCTGCCCAGGGTCAGAGCCCCCACTGAAGCAGGAAAGTTAAGGGCACATGTGAAAGGGAAAAGGGACCCTTACTGCAAGATCTCACCAGCTAGGAATAAAGCATTTTAACATAACTAACAAAATCTTTGCAAAGATGTTTATATGCAGACTATACAAACATTTCAAACAAAAATATTAAAATAGCAAGGAGCCTTCCCTAAGGCCAGAGCATATATGACCTTCAAGTTTAGCCTCATTCCCGGGCCAGCTGGGAGCTGTAACTTCCTGGGAATCTCAAAAACAAGATTAGAGAAAGCTTGTTTACAGTCAACAGATCCCACCCTCCTCTGACCCCGTACTGTAACGATTTCTTTAACCCCTTTGCCCTCTGCTCTTTATCAGCCTGTAATCTTATCCCGCACAGTGCGGCGATCACACAGTAGACTCATTTAACTAAATGGAAAAACAAAAAAGTTAAAAGCCTTTTGAATGATGTAAAGCCAGAAACCAGCAGTAACCTGCACGTGGTAGTTGTCCTGGGTGTGCATTGTCCTCCCAAGGTTGTGTCTGTTTGTCTTCTGTCTTTATCTCTCTGTCTCTCTCTCTCTCTCTCTCTCTCTTTCATACACACACACCTCTGTTTAAGTCTGTGTTACCTTTTGTTTGGTTTTGGACCTGGGACAAGGGACTGAGGTATTTATCTTACATACCCAAGCAGACCTGGCTTCCAGGTTCTCCCAGCAACCCTCAGTCCCTACCTGGCACACCCTGCCCCCAACCCTGAACTTTCCAGCCAGCCAGATTTTGCGAGCACATGCTCGTGCTCGAGTTCGCGCTCTCTCTCTCTCTCTCTCTCTCTCTCTCTTGCTCGTGCTCTCTCTCTCTCTCTCTCTCTCTCCCCCCCCCCCCCCCCCCCCCCCTCCCCCCCCCCCCCCCCCCCCCTCCCCCCCCCCTCCCCCCTCTCCCCTCCCTCCTCCTCCTCCTCCTCCTCCTCCTCCTCCTCCTCCTCCTCCTCCTCCTCTTCTCAACACACATGCCCCTTTCTCTTTCCTTCTCCTATCCCTTCCCTTTTTCCATGGCGACTTCCCTGGCCCTGTTCCTTGGGGTCAGTGAACTCTCCCACCTGACAGCAGCTTCCCAGTAAACCTGCCTTTAATATAATTTAATCTGATTCAAATGGACTCATTTCGCCAACAGTGGAGAAATAACCTATCACCTTTGTGTGTGATCATATGTGTTAAGTACACATGTGTGTTGGGATTCAGACCCAGGACAAATGGCTGATATCCATATTTTACATACCAAAGTGGACCTGGCCTTGTCAGTCCCTATCAGCTATGGGATATGGCTGGCATACCCCGCCCTCTATGTTGAACTTTCCAGCCCAGGGGCTGGACTGGGCTCCCCACGACCCCCAGAAGCTCTTTCCTATATAATCAGACATTTTTGTCTCTCCTCTCTTTCCCCGTCTACATTTTCTCTCTCCCTGTGTACACAAGCTCTTTCTCTCTTTCTCCTCCCCTCTGTCTCCTTCCCCGTGGCGACCTCCCTGGTCTCCTTCCTTGGGACCAGTGAACCCTCCAGAGAGAGACTTCTCAGTAAACTTATCTTTATATGATTTGGTTTGAATTGGTTCATTCACCGGTGGAGAATACTTATCATTGTGTGTTCCTGTGCTTGTGCACACACATGCACGTTAGAGGACTTCAAATGTCTTCTATTTCTACCTTTATAAAAATTTTACTTTAGATTTAATTTATTTGACGTGTAGGAGCCTGTGGGGGGAGGGTTTGTGCGCATGCGCTTACTGCGTGCATGCAGTGCCCGAGGTCAGAAGAGGGCGTCATATCCTCGGAAACTGGAGTTACACATGGTTGTGTAACTGAGCCTAATGGGGATGAAGCTTGTTGAGTGTGCACACACACACACACACACACACACACACACACACACACATGCTTTTTACCACTGAGCCCTCTCTCCAACCCTTCCACCTTATTTTTTGAGGCAAGGTCTCTCACTAAACCTGGAGCTAAGCTGATTGGTCAGTGAGTTCTCTAGGATCATTCTGTCTCTGCCCAGCAACCCAGGGACTATAGGCACATGCAGCCTTCTTTTATGTGGGTGCTAGGGATTCGAACTTGGGTCCTCCGGCTTTTACAGCAAGCGTTCTTACTGAGTCAGATCCCCTGCCCTCCAAACTACTCCGGAAACTCTAGCTATGCTCCACACTTGCTCTTCTGAAGTTCTTTTCCTGAGGAAAAGTCAACTATCCCAGATTTACCTGAGCAAACACAGGAGGCTCAGGAGAGCATTCCAGGTCTGAGGCTCTGCCCAGTCTTCAGAAGCAATCAGCCAGAGGCTGGCATTTCCTAAGTCTGGATATCTCCCCTGGGGTTTCCTCTGAGGCTTGGAACTAGGAGAAAGGCAAGGAATGGAAAAGAGGGAGACTGTAAATTTTTCTTTGTACATTTTAGGAAGCAGAACCTACTCCTCCTCCTCCTCTTCCTCCTCCTCCTCTCCTTCCTTCCCCTCCTCCTCATTTTTGAGATCATCTATGTAGCCCTGGCTGACCTGTCTGATCTCTAAGAAAGAACTCCACCTATGTCTGCTTCCCAGGTTTTTGTTTTGGGGTTTTTTGTTTGGTTGGTTTTGTTTTGTTATCTAGACAGGGTTTCCCTGTGTAGCCCTGGCTGTCTTGGAACTCTCTCTGTAGACCAGGCTGGTCTTGAACACAGAGATTTGCCTGGCTCTGCCTCCTGAGTGGTAGGATTAAAGGCATACACCACCACCACCACCACCAGCACCACCCCCACCACCCCCGCTTTCTGGTATTCTTTCTGGTAGCCTCTCTCTCTGGTTTGAATGTCAGAGTGGTGCTGATTCTGACCTGAGTGAAGACCCCTCTCCTTCCTATTTTCTAGAAGAGACTGTGTGAAGCTGGTGTTGATTCACTTTGCCTGTTTCGTATAATTCTCGAATTAAACTTTCTGAGCATGAAGCACCTGCTAGTTTCTGTTGTTTTGTTTTTCAGGAGGATGGGATGTAAAATATGTAAGACAGTTTATGTGAAAAAGCCTGGGAGTTTTTATATACTCTGTCTCCTCTAATCTCCGTGGCTCAGACGAGGCTACACTTAGTTCTGAAGTCACAGCAACGCATTATTATCGACTCCAACCTGAACTGCATCTGGATTTCCTCCACTTTTCCCCAGATCCTACCTGGGACACCACACCACAGTTGCTGTGAATCCCAAGGTTCTTGGCTCTGAATGTTTCTCAGACTTTGTTTTTAAGGAGTAATGGTCAGGAATTTTATAGGCTTTCTCTTGTGGAATTTGTCTGATCTTTTTCTCATGATAAGGATCAAGCCATGGGTTTGGAGGGGAGCAGCCGAAGATGCTATCTATCAACACGGCTGGTTGTCTTCTTTATTAGTTCCTCGTTTCTTTGTGGTCTGCTTTTGACTTACCTCATTTCTTGAAGTGGGAACTGCAGTTATGGGTGTGCCACGCTGATAATTTGTCTTTTCATTTTTTTATAATGTTATTTGTTGTGTACGTGCTGTCCTCATGTCTGGAGGTCAGAGGACAGCTTTTGGGAGCTGGTTCTATCCTTGCTCCATGTGGACCTTGGGACAGAACCGCTTGGCAGCAGGTGCCTTCCCCACTGAACCCCCTGACCCCTGACTCTGCTCATTTCTGACTTGTGCTCTTAGAGGTATAAATCTGCCTCTCCTCATGGCATCAGCAGCATCTCTCTTACTGTGATCACTTATTTCCCCCTCTCACTCAGTCCAAAGGATGTTTTTAGTTTCTTTGAGTTTTCCTTTTTAGAGACAAGGTCTAACCAGGGCTACAGAACATAAACCTGTCTCAATAAATGAGCGGGAGAAGATTTGGGAATGGGACCGCTCAGCTTCCTGCTCTGGCTGCATGTGGCAGCCATGCATGCCTCCCTCGCCCTTGTGGACTCCCCTTCTCAGTTTATTTAAGAGGAGACAAAGTCTTCCATAAGGCACGTTTGGTGGTGATGTTTAATTACAGCAACAAAGAGTAACTAATATCATGGCTTTGGTCTCAGTCTTGCCTCACTGTCCCTCAGCGATAGTTCCTGGCTATGGACGCATCTTCTTTTCTGTCCACATTCACATCACTCTTATTGAGGCCATCTGCCCTGAGATCATCACCTGGCTACCATGGCTTCCTGCATGTGAACACTTGTGGCTTTGAAGACTCGGGCTGTCAATGACAACAGGAGGAAGCTCTGGAGAGCAGGTCCCCCAAGGCCCCAAACTTCTCTCTTTGGAGCACATTCTATTGGCACATCTATCCATTGACCGTTGTTGGTTTAGATAAAATCATGCTATATAGCTTAGACTGCCCTTAAGCTTGCGATCCCCCTGCCTCAGCCTCCTGAGTGCCAGGGTTACAGACATGCTGCTCTGTGCCCGCTCTTACTCTGTTTCATTGATCTGCCTGCTTGCTTTAACAAAAAGAGTCCACTACTTCGTATTTTATTTTATTTTATTTTATTTTATTTTATTTTATTTTATTTTATCTGCCAAGACAGAGTCTCTATATAGCCCCTGCTATCTGGGATTATTATTCTCTTGCTTCAGCTTCATGAGTGCCTTTTGTCTCTTTTCTTCATTATTATGACAAAATATCTAATGCTGGATACTAATAAAGAAAAGCGGTTTGGGTGGCTGGAGGGATGGCTTAGCGGTTAAGAGCTCTTCCAAAGGTTCTGAGTTCAATTCCCAGCAACCACATGGTAGCTCACAACCATTTGTAATGGGATTTGGTGCCCTCTTCTGGTGTGTCTGAAGACAGCTATAGTGAACTCATATACATAAAATAAATACATCTTTAAAAAAGAAAAGAAAGAAAGAAATGAGGTTCGTTTGACTGGATCTTGTAAAGAGCCAAGGTTAAGTGATTGTGTCTGGTTCTGGCCAGCTTGCTGGCAGAAGCTCAAGCAGTATAGAGGACTGCCATTACAACCACACCCCAAAAGGCATTAAGAAGGTCTGGGAGAAGGCTCGGTGGCAGAGCTGTCCCTATGTATAGGCCCATGGGTTCAGTTCCCCAGCACACCACGAAACAAAAGAACATTCATACATTCCTCTGGTCTCTTATAAATCCACCAGAATTCAGTTCATATTTGAGTTTGTTCTTTCTCACTGACTCTGTAATGCTGTATAGCAAGGTACCTCAGAGTGGGTAACTTGTAAAACAGAAATGTTATTTCATTATCATCTAGAGCAGTGGTTTTCAACCTGTGGGTCACGACCCCTCTGGGGATCGACTGACCCTTTTATAGGGGTCACTTAAGACCATCGAAAAATGTAGATACTTACATTACAATTCATACAGGTAGCAAAATTACAGTTATGAAGTGGTAACAATAATAATGTTATGGTTTGGTCATAGCAACACGAGGAACTGTATTGAAGGTCACAGCATTAGGAAGGCTGATGACCGCTGCTCTAGAGCTTCAAAAGATCAGGCTAAAAATGTCAGAGGTTTTGTCTGTTGCTGGGTGATCTGTTTGCAGCCTTGATGCTGACCTTGAAGAGGGGAGAAGGGGTCAAAGGTCATAAAGGTCAAACTCTGTATCAAACCATTCCACCCTGCACTAATCTATTCCCGATAACAGAGCCTTCTTGGTCTAACCCTCTTGGCAGCTCACAGCTGTCTATAACTCCATTTCTGGGAGAATTTGACCCCTTCTTCTTACCTCCATGGGCACCAGGCGCACATGTGGTATGCAGACATTCATGCAGATGAGATGCTCATACACGTAAGATTAAAAGAAGATATTTGTTTTGTTTTGTTTTGTTTTTCGAGTCAAGATTTCTCTGTGTAGCTCTGGCTGTCCTGGAACTCATTCTGTAGACCAGGCTGGCCTCAAACTCAGAGATTTCAGAAACTGAACCTGAGTCCTCTGCAAGGGCATCAAGTACTCTAAAATGTTGATCCAATTCTCCAGCCCCTGTGCCTCTTCTTGGGGGTGGGGATCTTGAGACAGAGTCTGCCTATATAGTCAGATTTGCAATCCTCCTGCTATAGCTTCTCCAAAGTTAGGACTACAAGTATGTGCCATCATGCCCTGGAAAAAATGTTTTTAATACCATGTCTTAGTCACTGTTGTATTCCTGTGAAGACAAGACCATGCTATGACCAAGGCAGTTTTTTTTTCTTGTTTTTTCCAGACAGAGTTTTTATCTATGTATCTTTGGCTGTCCTGAAGCTCACTCTGTAGGCCTTTGAACTCATAAAGATTCGCCTGCCTCTGCCTCCCAAAGGCTGAGATTAAAAGCCTGTGCCATCACTGCCCTGCTCCAAGGCAATTCTTACAAAAGAAAGCATTTAACTGTGGGCTTGCTTAACAGTTTCAGAAGTTTAGTCCATTATTATCATGGTGGGAAGCATGGCAGTGTGCAGGCAGACATGGTGCTGGAGAAGTAGCTAAGGACTACATCCTGATTCACAGGCCAAGAGAGCAAGCTGGGCCTGGCATGGGCTTGTGAAACCTTAAAGCCCACCTCCTCAGACATACTTCTTCTGACAAGGCCACACCTCCAATGAGGCCACACCTCCTTTTTTTTTTTTTTTTTTTCTGGATTTTTGAGACAGGGCTTCTCTGTGTAGCCCTGGCTGTTCCTGGAACTCACTCTGTAGACCAGGCTGGCCTCGAAATCAGAAATCCACCTGCCTCTGCCTCCCGAGTGCCGGGATTAAAGGCTTGCGCCACCACGGCCCAGCTGAGGCTACTCTTCCTAATCCTTCTAATCCTTTCAAATACTACCACCTCCTGGTGGTTAAGTTTCCAACCAGATGAGCCTATGGGGGACATTCTTATTCAAACCACCACATACCATAAAACATCTATTTGATGTTCAAATTGTTTGGCCTTATTACCTGCAGAAGTCAGAATCTATGTAAAAACCATTTTGACTCTACCTGCAACTTGTTCTTCAGTTTCTCAGCCAGATTTGTTGAAAGCCCTTACACATCCTCTGTTTGCTGTATTTCCAGTAATGTATGTATGCAAAGGCAGTGCTGGGATCAAGTTTCCAATAGGAGTGTTTCCTGGGTGTCAATGTCTCCCTCCAAGCTCAAGCAGGAGATGTTTCATTGTTTATGTTTTGGCACTGAGGCAGAGTTTCACTCTCCTTCTGTAGCCCAGGCTAGCCTCAAACTTGTAGTAAACCTACTTCCTCCACCCCAAGTGCTAGGGCCCAGCCTAGCTGATGGTCTCTGGTTCATGCATGAAGATGGTGATCATAAGAGTTACTATTATTTTGCACATTGGCTAGAATGGCTTTCTGAGAGTTTCTCCACATCAGTATTTAGTTGTCCTGAGATGCAGGGTGTATGGGAGGTAAGTGCCAGAATTTAACTTTCCTACTAAATATAAAATGAGAAATGATGTGGCTTTAATAGTTGTGATAGTTTGGCCCATGAAGTGGCACTATTTGGAAGTGTGGTCTTATTGGAGTAGGTGTGTCAGTGTGGGTGTGGGCTTTAAGACCCTACTCCTAGCTGCCTGGAAGTTAGCTAGCAGCCTTCAGATGAAGATGTAGAACTCACAGCTCTTCCTGCACCATGCCTGCCAGGATGCTGCCATGCTCCCGCCTTGATAATAGACTGAACCTCTGAACCTGTAAGCCAGACCTAATTAAATGTTGTCCTTTATGAAACTTGCCTTGGTCATGGTATCTGTTCACAGCAATAAAACCCTAACTAAGGCAATAGTCTAGTGCTGTATTTACCAATGAGCTCTCCTATGCTATCTGTATGATCTTCTGCACATTCCCCCATCCCATAGCTCCTGCTTGGAGATTGGTTCAATATTCTGGACACTCTGTTTTTTATTAAACAGCCTCTCTAGGTAGCCCTGGTGGTCCTAGAACTTGTGTAGATGACAGTGACTCTGAACTAGAAGAGACCTACCTGTGTCTGCTTCTGGAGTTCTGACATTAAAGATGAGAGTCACTATGCCTGTCTGGACATTCATCCTTGATTGCAAACATCTCTCAGTTTGTGACATTCAGCCTGAGGATTTCCCTTGTTCTGTTACCAGCTTTTGGTCATTCTGCCACAGATACACGCAGCACTAGCAACCTGTAGTGTGGAACGTAATGTGTCACTTACCCGTTCACTACATAAGCAGATCTGGGCAGGGTATAGCAAGTTTATTGAAAATTTAAACCAAGACAAAAAGAGCTTCCTGGTCAATGCAACTAGAGTTTTCCTCTGGACACCAGCCATCAGCAAAGCTGTTCTGCTGTTGAGCTAACAGCCCTGCTGCTCAGCAGCTTCTTGCTAAGTAAAGAAAGGGGAGTATAATGGGGCCTCCACAGCCATCTGGATTCTCTCCTTCTATCTGAGGTATTTCATAAAGGTTTGGTTTTTTGGTTTTTGGTTTTTGGTTTTTTTTTTTCCAGGCTATCTAGCTGCCAGAGATGGAAGTCCTCCAGTGGACACCGTGAGATCAACAGAATGCTTGCAATTAGACCATGCATAGAATATGACAGACTAAGCCTTGTGTCTTCCTGACCATGGCACCTTGTGTGTGTTATTTTTGCTGAAGCCCTCTGCGTCCCTGCCCCTAGTTGGTGTGTCGCCCTTATTTACAGATTCCCACTCTCCTACACTCATCAACGCCCATCTAAGGCTCAGAGAATTGACTGCCTTACTCTTCCCCACAAATACCCTGGTCAGAAGCATCCTCCAAGACAGGAGTTCTTTGTCAAGCATTACTGAATATTCCTGTCCTTTGCAAACAATGGGATTCTCACGATGAAATAGTTTCCTTTGATACAGGTTCTTCCTATGGATCCCAGTCTGATTTAGAACTTGTGAGTCAAAATAAACATTTCCTCTCTTTAAGTGGACTATCTCAGGTATTTTGTTACAGTGCTGCAAAACTGACCAACACAATGCTCTTTGACACAGGCTATGAGCCTACTGCGGTGATAGCTGCTTGGAATCCCAGCATTCAAGGAGCTGAGAAAACACATTCTTCAGTCTCTTTCCAGGACTTCCTGACACTTGCCAAACCACCCTAACTGTTGGGTAGTAAACCGCTTGTACCCCAGTTTTTGTCTTAGGAATTGCAAATGAACGCATGATGATGGTGGTGGCAATGATTTACAAGCAATAAAACTTACCTTAATTCAGGGTCTTGCTGTGTAGCTCAGGCTAGCCCCAACCCTAAAATCTTAATGCCTCATTCTCTGAGTGCTAAGACTATAGGCATGTACCACAACCACCACCAAAAGAAATCTTGTGAAGGGGTCAAACCCAGGACCTCATGGGAGAGAAGTACTCTCCCACTAAGCTAACAGTCCTCAAAAGCCACCCTTTTCCCCCTCAGACTTACTTCATTTTATGCATATGAGTTTTTGCATGCATGTGTCTGTATGTACAGGTACTGTGTGTGTGCCTAGGGCCCAAGAGGGCATCAGATCCTCCCAGAAATGAAGTTCCAAATAGTTGTGAGCCACCATGTGGGTGCTGGGAACTGAACCCAGGCCCTGGGTGAAGCAACAAATACTTTAATACTGAGCCATCTCTCTAACTCCAAAATGTCACCTTATTTCAAATTACATTCCTATGTGTTTTGTGTATGCAGACACCATTTCATGAAGACTACCACATTTCTTTTTTTTTTTTCTTTTGGTTTTTTTGAGTCAGGGTTTCTCTGTGTAGCCCTAGCTGTCCTGGAACTCACTCAGTAGACCAGGCTGGCCTCGAACTCAGAAATCTGCCTGCCTCTGCCTCCCGAGTGCTGGGATTAAAGGTGAATGCCTCTACTGTTCGTTTTTTTGTTGTTTTTTTCCACCTTGTTTTTTGAGACAAGGTCTCACTGATCTGGAGCTCACCAAGGCAGGCTGGCCAGTGAGCCATAAGGATTCACCTGTCCCTGCCTCCTTGCCCTAGAATTACAAATTCTAACCCCATAACTGGCTTATACCATTATTATTATTATCACTATTACATATAATTATTAAATTTATTTTATTTTATATGATTGGGTGTTTTGCCTGAATATGTCTGTGCAACATCAGTACAGGTGTGACTTTGGCTTTTTCTGAGACCAGAGAGGGATGGCTAAGTCACGGGGTTGTTTGTAGATGTCATACTGCTTTTAAGATGGCGTAAGGAGGTTTTCTGTTCTTCATTCACAGTGCAACTTCTGTCTAGGGTTTAAAGTTCTAGACATTTGATAGGTGTGGTAGTTTGAATATGTTTACCCCAGTGTGTGGCATTATTATGTGTGGCCTTGTTGGAGGAAGTGTGTTACTGTGGAGGTGGGCTTTGAGACCCTCCTCCTAGCTGCCTGAGGACAGTCTGCTCCTGGCTTCCTTTGGATGAAGATGCAGAACTTTCAGCTCCTCTAGCGCCATGCCTGTCTGAACCCTGCTTTGCTGTGCTTCCTACCGTGATGATAATGGGCTGAATCTCAGAACCTGGAAGCCAGCCTCAATGAAATGTTTTCTCTTATAAGAGTGGTCTTGGGAGTCTGGAGAGATGGCTCAGGGGTTAAGAGCACTGACTGTTCTTGAGTTCAATTCCTAGAAACCACATGGTAGCTCACAACCATCTGTAATGGGATCTGATGGCCTCTTCTGGTGTGTCTAAAAACAGTGTACTCATATAAATTAAATAAATAAATCTTTAAAAAAATGTTGCCTTGGTCATGGTGTTTCTTCTCAGCAATGGAAACCCTAAGGCAATGGGTGCATAGTGTGATCTTGTGGTTTTAATTTGCTTTCCCAGTTCATTTTAATTAACTGTTATTTCCCACATTTTTTTGTTTTTTAGACAGAGTCTCCTAGAACTCACTATGTAGACAAGACTGGCCTCATACACAGAGATCTGCCTGCCTCTGCCTCCCAAGGGCCAGGATTAAAGGCATGTAGCACCATATACAGCTTACATTAAGATTTTCTTTTAATTTTAAGAAAAGAATTTCCTGATTACAAATGTAGTATATACACTCACTTTAAATAGCCAGGTGTGGTGGTACCTCCACCTGTTGTGCCAGCATTTGGAAAGCTGAGGCAGGGCAATTACTGTGAGTTCAAGGCTGGCCCAGGCTATTTAACAAGACAATCTCAAACAAAATAAAACAACAACAACAAAACATGATAGGGGGTAGAGAGATGCTTTGGTGGTTAAGGATGCTTGGTGCTGGGAACCTTTGGTGCCTATAACTCTTTGCTCCAAGGCATTCAACACCTGCTTCTAGCCTCCACAGTTCCCTGTCCACACCTGACACACATGCCTAAACTTATCCACCTGGAAGGTCTTTTAAAAAGAGAGAATCATCATACTTAACCTTTTCAAATAAAGGACTTTCCTTTCCGGAGGATGTCTGTTCTCTACCATTAAGGAAGCATACTGTGCCCTTGGCAGAGCAGCTCTCCAGAGAAGCAGCTTCTATTTTAGCACTGCCTGGTACCCTGTAGAGACATAGCTTATGGGAAATTTTTTTCACATGGCTGGTCATGTGCAAACATATCAATCAAGGTTTATGAACTGGCAACTTTCAGACACACTTAAGTTTGTTCTTTTGTTCAAATAAGTATGTGTTGCGCTGGTGAGATGGCTCAGAGGTCAAGAACACTGACTGCTCTTCCAGAGGTCCTGGACTCAATTCCCAGCAACCACATGGTGGATCACGACCACGTATAAGGGCATGTTATGCCCTCTTCTGGCTTGTGGGTGTACATGCAGCAGAGCGCTAATACATTAAATAAATAAATAAATAAATAAATAAATAAATAAATAAAATAAATAAATAATCTTAAAACAAATAAGTGTTATTGAGGCATAGTGGTGCACGCCTTTATAGTCCTAATGGGGAGGCTGAAGCAGGAGGATCAAGTGAACTCAGGCAGGGTAGCACAAGCCTGTTATTAACTAATAGGAACAATATTGTACAGGCTCTTGGGTGGTCTAGACAGCTCTGGACGCTAGAGGTCAGGCTAGGTTCACTAGCCTGAGTCCTAATTAAGAAATCTGGGTCTAGATAGTTGGCTCAGTGATTAAGGGCACTGGCTGCACATCCAGAGGTCCTGAGTTCAATTCCCAGCAACCACATGGTGGCTCACAACCATCTGTGATGGGATTCGATGCCCTCTTCTGGTGTGTGTGAACATATCATACTCATATACATAAAATAAATCTTTTTTTTTTTTAAAGAGAACTATATCTAAGCTTGAAAACAACAAGAGATGATTCCCAGTTTTAAATTCAGTGTAGTTTCATGTCACTAGGGTCACTTGAAGGTACCACAAAAAACCCTGATCTCAACCCATTTTTCATATTGTCTCTCTACAGCCTCAAATTTAACTCATTTCTAAAACATGTAATTTGGTGTGTATTCATATCTCTTTGTGTATGTGTTTGTGTGCACACAGGCACACACTCATGTGTGCACACATATTCTTGTAGAAGCTAGAGCACAATGTAATATGTCATCTTAGAGGAGTCATCCACTTTTGGGGGGCAGGGAGATCTTTCACTGGCATCTTAGCTAGGGTTTCATTGCTGTGAAGAGACACCATGACCACAGCAACACTTATAAAGGAAAACATGTCATTGGGGCTGGCTCACAGTTTTAGAGATTATGATCATGCCAAGAAGCATGGTGGCACGTAGTCAGACATGATGCTGAAGAAGCAGCTGAGGGTTCTGCATCTTAATCAGCAGGCAGCAGAGACTGTGTGACACACCGAGTGGGCATAGCTTGAGCATAGGAGACCTCAAAGCCCACCCCCACAGTGACACACTTCCTCCAAGGCCACACCTACTCCAACAAAGCCACACCTTCTAAGAGTGCCACTTCCTATGAGCCAAACATTCAAACACATGAGTCTATGGAAACCATACCTATTCAAACCACCACAACTTGGCTTAGGACTTATGACAAATGTGTGACCAAACAAACAAACAAACAAACCCAGTGATCTTCCTGTTTTTATTTTCTTAGCACAGGTACATTACCACTGAAGTGGAAACTTAAGGGTTCTTTGGAAAATCAGTCATGTTGGATGGTGTTTTGCTGGGGCAAACACATGAAGCAATGTTTCCCTGAAGTGGACACAGGTGAAAAGCTGAGGAAGACTCGTGAAGGAACGATTCATGGAAGCAGACACAGGTGAAAAGACGTCCCGTTAAAGTAAGCACCTGAAAAGAAGCATGATGAAGGATTCTTTGCTAACAACCCACATGTATTGGTCCGCCTTACATTGTGTAGTTGAGCTGCACTTGCCAGGATTCCATAGAGAGAAACGAGCCAAAACAAGTCCTGGTGGTGTGTTGTGGCTTCTGGCTGCTTCCTTGGACTGGGGCCAACTGATAGAGTGATGTCAGCTGAGACAATGCATGTGCTTAGGCAAGACCTGTGGAGGACACGTGATGTTTGGAGGGCGTAAAAATAGGACTCAATGAACTATGCTAGGGGCTTGATTGTAGAGTTAGCTGTGCAATGCTTGTTAGTCTTGTATCTTCACTGATCTTCACTTTGCTGAGAACTCCTGGTCCCTCCTGCTGACTTATGCCAATTTGGCTGAGGCCTGACTGTCTCTGCTGGGTCGTGCAACTGCTGCTGATTCATATTTACTATCCTAACTCTACCAAACTGGACTGCTGGTATATTCATGAAGTGTTTGAGAGTGGATCAAGCTGCAGCTGCTGACCTGTAAACTGAATTGCTGATTTCCTGACAACCCAGAAGGGATTTGCTCCAAAGAATCATTTCTAAACAGGTCCACTTCCTCCGTATCCTTTCTTTTCCACTACCTCTGGTGGGTGATGGGTTAGAAGGGAGGTTAAAGCATTTAAGAACCATTATTAAAAGTAGGCTTTGAAAAAATTAAAGTTGCCTACCAGCCTATCTGTTTTGGGGGTGGGAAGATTGTTTTGTTTATGTAGTTCTAGGGATTAAACTCTGGTCTTCATGGGTTTTTTTGTTATTGTTGTTGTTCGATTTGGTTTGTTTTGTTTTGGTTTTTCAAGACAGGGTTTCTCTGTCTGTCCTGGAACTCACTCTGTAGACCAAGCTGGCCTCAAACTCAGAAATCTGCCTGCCTCCTAAGTGCTGGGATTAAAGGCGTGCACCACCAAAATATTCTTTTATATTACACACACACACTCTCTCTCTCTCCCCCTACCCTCATCCCCCTCTTTCTGTTATGAGAGTGTACCCACAGAGGTCAAAGGGCAACTTTTTGGAGTCATTTCTCTCCTTCTACCTAGCATGTTGGGCCTGGGGATCGAACTTGGGTCATCAGGCTTGGTGGCTGGTGATTTTATTCACTAAGCCATCTCATCTGCACATTTTAGATTTTTCTTTCTTTTTTGAAGATCTACAAAAGCATCTTCTGAGCTATTCTAAAATAGTCACCTTAATCAGTTATATCAAAATCAACTCTGAGTCATCCATGTTTGGACATGTGGGGAATAATATTAATATGCTTGAAAATAAAGATGGAAGAGTTGGCGGGCTGAAATGAACCATTGCTCTGTGGCTGTTGAACAGGGTCTCATTGCACAGCCCAGGCTGATCAGGACCCTGCTGCCCAGGTCTTCGAAGTGCTGGGATTACAGGTGGGTATCACACTGCCTGTCTTAAAGTCATGATTGCACATAGAGAAGGGAGAATAATGCGGTAGAAACAATTAGACCCATGGAGATAGAGGACCCTTCAAGTCTCAGTTTTCTTTAAGGAGCTGGCCACTGGGAATCTGACCATGTTCCAGGGAGTATATAGGCAGCACAAACTGGACTCCTCGTCCTCCTCTTCCTCCTCCTCCTCCTCTTCCTCCTCCTCCTTCTCCTCTTTTGTTTTTGAGGAAGTCACAAGGATAAAAGGTGGACCTGGGATGACTTGGAAGTGAATGTGATCGGGGTACATTATGTGAAATTTCCAAATAATCTATAAATTATTATGTTAATAAAAATACAAATAAAATGAAAAGAGAGAGAGAGAACCCCTTAAACGCAGAGAGGAAGGAACCCTATCCATTGCCTACCCAATGGCTGTTACCCTTCCCTGCAGTTAGAAGCCAGGTGCCCACTTTTTCAGCATTCAGCGCAACGTGGGGTTCCCCTGTGATATGGTTCTGGCCAAAGAGAAATAAGGAATTCTGCCAGAGGCTTCTAGAAAACACTTTTGTAAGCTGGGCAGCAGTGGCACACACCTTTTTAATCCCAGCACTTGCGAGGCAGAGGCACGAGGATCTCTCATTTCGAGGCCAGCCTGGTCTACAGAGTGAGTTCCAGGACAGCCAGGGCTACACAGAGAAACCCTGCCTCGAAAAACCAAAAAAAAAAAAAAAAAAGAAAAGAAAAGACTTTCGTATCTGACAACAAAGAATCTGCCTAAGTTTCCCAAGCCATTGAATATAATTGTGTAAAAAATATCAGACTCAGAATTGTAGCAACCTTTGGACCAATAGAGAGAGATTGTGTAGTCACAAGGGGTCAAAGCAGCAGCACGAAGAGAAACAACAAACGAAGCAAGGCAGGTGCCACACTTGCACTTAAGTGAGACATTTTAAAGTTTCCTTTTGCAGTTCCCTATTGTGTTACTGCTAAGCCCTGTTACAGTTTGAATCGGAAACAGACTCCTATAGGCTGATGTTTTGAGCACTGCTCCTAGTTGGTGGTGCTGTTTTGGAGCCAGTTTAGGTGGGACCCAGCCAGAGGAGGTAGGTCACTAGGAGGTGGGGACCGATTATCTATCACTGCCTACTTCCTCTCTCACTCTCTGCTTTCTGACCTGCTGTGATGTGAAGAGTCTCCACCATGCTCCACCACCATTAACTGAGTCAGCCCGTCATACTTTTCCCACAAAGATGGACCCTAACTTTTAAACTCTGAACAAAATAAATCTTTCCTCCCTGAGGTTGTTTTGATGAGGGATTCTGTCACAATGAGGACAAAGTAGCTAGTTCATACATTTTGTTTTCTTACAGCTGAAACCGTTCAATGACTGCACTTTATTCCTGCCTTAGAAAGTGCATGCAATATCCTATAACTTAATAACGAAGCATCCTCTCTTTGCTTCTCAAAGCTCATCTCTCACCAACTTTCCATTTTTTTTTTGCTTTCTCTGGTGGTTTTCAGTTCCCCAGCCCAAAGCCTTTCAACATTTGGTTAGACTAGTTTCTGGTAGGTGCTTGTTCTTCCCTTAACTGGCTACATCAACCATCCATCATTCTGCACTCGTGATGTCACTTCTTCTGGAAGTCACTGCCCACTTCCCAATGTGTGTATTTGCCATATTTTTGAACACTCAAGAATTTTAAACTTCTATGAATTGCAAACATTTCTTCATGGACCCGTTTAATAATCCTCATGGTCATTGCTAGGGTCAAGATTTCCCTGATGCCTACTGTTTTCTAAAGACTAGTCACAGTGACTGATAGCCATCTACGGGACATAAGAGTGAATCATAAATTTACAGAAACAAAATAATCTCAAGGAAGCAAGTTGTGGTCATGCACAAGTACAGTAACAGCTCTCAGGAGGCTGAGGCAGGAGGATTATAAACTTGTGGTTTGTCTCTGCAATACATAAATACCCCACTCCCCAAGAAGCTTTTTCAATAATAAGAAATGTATGCAATTGTTATGAGTATTCACATACTTTTTAAAAATTTAATATAAAATTTAAATTTCTTTATATTAGCTTAGCTGTCCAGGAACTTGCTGTCTATATAGACCAGGCTGGTTACAAACTCAGAGAGATCCTCCTGTCTCTGTCTCCCATGTGCTAAGATTAAAGGAGTGTGCCACCATGCCCAATTTTTTTGTTATTTTTATGTATATGGATGTTTTGCCTGCCTGTATACTTTGTGCACCACTTGCCTGCAGTGCCTGAGGAGCCCAGGAGAGGGCGTCATATTCCCAGGAACTATAGTTTACAGCCGCTTGTGAGCAGATATGCACACACACATTTTTTAAAAACATTGCTTGGTGCTTGAGGATATAGCTTGCTTTGTAAAGTGCTTGCCTGGCATGCACACAGCCCTGGGTTTCATCCTCAGAGACACATAAAACCAAGCATGGAAACGCATGCTGTAATCCTAGCTCTTGAGAGGTATGGGCAGGAAGGTCACAAACTCAAGGTCATCCTTGGTATACTGCTTGCCTGGCATCCACAAAGTTCTGGTTTTGATCCAGAGGACTTTATAAACCAGGTGTGCGTTTCTTCCTTCCTTCCCTCTTTCTTTCCTTCCTTCCTTCTTCCTTCCTGTCTTCCATGATGAGTGAGATTCTGTCTTAGTCATTTCATGAGAAACAATTTAAAAGGAGAAAAGATGTATTTGACTCATAGTTTTGAATTCTAGTCCAAGGTATTTGGGTCCCATTGCTCTGGGCCAAAGGGGAGATGGACTACATGGCAGGGAGGGTGAACACATGGAAGACGCTAGGGAGCAGAGAGGCAGAGATGAACCTGGGATATGCATAGGCAACTTCCTTCCACCAATCAGGAACCACCTTGATATTTTGTAATCTTTCCCAATAATACCATGAAATAGGAATTCATCAGTGAATTAGTCCACTAATTACGTCAGATCCTTCCTGACGTCTTTGTTTCTCAATGACTGCATCCACCAGCCACACACCACACATGAGGTTTTCAGGGTCCATAACAGCTAGGTCCTGTAACCCCTATATCCGATGTTTGTCAAATCATACAGATTGTCTCTTAGAAGTGGCTTGCCTTTCTGTCTGTGTTAGTCAAGGTTTTCTGGAGTAACAGATTCAAAAGACAGGTGATATATATATATATATATATATTGAGGCAGGGTTCCTCTGTATAGCCCTGACTGTCCTGGAACTCACTCTGTAGACCAGGCTGGCCTCGAACTCAGAAATCTGCCTGCCTCTGCCTCCCGAGTGCTGGGATTAAAGGCGTGCACCACCACGTATATTTTAACAGGGTCAATAGGCACGCAATTGATTATAGGTAGATCAGTATAATGGCTGTCTTTGTGCTAGAGAAACAGGAAGTCTTACACAAAGGACAACCAGGAATGCAACCTGCAGATCAACTGTGCTCCGCTGAAGGTCTCTAAATTCCTGGAGAGCCACTGGTGTGAGTCTGCATGTTAAGGCTGGAAAATGGCAGCAGATGTGCACACTAGGGAGGAACTAAGCTGAGACCACGGAGACGACTCAGTAGGTAAATGTGCTCTCTGCCCACTCATGAAAGTCATATGATCTGAGTTCAAACGCTGCATCAGGGTGGAAGGAGAAAACTGACTCCAGAATTTCAATGTGTTGTTTTCAAAATGTAAAATCTCCGGGCAGTGGTGGCATATGCCTTTAATCCCAGCACTCGGGAGGCAAAGGCAGGCAAATTTTTTAGTTCAAGGACAACTTGGTCTACAGAGTGAGTTCCAGGACAGCCTGGACTACACAGAGAAACCCTGTCTCAAAAAAAAAAAAAAAAAAAGTAAAATGCAATTTTAACTGACACATAGAAGCCAAAAGGATATTTATGCAGTGTCATATATTTTGATATACACAGATATCATAAAGTCTTCTCTTGGTTTGGTTTCCGCACCTGGGACAAGGGACTGAGGCGTATATCTTACCTATCAAAGCAGACCTGACCTCTAGGTTCTCTCAGCATCCCTCAGTCCCTACCTGCCATACCCTGCCCCAACCCTGAACTTTCCAGATGGCTGGGCTACCCTTCCCACAGAGGCCACCACTGCCCGGCTCAAGTTTTTACTTCCATATCCCATGATTCCCCTGCCTCCATTTTTGGTTTGAAAATTGAGCTAGCAATATGGGCTCGGCTGCCTTCCACTCTACTTTTACTCCATGGAGCCCCAGCCTATCTGATGGGTGCCTTCTCCTCTCAGGATGGGTCTTTCCTCCTTCAGTTCTCAGGAAACGGCTTCACAGTCACATTCTGTGGGCTGTACCAATCTTCTAGGCACCTGTCAAGCTATGGAGATGATGAACTGTCACACCATCTTTCCATCAGTTCCATCCACAGACCATGCAGCGCTAGTGTTTCCATTTCCTTCCTGTCTCACTTAAATTCACCCTGAGACGGATATTGAAATGATCCCTCTGAAGGGTAGTTCTTATTGACTAAATGAATTAACTCTTCAGTCTTGACTCTTAACGCTTGTGAGTCTCTGTAAACGTTTAAATGTTACAAAGTTGTGACTTGACTGTTACTCATCAGAAACATTGCTGCTCATTCCTTTCGCGAGGCTCAGATTCAAATCACAAGTGCTATTTTGAAGGAAAAATCCAGGTGGTGGTAGCACACGCCTTTAACCCAACACTCTAGAGACAGAGGCAAGTGAGACTCTAAGTTCAAAACCACCCTGGTCTACAAAGCTGGTTCCAGGACAGCCAGGGCTATAAAAAGAAACCCTATCTTTTTTTTTTTAGCCCTGACTGTCCTGGAACTCACTCTGTAGACCAGGCTGGCCTCGAACTCAGAAATCCGCCTGCCTCTGCCTCCCAAGTGCTGGGATTAAAGGCATGCGCCACCACTGCCTGGCCCAAGCCAGTGGTTTTTAACCATAGAATAAATAAGAAAACTTTTAGGATTTTTTTTAGAAGTCAGCAAGCATTCAGTATAGTTCGAGATCTAGAAGGCCAGAGACCATCAGTCTTTATAGCTACCTCTATGTCCAACGCTGTGTCCTGCTTCATACCGCTCCAGACCAGGCTGGCTCCCTGCAGGGAAATGTCTCTTAGTCATGTCACTGATTGTTAGCCACCCAGTAGCTATACCTTAACCTGCCTTTGTTTTCTACTTATTATGTTACATTTGGGTATTTCTATTAAGGCTCTGAAAGAGTTACATAGTTACATGCATATTCATTCTCTCTCTCTCTCTCTCTCTCTGCCAGATGGAATAATGGAGCAGTTCCTCTTTTAGATATTCTCTCTCTCTCTCTCTCTCTCTCCATATGTATACATATATAATGTAGTATATGTGTGTGTGTTTCAAAAGTGCATGATCAGTGGTGCCACTGATTTTGAAGCTGGGGAATAAACTATATCACAGTAGAAACATGGGGCGGCATAAGCGGCTCTTCTCACGACTATGAAGGAAGAGAATGGTGTCCCACAACTCACTCTGAGAGTATGTGTCCCTAATAAATTGAAATCCCCACTAGACCCCATGTCTTGATCCCAGAACCTTGATTAGATATGGTAAGAAATGAGGAAAAGAAGAGACACTAAAGAAATGATAGACACATGGATATAAACAGAGAAAAGCAGGAGTCAGGTGGGCTGTGTGCTCTGGTGGAGCCGTATCTACTCTCTATGCAACCCAGAACTTCAACGTGTTTATTCTGTATAGCACAGGGGTTGGGCTTAATATTGGTAGGAGGTCTCTGTAGACCAGGAGTCTCAGGCTGTAAACTTCCCAGGGGAGGAAGCCACAGTTAGTAGTTTTTATACACACTAATCAATTGTCCCAAAATACTCATACTTGACCCAGAGGAAGAAGGCTTTGCCAATTTCAAGCCTGACCCATATGGATGGGAAAATACTTTGCCAGATTCCCATGGGCCTGAGGCCTTTGTCCTTGGGAGGGCTGTGCCCATATCAACAATACACATACTCTCTGGACTTAATCACTCAGGGCATCTTTTGCTAGCTACAGCCTAGTATCCCACAATGCCCTTTGAGAATGTCCCTAATAAATCAAAGTTTCCACTAGACTCCACATCCTAGAGGCTCCACAATCTCTACTTTAATCATGGTCTGAGAACTAAGATTTAAACATGTGGCTCCCATTCCCTCATTCCACGCCTGGCCTGGCTCGCTAGTCGGCTCCTAGTTCAAAAGCAATCTTCTCTAAGAGTTTCCGAGGTCTCAACAGTTCCAGGGTTGCTCTAAAGTCCAAGTCCAAAATCCCTTCTGAGCGTCAACACAAACTCAGCTATGAACACAGTTCTAGAGGGAGAGCCCATCGCTGTATGGCAGACACAGAAGCAGGCAGGGAAGGCATGGGGGGGGGGGGAGTGGGCAGGAAAGGCTGGGAGCAGGAGCAGTAGGGGCTAGTCACATTTCATCTGCATGCAAGAAGTAGAGAGACTTCACTTGGTCTCTCTTGTGGGCGGTGGGGGAGGGGAGGTATAGTATAAGGGTCTCAAAGAAGCCATTCATGAAAACTTTAAAACACCAAGAAAGAAATTGAGGAAGGCACTGGAAAATAGAAAGAAGATATCTTATGCTCATGGATTGGCAGAATTAATACTGCAAAAGTTTGTGTATTACCAAAAAATGATCTACAGATTCAACGTAATCCCCATAGCAAGGAGGATGGGACAGGGTATTCTTTGCCAGCCTTTGAGTTACCTGGTTATTATCTGGTTAGTTTTAAAATAAAAAGAGTCTCTAGTGTATCTCCTTCCTCGGGGCTAAAGGGAGATGGGTGAGACTGATGTCGCAGACACCGGACAAAGAACAAGCATACATTTTAAAATTTACAACAGATCAGCAGGGCAGTGGTGGCACACTTGGGAGGCAGAGGGCAGGTGGTTTTCTGAGTTTGAGGCCAGCCTGGTCTACAGAGTGAGTTCCAGGACAGCCAGGGCTACACAGAGAAACCCTGTCTTGAAAAACAAAAACAAAAACAAAAACAAACAAACAAAAAAACCAAACCAAACAAACAAAAATTTACAACAGATCTTCTTCACAGAAGTAGAAAAAAAAAATCCTAAGATTCATATGGGAGAGTTAGGCTGGATTTCAAATTACACTATAAAGCCATAGTAACAAAAAACCAGCATGGCACTGGAACAGACCAGTGGAATAAAAGAGAGAATCTGGAAATGATCTTATGTATCTATAGACTTCTGCTTTTCAACAAAGCTATTAAAACACCTCATTGGAGAAAAGACCACTTTTTTTCCCAGATCAAACAATGGTGGCAAAATGTTCTCTACATATAGAAAAATAAAGTCAGATCTCCATTCCTCATCATGTACAAAAATTAATTCAAACTAGATCAATGTTGCTGTAAGGCCTGAACCTTTGAAAGCACTAAAGGAGTATATGGAGGGTATACTTCAAGAGAGAAGCATAGGCCAGAGCTTTCTGTCAGGACTGCAATAGAGCAGAAAGGCATAGGAGGACTGAGAAGGGAGTGGTCAGCAACCAGAAGGCTTCTGAGCAGCAAAAGAGTCAACAGTGAGATGATGGCAGGCTGTAGGGAGAGAGAAAACCAGCCAGCTAGCACCGACAGGAGGCCAACATCTAGAATCTATAAAGAACGTCAAAACCTAAACAAAGAGAAAAAGCAAAGAATTCATCGAATGGGCAAACCCGTTAAACAGATAGTTCTCAAAGATGTGCAGATAGACAAAGGCATATGAGAAGACACTGCACACCCTTAGCCTGTAGGGAGACATAAATGAAAGGAACAGCTCTCGCTAGACGCAAAATTGAGTGGGACGGGCATAGTGGCGCACACCTTTAGTCCCAGCACTTGGGAGGTAGAGACAGGTGGATTTGTCAGCTTGAGTCCAGCCTGGTCTACACAGTGAGTTCCAGAACAATCAGGGCTAGGTAGAAACACTAACTCAACAAGCAAGCAAGCAAACAAACAAACAACAAAAAACAAGAGAATGGGAGAGATACTCTTCCCCAGGGAAAAGCACACATATAACACTGTGTGTGTATATGTGTGTGTGTATACCATTTTACACACACACACACACACACACACACACACACACACTTAATGTGTAACACAATTAATGAGAAAAAAGAAGCCATAATTATTTGAAAGGGAGCAAGGGAAGGTTTGGGGGGACAAAAGGGAAGGAGGGAATGATGTAAATTATATGATGAATAATTTTTTAAAAATTAATTTAAAAAAGGAAAATCTGTGTTGGTGAGGAACGGTGGGATGGAGATGAGACACTGTTGCGACTGACTGTGAACTAGTGCAGTCACTACGGACATCACTACAGAGGGGGTCTCAAAACTCAGACTAGAGCGACCAAGTGCCTCAGCTGCCTCTAAATCAAGGGACTAGGAAGGTACTTGAGCATCTATGATTATACACATTGTTCACAAGAGCCAACTGTCAGATTCAGTGTAGGTGGCCATTCCTAGATAAAGGAAACATGATATATACACAAAATAAGATTTGTTATTACTGCTATTATTATTATTATCACTTTGGTGTTTGTTTGTTTGGTTGGTTTTTTGGTTTTTCAAGACAGGGTTTCTCAGTGTAGCTGTAGCTGTCCTGGAACTCCCTCTTAGACCAGGTTGACCTTGAACTCTGATATCTCCCTGCCTCTGCTCCTAGAGTCTGGAATTAAAGGTATGTATCACCATGTCTGGCTCAACAAAGCTTTTTACTTAGCCATAAATATAAATAAAATGATGCCATTTTTCAGGAAAATGATAGAACCAGAGATCACCATATAAAGCAAAATAAGCCAAATATTGGAATTTTTTTTGCTCTTATATGAAATCTTCTTCTTCTTCTTCTTCTTCTTCTTCTTCTTCTTCTTCTTCTTC
>JADRCH010000102.1:8346533-8399134 GCA_019843965.1 Rhynchomys soricoides
TCTTCTTCTTCTTCTTCTTCTTCTTCTTCTTCTTCTTCTTCTTCTTCTTCTTCTTCTTCTTCTTCTTCTGCAGCTAGGGGGCTGGGGAGAGACAGGTTAATGGAAAGGTGAGAGCAATCAAAGTCCATACAATACATACATGCATAAAAATGTCCTAGCACTCCCCCACTATTTTGTAAAATGAATATACACTAAACAGGTAGAAAACACTTGAGGGGCAGCAGCAGGCAGATCTTTGTGAGTTTGATGCCAGCCTGCTCTTTGCAGTGAGTTCCAGGCCCAGCAGATCAACATGGTGAGAGGGTTTTGTTTGTTTTAAACTGTGGAGGTGATAAAAATCCCAGCACTCAGGAGGTAGAGGCAGGCAGATTTCTGAGTTCGAGGCCAGCCTGGTCTACAGAGGGAGTTCCAGGACAGCCAGGGCTACACAGAGAAACTCTGTCTGGAAAAAAACCAAAAAAAAAAAAAAAAAAAAAAAAAAAATTCAGGGGATGCCACACAAGTATTTAGCACTGCCCG
This sequence comes from Rhynchomys soricoides, assembly GCA_019843965.1. Classification (NCBI taxonomy): domain Eukaryota; kingdom Metazoa; phylum Chordata; class Mammalia; order Rodentia; family Muridae; genus Rhynchomys; species Rhynchomys soricoides. Next base: position 8,347,053 of record JADRCH010000102.1, read on the forward strand.
ACTGTGCATTTAAATGGCTAAGATGGTAAATTTCATGTGTCTTTTGCCTCTATTAAAAAGGAAAGAAAAAAATATGGCCATGAACTGAGGAAGAGTTGTGTTCTCAAGAATAAAATAAAGCCAACAAAGTAGCAATTGGTTCGAAAACTTTGGACCAACAAAGTTAACAATTGTTATCACTCATGGTAGGTTCTGCAGCCTCCTGCTGATAAATAACTCTGAGCAGTGCAAATAGCCCCCTAATAGACCTTTTTCATGCCTGCAATTCCCAGAGACAAACGTTTAAGACATAATTACGGGTTTGGATTTCTTAATGCAAGTCTCAAAAAGGAATGCTGCCAGAGCAGCAATGATGAGTCATGGGGACTACAGGTGCACACAATATTTCCCTTTCAACCCCGTACGCAACCTTGCAGGCCAGGCAAAAATATGGCAGAACAAGAGGCAGGTGAGAGGGCAAATGTCTCCCGGTCAAGAGACCCGTTTTGCCAGAATATAAACTCCCTTTGTTGTCTTGTAATTCTTCGCATGCCTGGCAACTATCAGCTACGTACGAGCCCTGTCTTGAAACTTCATCCTTGAAATAGTAAATAAGTCATAAAGTTCGGGTATAGCCTGGCTGAACATATAACCCCCGAATCTTCTCTCTTCCTCCTTCCTTCTTTCTTCTCCCCCTATGGCCGAGGCCGTTTTATAAATAGAGAAAGTCTGTTAGAAGGTTTTCCGTGGGTTTTGTTGTTAATACATTAATGCATTTTTTTTTCCCAAATAAGTGCATACTATTTCTTTACTGAAGGGATAGAAATGAAATCCCTTTCTTCCAGGCATATTATCTCACTTTCTTGCCGTGCGCTGAGACAGTAAGTCTGCTGTCTCTGACAACTTTATTGCCTTCTGTGTCAATACAATGGTGTGATTTTTACATTTCATTTCTTGGAATCTCTTTCTTCATTCCTCCTATTGTAGGCAGTGTCTCCGTCCAGGCCACCCTTCCAGAATTTAATTATGACTCTGTGTAGTGACCATTTTATACACCTTCAGGATTGTTTGTGCTTTTTAATTTTAATTTTTTAAATTTTTTTTAAAGATTTATTTATTTATTATATGTAAGTACACTGTAGCTGTCTTCAGACACTTTTTCTTCTCGCTCTGGCCCTGCTTGCTGTAGCTGTCTTCAGACACCCCAGAAGAGGGCATCAGATCTCATTATGGATGGTTGTGAGCCACCATGTGGTTGCTGGGATTTGAACTCACGACCTTCGGAAGAGCAGTCAGAGCTCTTAACTGCTGAGCTATCTTTCCAGCCCCCTTAATTTTTATTTTTTGAGATAGCATCTCTCTGTGTAGCCCTGGCTTTCCTCACTCTGTAGACCATGGGCTGGCCTCAAACTCAGAAATCTGCCTGCCTCTGCCTCCTGAGTGCTGGGATTAAAGGCATAGGCCGCTGCTACCTGGTGTGTTTATTCACTAAAAATAACCGTGCCTGCTATGTGTTAGGCACTGTCTAGATGCTGGGAACACAGATGCCAGGCAAGGTTCCTCTAACAGGACTTATTCTTTCTTACACCAGAGGTTGCTAACTTTGTAACAAAAGACAAAGTTCTAGTTTGGCTTCAAGACCACCCCCGCCTCCCCCCAATCATGTTCCACATCTGGAATTAAGCCACTTTTTTCTGGTGAGAAAAGGGAGATTCTCCCAACATACTGAAACCACATAACCTAATCAACCTTCTTCTAAATGGGTTCTGACTGGAACCATTAAGGACCAGCTTGTCATTTTTTTCTTGGCTCCTTGCCAGGCTCCTGCAAAACACTGTCTGTCTGTGGAGTGTATTCGGTAACAGGTAGGAATCGCCAAGGAGGGCAAAGGACTAGCTAGCTCTACTGGCCAGTTCAGCCACCCAAGCCCACCACTCACTTATCGCTCAGGAAGACACTGCCCCCTCGTGGTTCCTCTTAGAACTGAATGAAAAGCCTGCGGAGCAAAGATGTGCCAATCAACACAATAAATCAAAACACGGACAAAGTTTCTAATTAACTGCAGTTTTGTTTCTGAACTTTTTCTACCGCTATTCTAAAGACTCTTGGTTCATTTCCTCCCAGAGGCACCTTTGTTCCTACAGAGAGCAATGGCATTGTGACAGCAACTTAAAACATTATTTTCCTTTAGAAACTTTCCCGCACCTCAAGATCCCCTCAAAGAAAATTTATGATCTAAAACCAAGTATCACTACGGATCTTCACTTCGCAACGCCTTTCAAGCAAAAGAACAATGCTGCGTGTATCCTGGTTTTTATAATTTGAACCAGGATCCAGCGATTGTGTTGCCTTGGAGCTGTTTGGGGTATCTTGTCTCCACAACACCACTTTGAATTGCCTCTAGGCAAGGCCTTATCTTCAGCGCCCACCCGCCCCCGCCTCACCCCACCCCCAACTGCACTCAAAGCTGCGAAGGGTAAAGAATGTCGAGGAGGGAGTAAGAGATAACAGTTAAACCAAGCCATAAATGAGAAATCGTGATTGGTGCGTCATACCAGACAAACTTCCTCAGAGAGACAGGCACCATCCGCTGAATCCTGCGTTTAAAATGTCTGTCCAAACTAGTCAAAGTCTGGAAGCTTACAGGATCTATTGTTGGAAAAGTTCTGTAGGACCAGGAAAATGGAAACTTCCTTAATAATAATGCTAGCTTCCGCCTATTGTAAACTACAATAGTGCAAGTACAAGTATAGGAGCGGAGGCTCGTCCCATCTATAATCTCTAAAACCCTGGGAGTTTTAAACTTTATATACATATATACATATGTGTATATAATGACTACGATATACATGTGTATATATATCATCAGTGAAATGGGAGAATATGTATGTATGAAATGTATATATTCATTTTATAGTTGAGGAAATGGAAGCTATGCGGTCATCCGGTGTGGGGTAATTGCTTTGATTCTCCAGATATAAATGTCCTGACCTTTGAGGGGGCAGTAAGGGATATTCAGGCAACAAATTCATATTGAGGACCTACTACGCCCCAGGACTACGCCCCAGGTAGCCTACTTAAGTTGTGGCAGAGTGAAAAAGATAAACAGGACACAGTCTTGTATTCCAGGAAGGGGCTCCCTGAAGAGTGAAGTAAACAAAACGATTCCAGAACAGTCTGGTGCCGGCAGTGCGAGTCTGAACAGGGGCGGCCGGAAGCCTAGAGAGCGATAGCGGCCGAGGTGGGGGAGAAGCTGGGGAACTTTCGCCGGACTCGGGCACCCGCAGTGGTGTGGCAAGTGGTGTGGTGGTTTCCTCAAAAGGGGGGCTCGGTGGTGAGCTGTCCCGCGTGTCCGTCACCTTTCAGCCCGGGAAGAACCGAGTCTCGGCGGGTACTGCCAAGGAGGGTGGGTTTGGGTGCACATCCGTCGTGGAAAGCAAGCAAACAAAAGTAGCGCGCTCCAGTCCATGCGTCCTCCCCCCCCCCCCCCCGCCCCGAGTCCCCTCTCCAAGCCCACCGTCGTTGGCCCGCCCGGACGTCTAAGTCCCGGGGGTTGGAGAGAAGGGGCGGTCCCGACCTTCCTCCCGCGGTCCCCGCGGCCTCGTGACCCGGTGACCCCCACCCACCCCCCAGCCCAGCCCAGCCCAGCCCAGCCCAGCCCAGCTCTGGGGTCGATCGCTCCGCCCCGCGCCCCTCCTCCCGCGGGGGGCTTCGCTGTCCCGAGCCGCGTCCCTCTGGGCTGCGGCCGGCTGCTCACGTCCAGGGAGGGCGGAGGGAGGAGGGGAGGGAAGAGAGGGAAGGGGAGGAGGGAGGAAGGCGAGAGAAAGAGCGCTGCGTGCGGCCCCGCTGCCCAGAGCCTGCCAGCAGCGCGCCCTCGGCGGCTCCGGTCCCAACCGCGCCCGCCGCCTCGCCTCCTCCGCCTCGGCCGCGTCCGGACTCCGGGGCTCGCCCGGCCTTTCGGAGGTCCCCGCCCGCCCAGGCTCTCCGCTGCGCCGCCCGGCTCCAGCCCCGCAGCCCGCCCCGGGGGAAGGTAGCAGCGGGCGAGCGCGCCCTCGCCTCCAGCCCCGCGTCCCAGCCCCGCGCGGCGACGAAGGACCGGGAAGATGAACGGCGGCGGCAAAGCCGAGAAGGAGAACACCCCGAGCGAGGCCAACCTTCAGGAGGAGGAGGTACTGAGGGGGACTGGCTGGGAGGCACGGGGCGCACGGACCGGGGGTGGGGGGGGTACCACGGGACGCGGTGTCCCGAGGGCGCGGGGCTGGGTCCACACGCGTCCGCGTGCCTCACATTATTGCATAAGTTTTGAGGACTTTCCCGAGACTTTTGTAAGTAGAATGTTCAGCTTTGTCTACCCGGGATGTTGAAAGCGGAATCGAGAGCTGACTCCCGGGTGACCTCAGATGATTAGGACCAGGGAGGGTCAGGACTTGGGTTCTGCGTCTTGCAGCTGGAAATTGGAGGGAGGAAGGTATGGCGAAAGGAAGAAACTCTGGGAAAGTTCTGGGTAAAAGATACTTCCGACCCCTGTTCTCCTCCCTCCCTCCCTCCCTCTCGGTGTTAAAAGTTCTGAGTGAAATATCTTCTTAGCTGAGACATTTTGAATTAATAGCTAACTCATCAGCCGCATTCTTCTCCGATGAGTCGGAGACCCCCGCCGAACCTGGGAGATGTCGAAGGTGGGGGTGGGGGTGGGGGTGGGTAGAATAACAAGGGCCAAAAGCTTTGGGTTCACCAAAGCAAAGGTACGTGGAGGGTATTTTTATAGGAGGAAAAATCACAACTTTTTGTGGCACACTCGGAATGATGATTAAAAACAATTTGCGGCTGTGGTGTGTTTCTTACTGGAAACACCGGTGTGTGGACCGGGTGTACTTGGGGCTCGTGAATTTTGTCGGTTTTCTGATATCCTGTCTCGCCTTCACTCCTGCAAGTGGGTTATCCGGAGTCCAAGAAATTGTACTTATCGTTTTTAAGGTCTCCCAGCATTGAGTGTGCAGAAGCAGAAACTGCCCATATCACTCTAACGTAAAAAGTGTTCAAACAGGTAATTTACATCCTAATAAAGAGGATGACCACCACCCGAATTGACTCTGAAGCAGTTAGGATGGTGGGGGTGGTGGGACACTTGTACAAACTTAAACACCGAGAGTGAAACCAAACATTAACAAAGACTCTGTCCATCCTCCCAACTCTGACCTGAGTGAACAATCCACTGGTAAAACGGGAACTGTTAAAATGAGGAAGACTGGAGAGATCGAAACCTATGTAAATCAATGCAAAATCGATCTTACCTGAGTTGTGTGGCGGTGCACCCTAAATGAATGGAAGAGCTGAAAATTGCCACTCCATCTAAAGAGATTACCTATTTTATCAGCAAGTACTGCTTTGGAAAGTTTTTTGTATGCAGTTTTATAACAAAGCCAGGGGCCGGCTGCAAGTTCCGGCTGATTTTCAGTTTATTTCCTGACCAGTTAAACTTACAAAAAAATGATGGCCCGTTGGCTTTTAAAGATGCTGGTGTTTAACGTTAATGTTTTAATGAACACAAGGTAACTCATTTATGATCAGCAGTACCTTTAGCTCTGCTGAAAGAGATCCTAGGAAACCATCTTTGATTCCTTCATCTGGTTCAGAAAAGTTGTAACTGGAAAAAAGCTCAAAAATAAAGTTTGGTCCTTTCAAAGTGAAGATAACAGAACCCCATTTTTGGTTTTGTTTGTTTTCGAGGTTTTAATACAATAGATTTGTCTCCCAGTCCCATACCCACTTGACTTAAATTGTGACAAGTCAGATTTTTCTCTTGACCCATCTTAGCTGGAAATGCTCGTCCTCTCCTCTGGTGATATCTAGTAAGTAAAGGCCGGGTTGGCGCAATCATTGGCCTTGTTTGCCGTGTTCCCAGGCAGGTAGGAACAGTATGTGATTCCAGGTGGGGTTAACTCTTTCCTAGTGAAACAGTCGTTACTTGAAATAAGACCTAGTGGGAAGATTTCAGAGCTTAGGTTGTGTACTGGTGGGAGCATATAAAATACACACACTGTCAGAAGTGAGCGTTAATTATTTGACATTTTTTTTCCATTACTAGGAAATGAACCCAGGACCATAGACATTCCAGACAAACACTCCATCACTGTTTTATACATTTTGTTTATAAGTAGGGTCTCTAGGTTGCACAGTCAGGCTTTGAAATTGTCTTCCTGCCTAAGAGTCCTGGGGTTAAAGGCATTTGTCATCACACCTGGCTAGCTAGCATAATAGAAATACAAGGAAAGAAAATTGGTCTGAGTGATCTAGGTAATTTTGTCATAATTCTCTCTGTGTATGCTTGGTTTTTGAAAAATGCCTACCCTTTTTTTTTACCCCCATAACTCTGAAAGCCACAAGTAAAATAAATAAGCTTATTTGGTGAGTTCTATTAATGTGCTTGTCATTATACAAAACCACAACACTGGACCCATTCCCTGCCCACCCAGCGGATCAGCAATTTGTTCCGACACATTGAAGAGCCTTGGAGTGGACTCTGGTAAACAGAACACACACACACACCATGTATACATACATGAAGACGAGAAGAAAGTATGCTTGTAATTTCTGGTGACCACTGAATTGAGTTAATCAAGTGAGTCCAACCATCAGTAAGAGAAAACAGCTTATTTCATAATCACTGTGGGTTTAGACTTTCTCCTACATGGGAGAATCCAAGGCTTGCTTTTTCCTTTCCATGTTTGAAATCAGCTCCTCTTATCACACAGCATGTTTTAACCCTAAGCCTCTAGTGACTTACTTTGCCATAGTGATACTGATAGGCTCACATGGATACAGTTGTGAAGAATTAAAAATCTAGGATTTAGGAACATTTCTCCCTCTTTCTGTGGTTGAAAAGTTTTTGAGAGTGTGCAGCTTTGTATAGCTCTCAAAACAGAGGAGAGTAATTTTGGGATTTTGCAGCTGTGTAAGAGATAAAACATCTGGCTTTCTAGTTTGTATTTTTTGTGTGTATGCTCTTTTGCAAGTCTTTCTGCAAAGACACCCAGTTGTCAGTCTTACTGGGACCTGAGAATTGCAGGGGTTTTGTATGTGCAGAGTATTGGATTACATTATTTTTACAATTAAGAAAGCAAGAAAGTAATTCTGGCAGAAAGACTGAAAGTTCAGAAGCAAGTCTTTACACCTGGGCAAGGCTCTGCTTTAGAACTAAAGTTCTTGGTTGAGTGTGGTGATGCCTTCATTTTGTAAGGCAGAGCCAGTCAGATCTCTGTGATTCTTGAGGCCAGCCTGGTCTACATAGCAAGTTCTATCCCAGTCAGGGCTACAGAGTGAGAAACTGTTTCAAAAGAATTTATTTATTTTTAAGTTCTTATAATGTGTCTCCAATTGTATGATCAGATTTTATTAAAGTTAATAAGTTTTAATGTATTCAATCATACTGAGACTTTTATGTTTTACAGAACCTATTGGTGAGTGTGTTGGGGGTGGGGAATGAGAGAAAAGTGTCATTTGGTTGTATTTTTAGATTCATTCATGTCATTGGGTACTTTTTAGGTGGATCATCTTCTGTTGAAGCAGTTTAAAATATATCTCAGTTCTGGGAAAGCAGTGTAAGGTCTAACTAAGAAGCAAGAGATGGCAACATAGCAACAGTGATTGAGATATTTGGCAGAAATGGCATCAAGTCAGATCTTAAGAGGGCCATGCACTTTTTACTTCAGATCTTTCAGAGTGTTTATTATTTTGCCAAAGCATTGAGGTTGTAGGCTTGTTTTGTTTTAACAATAAGCATAGAGAAAAGGCAATGTCGGTGGTGTGGTAACCTCAGGTTCTCATTGAGCATTAAGGTTTCTTGACATGGCTTCTGGAAGGATCCTGGGTAGTTTGGTACAATTTGACCTATTGCAAACCAGATCTAATCCAATAAACATGTTTCAGCCACGGACTAGGACTTGGTAACTGGTGGTGGTGGTAACAGGTGGTGGTGGTAATGGTGGGTGATTTGGATGGAAATGTGACCTCATCTGAGAATGGTGTCCCAAGAGCACTGCCAAGATGGCATGAGTTTTAGGCTACTTTGCCAAAATTGGTTTTCTAGTTTCTCTGATCAGCTGGTGAGTCCTCTCTGTTTGCCGTTCTCTGACTCGATCCCTTTGGTTGAGGTAGAGGCTTCTTTGAGACACTTTCTCAAACTGTTTGTGAAGAATCTTGTTTTCTGCTGGATTTAGCATGCTAGGGTGATAAACTGAGAACATGGTCATAATGATAGAAATTAGGGCCGTGGCTCCGAGGGGTTTTGGCAGGAGGCATCAAAATACTTTCTGGCCCTTTGATTAAGTGCCTTCATTGTTAAGAATTCATTCTGAGGAAATAGGGTGTACTAAAGATCTCTTTCTAGGAGTGATTATTGCAGAGTTATGATTGAAAATTCACAGAAACATTCAACAAAGGGGAATTTGCTAAATAAATTATATAGCTTCATAGGGACTGTTATGCAACCCTTAGAGGGTATGTTCTGTAGAACTGTGTATTTGCTGCATACTGTTTTTGTGTATACACACACACACACACATGTATATAAAATGTAATATAGTTAAAAATCTGAAGGTGGGTCCTGGCAGGTCATTGCTTCCTGGAAAGTTTTATGAAGAGCCAGCAGGCTCTAGATGTCCTGAGGTCTGTGTTTTTATTGAGCAAACAGGAGTTTTCAAGTTTTAATCTTTTTTTTTTTTGATATTATAACATAGCCACCTCAATTCTGTCTTCCCTTTCCTCCCTCCAAAACAGTTCTTTAAGTTGTACATGAAACCCAATGTAAATAAAACATATGTAATCATCCATCGTGAGGTTTCTCCTGCATTTCCATAATGGTTGTATGAACAAGTGTCAAGATGCCTTGAAGATCATGTAGGGGTAACACTGTTAGGTATCAGGCCTGTTCTGTTTCTCAGGGCCCGATGAGATTCATCTCCTTGGTTTATCACAAATCATTTTCGTGATCTTCAGTTGCTCTCCATGCTCAAACATCCTTTCTCAATCCAGTGAGATTCCATATATTGGGTCCCGTGACATCCCAATCCCTGATCCTTCCACACAGCTCTGATCTGCACTGAAGAAAGCCCACACACGACAGTCGGAATTGTACCAGTCTGCCCTTGTGTTCTGCCAACCTACTGCTTTCTTCTGTTCTGGCCCAGGCTGAGCAGGATTCAAGTTGTGACCTCAGTTTCTGTGCCCACCACCCACATACACAGAGGCATTATTCCCCCCGAGGGTTTTTGTCATTTCTGCATAGTTCCTAGGTCATCATCGACACTGTCTTACAGTTCTGCAGAAGAGATGTGTGCCACCTCTTCATAGTCCCACGTCACACGCCAGTCCCATTGTCCTACACACACACACACACATACACAATCCTTATAGATGTAGAATTTGGAAACATACGTGACCAGCTAGCTGCCTGCTTAATACTGAGAGTCCTTTTCCTATTAGCAGTTTCAAAAGGTTGTGAGCCCATGTATTAGAAAATACTCTTTCTCACCTGTAGTACTTGATGGTTCAGGTGAGTCCATCAGATGAACTTGATCATCCCATAGAACTACTGGGTTCTGACCAATAGAATTCAGGTTCTCCGGGGGAACTCCTTTTTGACCTTCTTCTGGTCAGGAGCTTCCAGAAGCCTCAGCTAGGTGGAAGAGCAGGGATCTCCCTCCCCCTCCCCCCTGCACTTTGGAATGTTTGTGTTCAGTTTCATTTGGCACCTTAGTGTCTGCCTGGGGGCAGTGGAAAGGGAGGCCAGTGGTCCCCCTGAACAGTGCTTGCTTTGGGCAAAGAAAAAACTTAGGAAGGAATGAGGAGAATGTACCTCAATAGCTGGAGCAAAAGTGGGTACATAGCTGGGCAGTGGTGGCGCACGCCTTTAATCCCGGCACAAGGGAGGCAGAGGCAGGCAGATTTCTGAGTTCGAGGCCAGCCTGGTCTACAGAATGAGTTCCAGGACAGCCAGGGCTACACAGGGAAACCCTGTCTTGAAAAAAAAAAAAAAAACAGGGAAAAAAAAAAACAACAAAAAACAAAAGAAAGTGGGTGTGTAATTGAGTGGACGGGAAGCCCTGGGAGGACCAGCCTTTAAATTGATGGCCCTGTTGATAAGAGCCTGCCCGTGCCCAAGACTTAGGAAGATGAGCTTCTATGAGGAATAACTTGGGTATAACTTTGCACGTTCACATCTCGTCCTTTTTTTTTTTTTTTTTTTTTAAGATTTATTTACACTGTAGCTGTCTTCAGACACCCCAGAAGAGGGCATCAGATCTCATTACGGATGGTTGTGAGCCATCATGTGGTTGCTGGGATTTGAACTCACGGCCTTCGGAAGAGCAGTCAGCATTCTTAACCACTAAACCATCTCTCCAGCTCCCCACGTCTCTGTCTTTAATGTGCATCAGGAAAATATTTTAGACAACCTTAATGCAGTGCGTTCTTGCGTGTGTGTGTGTGTGTGTGTGTGTGTGTGTGTGTGTGTGTGCGCGCGCGCGCACGTGCGCGCGCGTGCACGCACTCCCTCATGGATGCATGTGTATCAGAGGAGGTGAGGGATGCTTCTTGAACTCACCTGGAACTTGAAGCTGACTGAAGGATATGTACTTGAGATCTGAGAATAAAGTTGCCCCAGTTGGCAGAACTTTTGGGATCATTTAGCCTATGAAAATCTCAGAAATATTAATCACTAATATTTATTTATGTAGAGAAACAGGGTGTCTCTGTGTGGTAGCCTTGGCTGCCCTGGAACTTGTTGTGGAGACCAGGTTGCCTCCCAAGTGCTGAGCTTAAAGCATAAGCCACTATGCCTAGCCAATCCCTGACCCTTGCTTAGTTGTTTCTGTGTGCTCTATTACACGGTAAGCACTGGGCCAGAAACTAATGTAGGGTTTTGTTTGTTTGTTTTTCCTTCATGTTTATGTGTTTGAGACAGTCTAGTAAGACTGTCCAGTCTGTCCCGGCACACAGCGCCCTCTCCGATGTTAACCTTTTGAGTGCTGGGATTACTAGTGTAGCCGGGTAAGTCCAGCCAACACAGGTGTTTTGCTGTTGGTTTTATGGGTAGGCACCTGAGGTAGCGTGACTGTGACGTATGGCTAACTGACTAGAGCCTTCAGGTGTAGACCCTGGAGGGATGCTAGGATCTAGGAGAGGCTTCCTCTTCCAATGCTCTTTTTTGTTTGTTTGTTTGTTTTGAGACAGGATTTCTCTGTGTAGCCCTGGTTGTCCTGGAAATCGCTCAGAGATCCTCGTGTCTCCCGCCTCCCTAATGTTGGCATTGAAGATGTGTGCTACCTGCCCGCCACAGTTGCTCAGTTTCATGGAGGGGCAGTCATGCACAACTTAGCAGGTTTAATAAGGCATGCCGTGAAGGTTGAGGTGGCTTGAACCACAAGCAAGCCTACTCTTGAGATGGTGGTGGAGCTTCACCAAAGAACGTGAAGAGTCAGCGATTCAGCTGAATCTGAAGACTTTGATCGGATTTGCGGTGGAGAGACAGCAGGCAGGGATTCTGTATGGGTTCAGGGATCCTTTTGGAGAGCAGCAAGCAAAAGCCAGAAAGAAAAGAGGAGGGTTTTTAGAGGGCCAGCAGGTGATGGATGAGGCAGTTGATTTCTGAGCCAGGAGGTGGGGCCTCTGTCCTGCAGCATCTTGTTCCAGTACACAGGGCACACAACACAGCCGGCACCAGAGGAATCAGTGAAGCCCGGGCTTGCAAGAATCCAGGGCTGAAGTATGCCATAGAGAAGGGGCCTCTTTGGGTTCTCCTTTGGATGACCGGATACATGGTGGTTTGTACTTCGACAAACCAGGCCGGGCAGCAAGGAGTGATGGTGCTAGGTTCCGGGTGCACAGGATAGGCCAGATGTTAAAATAAGGTTTTTCAGAACAGTTCGCATGTAGCCGCTGATAGCTGAGAATGTGGGTCATGTCAATGAGTGTCCAGAAAATGGAATTCCGATCCCTGGGAAACCTTGTGACGAAAAAGCAAGAGAAAAGGCTTCTGGGGACTGGGAAAAGTTCTCAGGGAAAAAAGACTAATTTTAATACATAAAGATGTATTACTTAGAAACTGCCCGGTTATAACAGTATTTGCTATCTTTATCAGCTGGGGGTAGAGGGGCAGGAGTCAGAAATATCTAGGTATATATAGTATTTCTCATGGTTTTCTTTTTTTGCTTTCATCAAAGTCTTAGGAATTTGCCTTTTCCCTAAATTGTCGTCATCAGCTCCCAGACTTGCAGTTTTCTTTTGTTGAAGGCCAAACTATCATAAAACCCAGAGAAACTTGATTTTTTTTTTTTTAAATTGGAGGTTAAAAAAAAAAAAAGGCTGAGCCTTGGGTTGCCCAAGGCCACATGCTCTATGGGATGTATTTCTGTGACTGACTTGCCTGCAGGTTTGCGGTCTTGTTTGGTACCTGGCTAAATCCTGGGAAGGAGACGAGACAGTCACAACATGCAGCCGCATTTTTTGTAAGGTCTAACCCCACTGCAAGTCGTTACAGTTCATGTTAATGAACAGCAAAGAGAAGGAAATGGCAGGAACAAATGCCGGACACACCAGGAAGAAGCCAGGATTTCAGGCTGTAGTGCGGCATTGTTGAGCCAACTTAAAGGGCAAAAGAAATGCTTAGGCAGCCTAGTTTAATCCTGTCAGCGTTTGGGATTTTGCAAAGGTAGGAGAAATCTGAGCGTCTCAGAATTAGCCGGGTACTAAACATCTCCACAACTCTTAAAACACGTTCAATTAGTCCCTTACTTTACAGAAGTGAATGTTAATGACGAGAGGTCATCTGATTCCCCAAATTCCTTTGTCGACTGGTAGATAATGCTGGCCAGTGGCCAGTATGATCCCAGGAGAAAGCCTACAGATTATTTTCTTCTTGACTCCCCAGGACCTCATTTTGTGAAAATTCCTCTTTGCCACCTCTAGGCTGCATACTTGAGGCCGCTGGGGATGGGGGGGACCGGCTCACAAAGTGAGATCTTATTACTGAAGTAGCAGAATTTCCTTTGTGCTCAGAGGGGAAGTGCTGCCGAGGTGTGATTACCTTACCCAGCATGTTCGATTTGCAAGACTTAGGAGGCGTGAGGTTCCAAAAGACCTCTATCTGTTTCTGAATGTAGTATCTTTCCAGAACGCTGGAGAGGCTTCTGTGATGGGAGAGCGAGAGAGGACCCTCCCCCCCTTATCTGCCCTTGGATGCTGGGTAATTAGGGACCAGTCTTCAATTAGCTAGCCCTCTCCTCCATTAGTGCTTTTCCAGTAATGACCGACAGAGTCGTGCTCATAGGGGTAGAGATTGCTTTTTCAGTGTTAACAGAAATGGAGATAGCCGGGTAGTGGTGTGGCAAGCCTTTAATCCCAGCACTAGAGAGGCAGAGGAAGGCGGATCTCTGTGAGTTTGAGGCTTGCCTGGTCTACAGAGCCAAGTTCCAGGACAGCCAGGGCTACCTAGAGAAACCCTGTCTATGAAATTTAAAAAACAAAAACTCTATGAAATTAAAAGGGCGTGTTGTTCTCTATGCTAGTTGGTTAACATTTATACACCTAGTCCAAAGTGGATACTGATCCACAGCTCCCCCACCCCGTCTTTTAAGATGCTGGGGTTCTTAATGGACTAGGATTGCCTTTAATTCACTATGTAGCCAAGACTGTCCTTGACCTATCCCCCCACCTGATGAGATGATAGCTGGATTGTTTGCGTGTATGTGTGTGTGTGTGTGTGTTTGTATGTGTGCGTGCGCGCGCGCGCGCATGTGCTGGGAGGGCACCAATGTTCTATTCCCCATCCCCACCTGCTCAGCATTGGACAAAGGAAATGAACTCTTAGGCCATGTTAAGAAAACCGAGGGGTGCTGAGAAGTTTATTGGCTCTGGTTTTATAGCTCGGGGGTAGGAGCTTAAAAATGTCCAGTTGACACCTGAGGTTCATGAGGCTGGTTCTTGCCGGACCTCTGACCCATCTCCCGGGAATCCCAGCTTCATTTATAGTGCTTTGGTAGCTTGGGTCCTTATTGGGTCCCATTTGCCACATTTCTTGCCTCAGGACCTTTGTGTCAGCCCTTCTGTATGTTGCAGATTAGTCCTGACCTTGTCATTCACCTTAACCTCGGTTGTACACTGCCTGTGTGCCTGCTGCACTTGCTGGCCACCTACCTCTGGGACCCTGGCAACAGAAACTTCCTGTGTTACTTCATATTTCTTTTTCTTCTTAAAGATTATTATGTATAGAGAGTTCTGCCTTCATATACATTTGCACACCAGAAGAGGGCATCAGATCCCATTACAGATGGTTGTGAGCTGCCATGTGGTTGCTGGGAATTGAACTCAGGACCCCTGGAACAGTAGGCAATGTTCTTAACCTCTGAGCCATCTCTCCAGCCCCAGTATTTCTTAAAACAAACAAACAAAAACACCCCCCCCAGCCTAGAACAACTCCAGAACCACTCAATACATTGTTGTTTGTGAAAAGCACACAAACTTACCTTTTAAAGACTGACATCTATGATGTGTCACACTGTCGTAAAACCTCAGCCGTTTCCAGAAGTTACGTTTTTTCTTTCTCTCTCTCTCTCTCTCTCTCTCTCTCTCTCTCTCTCTTCTTTTGAGGCAGTGTCTCTATTATGTATGTAGCTCTGACTGTTCTGAAACTCGATATGTAGAACAGGCTAACCTTGAACTCACAGAGATCCACTTGCCTCGGCCTCCCTAGTGCTGGGATTCAAGACCTGAGCAACCATAGCCAGCTCAGATTAAGTTTTGTTTCTGTCTTTGAGGTGAATATATTTCTGATCCTCCCTCCCCCCCCTTTAAATTACATCAGAAGCCACAGTATTATTTCACAGCCTTTGAGTCAGTTTTGTTTGGATGGTAGGGACAGATGGACAACTGATCCTCTGTGGGGGCAGGCAGCCCTTTTGCACACAAAAAGGATTTCTTCCCTTTTGTCCAGTTAAACACAGCCATACCGAAACAGAAATGCAGGCATGGCTGGAATACATTAACTGTGGCCATTGGAGGGTCTGGTAAATTTTGACAGGTGTGACTTTGGCCTCTCTAGGGTTAAATGTTTATAACTTATGTGGAGTTGACTTGGAATGAGGCTGACCACTTCTGAGTCTCTGGCCTGGTCTAGCCTCAAACTTCCTCATTTTTTTTCCTACAAAGAAGTATAAGTTCAGAGTCATTCTGGCCTTAGGTGGCTGGATCAGACTTTAAGGACCTGGGTCCCACTTGTGAAGGAATCCTTTGGGAGCTGCCTCAGGCCGTGCCCACTTGTCTTTATAAACGGGGGAGTTATTTTTTGTTTTATTTTTGCTTCTCATTGTGAAGCAGAATGGATAACATCACAGGACTAAAGAAATGTCCCTTGTCATCTACTTATCAGACTGAAGCCATCTGTTAATGGGCAGATAAATGGAACAGGAAGACGCTGGCCTTCAGAAGGATCCTCGTTTTTTTATGTTAAGGCCAAACCTGACCTGGTTGGGTCTTGGGTCTTTATCACCCATTGTCAGATAATGTCACAGCCAAAGAGGTATTCTTACAGGAGTCAGTTCTTGGCCAGCTTGTCATTACCCTTCAGTTTTATTATCTTATTTTCTGTGTCTCTGTGGGGCACATGACATGTCTCTTAAGATGCTTTGGGAAGCAGGTTTCCCTTTCTAAACTTAAAAGGGAGTGATCGTACAGGCCTTGCCTGATGCTGGAGAAGGAATTGTGATTCCTATCTTTCCATTCCCAGCCATGACACTGAATGCCAAAACATGTCCCTGGTGGCCTATTTGGAGACAACCCTTGTCAAGTCTTTTCAGTACAGACTCCTTAGATTTTGTTTTATTTGTTAAATTATCTTAATTTGGGGAAGGGAAGTCAGGGCAGTCCTAGACTTGGGAGTTTTTCTTTTGTTAGAGAAGAGTTTCTTACACCTGGTTTGCTTTCCTGTAGTTTCAGTTTTGTTTTTTTACAGAGCAAGTCTTTGGCTCTCCTAGGGAATCCGGGTGCGACTCTGTGGGTGTGAGCTGACTACCGGAAATGACCCTCTGTAAAGAAAAAGATTATCTAAGGCCCAGCCTGAGTTTTTGTGCTTTGAAAGGGGTTATGCAGGAAAGCCAGAGTTTGCAATCTTTAGCTTTAGGGCCAGAGTTTGCAATCTAGGGCTTTAGCTTTTCTCTGTGACGGAAGAGGGGTTGGGGGCAGCTCTTAATACACAGTTCCCCAACCTTAAGATTACTTTATTGCTACTTTGTAACTGATTTTTGTCACTGTTATGAATCGTAATGTAAATATCTGGTATGTAACCCATAGGGGTCTCCACCCACAGGTTGAGGAATGCTGCTGGAGAGTCTAGTGCCAGGCCTAGCCAGGTGGCACCACCCTTGAGAGCCAAAGAAATCCAAGAGTGGCCTGGCAGTCCTTTAGAAGGGCATGGTTTTCTACCCCAAGGAGGAGAGAAAAGCACCCCGCTGCCTGGTGTCCTGAAGTGTACCTGGTGTCCTGAAGTGTACCTGGTGTGCCCTGTGGGTTTTACTCTGGCTTCAAGCTTTTGCTTCAAAGGTGGTGCCCATCCGAATGCTGGGGTGTAATCAGAATGGTAATGCAGAGGAAAGTGATTTTGCTGGGTGTGCTGGCTCAGGAGACATAACCCAGAAGTAAGGAGGCTGAGACAGGAGGTTTGCTGAGAGTGAGACCTTATCTGTGCATAAATAAAAGCAGATCTTTTTCTTTCTATAGTTCTACTACAGTAGGAGGCGTCTATAGTAGGTAGTTTTTAAGCCAACAACAAAACAGTTTTAATCAGTGGATTTCAGATACTAAACACACAAAGAAGAAATGTCCTCACCCTATGTTTGAATGTTGCCCCCTCTTCTTCAAAGTGACTAGTATATCAGAATCCATACAGTAGGGTTCTGGATTTATATTACTGGCTAAGTAGTTAGGGCTTATCAGGATTTTTTTTTTTCCATTACAAATTTTTGCTGACTTGCAACATTAAACTGCCCAGTACATCTTTTTTTTTTCTTCAAAAGATATATTTATTTATTTTATATATCTGAGTACAGTGTAGCTGCCTTCAGACACAACAGAAGAGGCAGTTGTATGCATTACAGACAGATGGTTGTGGGTCGTCGTGTGGGTGCTGGGAGTTGAACTTAGTACCTCTGGAAGAGCAATCAGTGCTCTTAACCCCTGAGCCATCTCTCCAACCCCCCAGTACATATTTTTTTTTAAGGAGTACAAATCTCATTAATAGCTAGAAACTTTTTTTTTTTTTTTTTGCCGAAATTAGGTTTGTGGTTTTCTTAGTTTTCAGCTGAAAAGGACAAACATCTTTGTAAAGGACTTTTTTTTAGATTTCTTTATTTTCTTTTTCGGTGCTACATCCAGAAGGCAAGCTGATAAATGTTTTGTGCACACCCATGTGTGGGGGTGGAGGGATGGGGGAGTATTTACTCCCTGGCCTCAAACTGTTAACAGAACCCTAAGTACAGAGATAAGATTAAAGCAGCCATTCAGTCCCAATTCTAAATAGTTTTATTTGTATGCTAAATGTGCTGGGAAACTCTGTATTTTAGATGTGAGGTTCAGTCCTGTGCTGTTAAAAAAGGAACCCAATCGTTGGAAATTCAGTTTATAGGGGAAAGTTATTCTTGCTGAAAAACTCAGTGTCTGAAATATTGATATATTTCTGTCATTTTCTTATTGTTCCTCTTTTTTTTTTCCTTCCCTGAGACTCGGTTTCCCTGTGTTCACCCTGTCCTGGAACTTGATTTGTAGCCCGGGCTGGCCTTGAATTCACAGAGATCTGCCCGCCTCGATCTTCTGGGTGCTGGGATCAAAGGCGTGCGCCTTGCCGGTCTTTTCTCTGTTTATTTATTTTAATGTGTGAGGGATTAAATAAAAAAGCGGGTGTTCTTCCCACCAACCTGTAACCCCGCGGATAGGTTTGATCCTTGAACAAAATAGCCAATTCAAGCCCAATTAAAAGTACCTAAAGGTGGTGGTGGTGGTGGGGGTTTCACTGATCTCACTCCGCGAGGTCAGAGAAGCTCCTTTCCTATGGGAGACAGAAAAGGCTTGAGGCAGTGTGGGGATGGGCGGGACAAAGAGAGGGGGAGTGGGGAGTGGAGACCCGCCCAAATGTCTGGATTATATGGTGAAGAGCCTCTAAGGGAGAGGAAGCCCAGCTCCTGGGCTGGAAAGTTCAGGGTAGTGAGCCGGGTACTGCCAGCCTCGCCCGGTACCAGGTAGGGACTGAGGGATGCTGGGAGAACCTGGAAGCCCAATAAGCATCTCATCGTTAGTCTGGGGTCTGAAACCCAGCACCCAGGCCTTGGTACATTTTAAAAACTGTTAAGCAAGGCACATTGTAAGTGAGAACACAGCGAATCCGTCAAACCAGACCTCTCTGTGGGTAGAAAGAGAAGTTTATTGCAAATCAAACTGGCAAGACTGGAGGGGGAGGGGCGGAGGGGAGAGTAATATGGTGGAAAAGGAGGTCACAGGGCCAGCATCTTCGATGAGCTGTTCAGATTGACCCTGAACTAGATGCCTTTGCCCAGGTAGTTGACCTTTGGTTTGGCTGAAGGGCGGAGTTTCCTGGAGAACAAAAAAAAAAAAAAAAAAAAAACCCTCACCTTTTTAGGGTTGTTCGCCCGGTAACAATTCTTCAGTTTCCTGGGCCAAAGTCCTAAAGTTTATGACAGCAAGACCAGCACTGCCATTTTGAGGTGCTCCATTGGACTCAACAGAAGCATGTCTGTTGCCATTTGGTCCTCGTGTACCCACCCGGCTCATTGTGAGCCTTAAGAAGAAGATAAAATTTAAAAGGGATGAAGAGTTGAAGTGTATGCTGTGAGCACCCCGATTTCCGTCAAGAAGAAGTCCGGATTTGTTCCTGTTTTGTTTTGGCACTCTTGATCACTGAGCTACACCTGAAGCTTCCCATAATGTTTTAACCATTAGCTGTCCCCTGCCTGTTTGTTCCTGAAAACCCCGCGTGGGGTTGTCCTAGCTTAGCTGGGAAGAAGAACCACAACAGAGCAAATGCCTCTACCGGACTGGCTATGGCCGTTTCTTGATTAATGGTTGATGTGGGAGGGCCTGGACCACTGAGGATAGTGCCCCAGCCCCACCCCAGCAGGTGGTCCTGGGTGGTTTAAGAAGCAAGACTGAAAATAGCCTGAGGGTTTGGGGGAGGGGAGGCAAGTCCGGAATCAGCCTGCCTCCAGGGTTCTGCCTGAATTTCAGCCCTGACCTCCTTCCTTCTGTGCTCTAACCCTTTGCTCCCCAAGTTGCTTTTGGTCTGGTGTTCTATTACAGCTGTAGAAATCTAGGTAAGACAAAGGTTGTGGGTGCCTTTTTGTTGTACCATGGATCACTGTTGGACAGGGCTGAGTCATCTGTTGACCTTGATGTAAGTAAAAGAGCACTCTCTTCATGGACAGGGAAAGGCTGAGGAGCCCTCTCCCGAGACAGGGAAGTTCTCCATTCAGTTGGGTGCTGGCCTGGAGTCTCTACAAACTTAACAAGCATTTATTGCACTCAGATCGAAGTTGTCTCTATTTCCCCAAGAGCCTCCCAACCTGCATAGCCCTGTCCACTTCTGCCTTACAATTTAGGGAATTTCTCATGCGCTGGGGTAAAGAGAAAGCCCTGAGGTTGTTTTCTTTTTTCCTATAAACCCTTAGGATAGGATACTCCCCATCCCTACCTGTTTTTTGTTTTTTTGTCATTGTATAATGAGAATTTATAAGACTTACTTCTACAGGTGAGCGACGCTGTAAAACTTCTGTGGTTAGATTTGCTATATAATTTATCTGGTTGACAGACGATATTAAGACTCAAAAAGTCAGTCACTCATCTAATGTGACTTTGATCTGGAAATATTTTTCTCTTATTGGCAGATACGTTCTTCTGTATTATCCACCCCAGAACGAATAGGAAGAGGGAAAAAGGAAAGAAAATTAACAGACTGTACCTGGTAGTGTAGGCTTATACAGTATTTTGGAAACAGAAACAAGAAGGTTGGGAATTTGAAGCTTACGTGGCCTATTTACTGAGACCCTGTCTGAGGGGAAGAGAGTAAGACCACCTTAGGTTTGTCTATATATACATACATATTTTTTAAAGATTTATTTGTTTTATGTCTATGAGTACACTGTCACTCTCTTCAGACACACTAGAAGAGGGCATCGGATCCCATTACACATCCATGTGGTTGCTGGGAATTGTACTCAGGACCTCTGGAGGAGCAGCCAGTGCTCCTGACCACTGATGTGTCTCTCTAGCCCCCTATACATGCATTTTTAACAAATAAAATCTGAGTGTTTTGATTTCTTTGTTCCTTTTAACGTCTGCAGGTCAGTAGAGACATGTTTGTTACAATGCACAGCAGGCTCTAAGATGACCCTTCATTCTAGCTGGGTAGGTGGCAAAAAATGTCAGTGAAGGGAATCTGGATGTTTAAAGGAATGGAAGAGGGCCAGTATCATCCCAGGTACAAGGAAAACTGCTTGCTCTTTTTGAGCTTTCTTAAGTCTGCCTGTGGCCAGAGGGCTCTTCCCTAGATTTTAGGGTCTCAGCTTTCTTCAACTTCTCTTTCTGTGTGAAGGCCCCATTACCTACATCCATCTCCCCTTCCTGCAGCTTGGGTATGGAGGGGCTTCTTGCACAGTATGACACCTGATTTCAAAGCCAGCAGAGGCAGTTCTGTTACAACATTTAAGATTCTCCATTCTGGGTCATAGCATGAATTTGCCCGATCCTTATTAATGGGCACTGGCGTCTAGACGTTTGTTATAAATAATTCTGTATACCCTCCTAGTTAAAACTGTGTGTATACCCTTAAGTGGTTTCCTTAGGCTGAAGTCTTGGAAATGGAATTTCTGGGGCAAAGAGCATGGAATCTTTTAAAGACTTTTGATGCTTATTGCCAAGCGTTCTCTAGAGACACTGTACTGAGTATTCTCGCCAAGGCCTATTTTTCTGCATCCCCTGCCCCTGAAACTTAAAGATAATATTGAGGCTGGGCAGTGGTGGCGCATGCCTTTAATCCCAGCACTTGGGAGGCTGAGGCAGGTGGATTTCTGAGTTCGAGGCCAGCCTGGTCTACAGAGTGAGATCCAGGACAGCCAGGGCTACACAGAGAAACCCTGTCTCGAAAAACCAAAAACCAAAACCAAAACAAAAAAAATGTAAAGATAATATAGAATGTCTCTTTGTAGTTTGTCACATTGGCTTCTGTGACTCATGGCCTGTCGGCTGTGCCCATGACTGATGTGCAGCACCTAGCTGTGACGCACTGTGACTTTTCTAACCCCCTCTCAAAGCTTTGCCCTGTGCCCCTGATATGGTACTAGGTACCACCACAGCCTCTTAGCAGATGATTTCTGGGGGACTCAATGAAAAATGTTAGTTCTGTGATGCAGGTGATGAGGTACTTGATATGTCTTTCTGCCTGCTCGTCTCTGCTGCTGCTGTGTACCACGTGTGTGCCTGGCATCCTTGGAGGCCAGAGGAAGGCCATAGCATCCTCCAGACTTGGAGTTGCAAATAGTTGTAAGCTGCATTGTGGGTGCTGGAAATTAAACCTGGGTCTGAGCCTTTCTTTCCTTCCTTCATTCCTTCTTCCTTCCTCCCCCCTTTATGAGTCAGATTCTCTTTACATAGCCCTGACTATTCTGGAACTCCATGTAGACCAGGCTGGCCCTGAATTCACAAAGATCTGTCTGCCTCTGCCTCCTAGTGCTAGGATTAAAGTCGTGCCCATCACTGGCTCTCATGCACTGTTCTTTGAGTCAGCATTTGTCAGGTGTGTTGCCATTGAGGCGTACTTAACCATACTGGTTTATAGACGTCTCAGCATGGACATCTGTCTCAGAGCCTCTGGGTTTGTCCTGAATCTTTTTCTTTTTCTGGTCACATGGTTGGTGAGGACAGAGACAATGGTAGATATTTCTGGTCAGTTTGTCCTACAGTTGATGAACAGCTAGCCAGGTTGACACCAGGAAGAAGCTTACATTTAAATAGTAATGTCTTTTCCCGGGATGGGTCACCATATACATGTACTTAGGAAAATTTCCTTTCTGCCTTTCCCCAGGAGGACAAGAGGAAGCATGGAGCCCCAGGGTGGAAGCCAGTCAGGGTGTTCTTGTCCTCCCAGGAAGGGCTGCTTTGCAGATGCCCACAACATGCCAGGAGCCAAACATTGCCTGAGGAGTGCAGCTAGCTCAGGTCTTCCCGTGTGGGCAGGGCAGTCATCATTAACCCCAGCCCACAGACCTCCTTAATTGTTACCAGAACGTTTCTGTGGAGCACACCCTCCACTAAGCCAGCACACATATTTGAGTGTGAGTCTAGGAAATGAGCAGATGTAATGGAAACCTCTGCCCTGACTCATCCCGTCCTTTACACGAGTGGAATTCACTTCACGTTGGCAGTTTCTTCCCTTAATAGTACTTGAGTGTGAATTCCCATTGAGTTCATGAGGTAACTGAAATTTTATGCGTCCTGACACTTTTCTCAGAGTAACTGGAAGCTCTTTGGCAACTCAGTGCCTGCCTTCTTTTCTTGAATTCTTTGATTCAGGTTGACAGATGGCCCAGAGAACATTGATTACTTGGGAGGCCGAATGACTCCCCTGGGATGCAGGAATGGTATTTGCTGAAGACAGGCTGACAGCCTGGCATTGCCTTGGCCTTTCTGGGGGATGTAGAAATAGTTAGAGACACAGTATCCCTGCCTACTTGGAAGGACCCCAGTGAGCACAAGAAGAGACAGGAGAGTGAGTGGAGATCGGATATAATTGGACAATATTGAGAAATTTATTTGGGATTGGGCTTAGAGGTAGAGATCAGTGGAGTCAGGGTGAAGTCGGCTTTATGGAAGAAGTATGGGCTTTGGGGGAAGTCTAAGATCTAAAGGGGTGGAGACGTGGGCCTCAGAGTCTGCGAGTTTTATAGTCCATAAAGAATTGGGAAGTGGAGGGGTTGGAGAGATGAGACCGGACTGGCTGCCCTTCTGGAAGGACAGGGGTCCTAGTCCCAGCATCCGCATACAGCTAGCTCACAACTGTCTGTAACTCTGGTTCCTAAGGGTTCGATGCCCTCCTCTGGCTTGTGCAGGCCCTAGCACACACGTGGTACGCATACTCACACTGACAAAACACTCATGCATATTTTTTTTTTTTTTTTTTTTTTTAAAAGGAATTGGAAAATGGAAGCAAAGATAGAGCAGGAAAAAGTTGAGCCTGTTCAGTTCAGTGTGGGCAGGGAGCGGGGCGTATTGTACATTTGGATACTTCAAAGAATTTTCTGTCATCTGTCCGTTGTCGTTGGCACCTCAGTTCTCTTCCACAGGTGACCTTTATACAATCAATCACTATAGCAAACAGGCTAAGCTTTTCTTTTTTTTTCTTTCTTCCTTCCTTTTTTTTTTTTTTCCGAGACAGGGTTTCTCTGTGTAGCCCTGGCTGTCCTGGAACTCACTCTGTAGACCAGGCTGGCCTCGAACTCAGAAATCCACCTGCCTCTGCCTCTGCCTCCCAAGTGCTGGGATTAAAGGCATGCATCACCACTGCCCGGGTCTTCTTTTTTTTATGTGTGCAAAGTCACGCAAACTGTTCCGGATGAGAAAGAGGAAGGTTTTTCCTCACTGGCATCATTTAAAGGCATTTATTCCACAAGCCCACTTATTTCAAGCCTCGCTTGGCCTCTTGAAAATACCAGGGTGTTGATCTACTGAGCAGGCTGTCGGTCTTAGAATCGATAATTCCCTGGTGGTGCAGCAAGTTGAGTGGACTTGGTCATTGGCACTAAGTGTGTGTTGATAAAGCTGGGAGAGAATTAGAAGCCGTGACATGTACCCGGAAGATGGAGACAGGTGACAGGAATCTTGGCTGATGGATGTTAGCTCCCCTTCCCCTTAAAGTCTGTTCTAAGCAGTTCAAGTTGCCTCCTGCTGTTAATTAAGCCCAAGGCATAAGGCAGCTACAGTCTACCCTTTCACCTGTCCTCATCACACCAGGATGGACTTTAAATCAGATTCGGATCCACAGTGGACTCTCCTCATTAATGGCAGAGGCCCCCCAACCCGTTCCTCTGTAGTCCTGGCTGTCCTCGAGCTTGCTCTGTTAGACCAGGCTGGCCTTAGAGACACAACTGCCTCTGTAGCTGGGATCAAAGGTGTGTGCCACCACTGCCTGGCAAAGATCATTCTTTTTTATAACTCTTTTTTTTTTTTTTCCTTCTTCTTCTTTTGGAGACAGAGTGTCAGGGTAGCCCAGGTTGGGCTTAGACTTGACAAATAGCCAATGGTGAACTTGAATTCCTGGTTCTCTTGTCTTCACTTTTCTTTTCTTCTTTTTTTTTTTTTTTTGGTTTTTCGAGACAGGGTTTCTCTGTGTAGCCCTGGCTATCCTGGAACTCACTCTGTAGACCAGGCTGGCCTCGGATCCGCCTGCCTCTGCCACTGAGTGCTGGGATTAAAGGCGTGCACCACCACTGCCCGGCTTGTCTTCACTTTTCCAAAAGCTGGCGTGGTGAGTGCTACCGCTACTCAATATATGTAGCACAGGAGATCTTGAGCCCAAGACTTCGTGCCTGTTATGTAGACACTCTGCCCGTTAGACTACATTTTCAGCTGGCTGTTGACTGATTCTTATCATTTTAATATTATAATTATATATTATTTTACTTATTTATATATAATTGGTAGTATGTGTCAATAACCATCACTGATGTTTGCTTGTCTTAGTTTTTCTATTGCTGTGATACTCTTAACTGAGGGGAGAAAGGGCTTATTTTATTTAGCTCATGGTTCAAGATTCTGGTAAATGGGGCAGGGACACCAGGCTGGAAGCAGCTGGGTGGATCACATCCTCACTAGGGTAGCAGAGAAGGACAAGCCAGGGAATGGAGCCACCCATAGTGGGCAGGTCCTGTCACCTCAATTAATGGCAATTGAGGTAGTTCCCTTGAGGTATATCCAGAGTCCTATCTTCCAGGTGTTTCTAGATTTTGGTCAAGTTGGTAATTATCTTGTTTACTCATCCATCTGTTGAGGACCATTTTCGTTGTTGCCCTTTGTGGGGTGGGGGTAGTTACTGCAAAGTGATCAGATATTTGACCTCCAGCTTCCTGGATTTCTAAGGGCCTGGTGTGCAGACTTCAGTCCTGGGCGTCATGTTCAGGTTTACCTATGGGATGGACGTTCTTAGTCTACGGGGCTTTGTGCCCCTGTAGGACAGCAGTTGGCACTGATTTACCATGTTCATTGTCTGTCCACTGTTTTTACTTACTCCTTTCATATCAGTGCTCTTGGTGGATGAACTTGAGTCTGTCCCACAGAGTTCATGTGTTAGAGCCTCACTCCAGTGTGGTGGTGGCTTTTTAGAGGTGGGGTTCAGATCATGGCTTCCACCTGGAAATAATTAATTCACGGTAGTCCTCCCTGACTGGTGAGTTAGAAAGCAGCGTCCGTGATGTGAAGCAGCTGCCGATCTCGTTGGGACACACCAAGTCACCAGACTTAGGCATTACATAAGCCACTTTAGGAGCTACTCAGCCTCTCTTAACTGTCTGACAGTTGCCTTGGCTTGCCTTGCTCTGAGACAGGCCTGGCCTTGAACCCCCATCCTCTCATTTCTAACTTCCTGTTTTCAAGGATTGCAGGCTAGTGCACCTGGCTTATTTTTTGAAGTGTATAATAATTGTTGCTCTTTTATTTATTTACAGCATCCAACTTAAAGATATCTTAGAGCCTCAAAATACTTAATGATCCATAATTCATTTTGAAGTTTTCCTAATTTAAAATGTTCAATGAGGCCATTTCATCCTCCACTGACTGTATAGGCCTGCCCGTCCGCCCTCCTTTTTTTTCTTTTTTCTTTTTTTTTTTTTGATTTCTAGACAGGGTTTCTCTGTGTAGCTCTGGCTGTCCTGGAACTCACTCTATAGACCAGGCTAGCCTTGAACTCAGAAATCCACCCGACTCTGCCTCTTTCTTTTCTTTTCTCTCTCTCTCTCTCTCTCTCTCTCTCTCTCTCTCTCTTTGTTTTTCTGTGTCTTGGCTCCCTTGGCTCCCTGTCAAGCCTTAGCTGCCCTGGAACTCAGACTGGCCTCGAACTCACAGAGATCTCCTACCTCTGCTTTCCGACCTCTGGGATTAAAGATGGGCACCACACCTGGCTTGTTTTGCTCTTTACATAGTAACTATAGTTGCTATGTTTCTTTCACAGAAAAAGAAAGCGCATTTCACACTCTTTTGTGTGTCTACACCAGACCCTGCTCTGTCTGGGCTTTGCTTCTCTCCTGTCCTAGACTGTTCAAGTGGGACTCTCAGTTATTTTAAGGTCTGGAATCTTGTGGGGACTCTGTGGGAGATAGGAGAGGGAGGGGGAGCCTGTCCCTCGTTTGTTGTCAAAATTGAGAAATAACTCTCCTCCCTCCTGTTCATTAGGCTTGTCTGGCCTGGAGCCAGGTGCCTAAGGAAGGTGGCTAGCTCCCCTCCACCTTGCTATAAGTAATTTTAATTAATCAGGGATCCCCCCTCCCCCCCCACACTGTTGGAGTGAATCCCACGAGAAGGAACGAGTTAATATTTGCAGAGGCCTCTGGAAATGTTAAGTGCTCGGTGGCCTTCTTATCTGCTCTCTAGCACAATCTCCTTATAAGGCTGTCCCCAGAGCTGAGGACCTCTGAAGTGCTGAGCCACCCCAGAGCCCAGAGGACTGTGGCAGTTCAGGACAGCGTTCCGGAATGGGCTCAGATTTCCTATTTTAATACTAATGATACCACATTTTGCTAATTGTTAGTGTTAGTCTCACAACTACGTTCCCCCACGTTTTTACAGAGTCTATTTTTAGCGCCCCATCTTCTTGCTTTTTGTTCTCCCAGCACCAAGTATAGTAAAATCCATTTGAATAGAAGTGTTCATTCAAAGTTCAGTTCTTAAGTTTTCCTTTCCTGGAAAAGATAGGCCATTTATCCCAAGAATTACTTAGTAAACTTATTCTTTTTAAAAAAATACCTTATTGAAAAATAAAACACACTCCAATAGTGCCTTATGTACTTTAGAAATCAATAAATTAGTATGTGCAAATGTATTTTTAGTGCTGTGACTTATATAGTTGGTAGAGAGTTTGTGTAGAATGCCTGGAGCTGTGGGTGTAATCCACAGCACAGAACCATAGGGTGCATGCCTGTAATCCCAGTTACATTCAGAGTTAAAGGAATGTAAAAATTGTCTATCTGTCTGTCTCTGTTATTTTTTCTCTGTGTCTCCTCCTGCATTCCCCCCACCCCACCCCCGCCGCCTGCCTGTGCATCTCTCTCAGAGTGACCTTCAACTCACGTTGGAGCTGAAGATGACCTTGAACTTCTGATCCTACCTCATAGGCCTCTTACTGCCTGTATATGTGTTGGTGGTGATTGGACCAGGTTTTTTTGCTTGTCAAGGCACGTACTCTACTCATTTTCCTGTATCAGTCCTTTAATGTAGATTGATACGGATGTTTCCCTTTTTAAAAAATATTATGTAGACATGGGAATTTGCAAAAATCAAAAGTGAATTTTACAGATTTTTTTCTTGGTTGTCAGTGTAATGATAGAGATTTGTACTGTCACAGGCTCTGAGTGCCTAGTGGGAAGGACCTAAATACACAATGCTTTTCTCCAGCACCTTCACCTGAGCTGAAGCTGGGGATTAGGCATTTAGTGCATGTGTGTGCATGTGCACTCTCTCGATTTTTAACATAGGTCCTCATGCTTGCAGTCCTTCCTTCAAAGCTATAGTACTTCAGCTGACACTGTTCTGATTGATCCCTGTTTCTCTCTAGAAAGAGGGATGACATTTACATTTGAATATTTAACCATAAAATAGGAATGATGACTCTTAGACTGTACCATGTCGGATGCTGTCGCAGGCCAATACCAGTTGTAGACGGAGGAGGGTCAAGGAATCGGTCGGAGGTAGAATATTGTTTCTTAAATCCCTGTTGATTTTAGAAGTATTTGATCACCCCCACTTCTAGTTTTAGTGTTACCAGAATAAAAACATTGGGTTATTGATTATTGAATATTCAGTTGTCTCAGTGGCTACCAGCATTTCCATTAACGAAACACTTCTGTTTATTGGGGCAAGTAGCTTGTAAGTAAATATCAACTTGATTTAGAGCCAAAGAACAAATATTTTTGGTGAGCCTTGGACCTCCTGTGTCCGAGTGAATGTTTTCCGGCAACCATTTGTTTATAGGAAATGGTTCAGAGTGGAGGAACTTTGGCCCGAGGATCGGTGGGCAGTGGGACAAACTGGTGTGTCTGTTACTGGTTAGCTCATTTGATTAGAACAGTATGCTAATGAACTCAAGGTCACTGGGCCATCGTGTATGGGGTCAGCTAGCCCTGCTGGGATTCCAGACCTTGGCCCAGAGGCTGGGCAGTGTGTGTCATTGGTCATGAGGCCAGGGCAGTGGATATATGAATGTAAGCCCATCCACAGGCCCTGCAGAAGAACTTGAAACAGATTAAGTTTTGCGTAATAAGTGACACTATTATTGAGAACCCTGGGAAGTGGGAGGAAGGAAACTGAAATTCCCTTTTAACTGACAGAGGTTGTATGTTGGATTTTTCCATCCCTGGAGTTCTCGGCTTCTTTCTGTCTCCAAGCCACCCCTACATGCTCCCGCCTGTCTTCCCCTTGGATTGCTTGTCTGCTGCTATTCCTTAGCTGTCTGCTCTGCATCTGCATCTGCACCCCCATTTCTTAGCCTTCATTCCCACCTGTGGTGTCTCTGTCTCCCACTCTGTCCTGAGCTCCAGATTCAGATATTAACACCAGCATCCATATTGCCTCCAAATGGGTGTCTCCGCTCAGTCCAAAGACCCTTGGGTTGCTTGCATTTATCTCTATTTCCAGACCTGCTCTTCTGTCTGTCTCTTCTCTCCTCTAGTAACCCATCATCTGTCTTCCCTGCTCCTCACCATCTCCCAGTTCCCTTGATTTAACTCCATCTTCCCAGACACTGGGCTAGTCTGGCTACCAGCAAACCATCACCATTTTCCTGTCCCCAGACCTGCTTCAGTCCTTCCAAACAAGAGCGAAAATGCAGATATGTGGTCAGTCTGCCGCTGAGTCTCCTGGTCAGAGAGCCTCCTCCAAGGTCCTTTTCCTGCAGACTCCCCTGCTTTACTCAGAGCCAAGCTTGTGCACAGAGAGGAAGGACATCCTGAGTGTTGTGTTTTGTTTTTAACAGAATAGGGGATCAAATCTGAGGCCTCCCACACATTAGGAGGAGTCCAGCGGAGGAGTCCAGCATTGAGCTCCAAATACCCCGGGACATCCTGATTTCCTCATCTGAACTAAGTTCTGAGGTTGTTCAGTTTGTCTTTGTCTTAGCCTTAAAATTACCTTGTGCAGGACTAAATTCTAGTGAAGTACAGTGGATCTCCTTTCTAACAAACAACAGCCAAACGATGTAACGTTACAGTGTAGGATTTTCAGAATTGGGAAATCCCTGTGAGCCAGGATATAGAGTGTTTATTCCAGATATACTCGTTAGTTAGTGTCTTGGGAGTTAGAAGATGGGCAGTAGCCTAGCCGTGCCTCCTGCTGCTTCTTGGGTTCTCCTTTTGTACTCCTCTAGGATACGTAAACTAAATGAAATGATAGAAAAGATAAAAGCAGGCGTAGAAGGCGTCCGGTTTGAAGTTAGTGTTTGCATGACCATCAACCCATGGTGCTTTGCTGTCTCGGGCACTTTTCTTTGCCCTCCCGGTTTTGGTCAACCTACACGGTTTTGGAAGCCGTGTAAAGTCTTTCGATTATTTATGATCACTGACGAATTTGCTAGTATGTTCAAGTATTTTACTTTCAGAAAAACAAAGCAGCCTATCAAGGAGACAGGGTGTTTTTACCTACTCTCGGGTGTTACTGGCCGGCAGCATCTGTTTCCTTTCTTGTATCTACTCTATTTAGTGCCAGGTAACTGATAAGGTTGGAAACACGGACGCTGCTCCAGAGGCCTGCTTTCATAAAGTTTTAAAAAGTTAAAAACAACAGTGACTCCAACAAACCAAACTTAACAGATACCCTGACAGCTTGCCTTAATTCTTACTCAAAAAGCATGAGGCAGTCCCATCTTACCCCAGCACTTAGGATGCTGAGACAAGTGAGTCTCTGTGAGTTCAAGCTCAGCCTGAACTACAGTGAGTCCCTGTTTTTAAAAATCAGAACACCAACAGTAGCACTACATATAGATTTTTGATTTTTTTTTTTTAAATTGTAGACCAAGTCTCTCTAGGTAGTCATGTCTCCTCCCAGTGTAGATAGACCAGGCTAACCTGAAACTCAAAGATAGCCACCTGCCTCTGCCTGGATTTTTTTATTTTAAGGTAAAAACATAGAAACATGCACAACAAATAATTCAACTGCTTTCCCCAGTCTTCTACCCCATATAGTAACCCCCATTCTAGAGATAAAATTACAGTTAATAGCTTAAATCCATTTTTAAGTCTTCTCTTCTGCTCTCTTTTGGAATTACAATGTGTGTTAACAAGCCGGCTTTTAGGTTTCAGCTTGGCAGTCTTAGGTTACAAATGTTGCTTATGAGCTGTAGCTCATAACTTGCTTATTATTTTTGTTTAAGTGTATGAGTTGTTTTATCAGCATTTTGTGTGCCCAGTGCCCATGAAAGCCAGAAAGGGGCATCAGATCCCCCTGGAGTTATACTTTTTTTTTTTTTTTAAAGACAGGATTTCTTTGTGTAACCCTGGCTGTCTTAGAGTTCACTGTAGATCAAGCTGTCCCTGACTTCACAGAGATCCACCTGCCTCTGCCTTCCAAGTGCTGGGATTAAAGGTGCTCACTATCAGTGCCTGGCTGGAGCTTTTCTTATGAGTTTCCCAGTAGGTGCTGAGAATCCAACCCTGGTCCTTTGGAAGAGCCGCCAGTGCTCTTAGCTGCTGAGCCATCTTTCCAGCCCTCTCAGCCTCATGTGTTTTAATTGACATATACTACTTAATTGTGTGGTTGGATGAAGATACAACATCTCTTGTTGACTGACATTTGGATTGTGTTTTAAATTTGTTGCTTTTGCTATGACAACTATAAGTATCGACTTTGTGTGTATCTTTGGGCACAGATATACATCGGTAATTCTGATCGGGCAGTGTAGTTGGCACGCATGTGCTCATTAGAATTCTCCCTGGTGTATATAATCATTATGATGAGGAATACACATTTTAATATTTCCAGTATGTTCTTTATGATATATGCATATTGCTAAATCTAGTTTATATTGCTGGGCATATGTGAATAAGCCACATAGGCATGAACAATTTAAGAATTTCTTTTCACCGTTTTTTTTTTTTTCTTTTTTTAATAGTTTATGCTATCCTTAGACCTTGATCAAATGGAAAGACCTAATGGAACTCGTAAATAAAGTCACAACTTATTTTGCTATGTATTAAATTCATTTCATGTTCTTGATTTTAAAACAGACAAAATCACTAAGTAAAGAAACTTACGAGGAACAACGCAGCTAAAGCTGCTCAGAGGCGTTCCCTACTTATTTCTCTGTGTCTGGACTGTTTGCATGCAGTTCTGAGGCACATACAGGGATTCCTCTTTTCCAACTAGAAAAACCATTGGGAGAATGGTTTGTGCGGGCTCCCTGCACATCCGACAGTCTTAAGCAGTGGTAGAAGAGAAGAGGCTAATGTAAGTCCACCTGGTTAGTTCACGGTCTCTTCCCCTATGGATATCTCTCATTTACTCACAGGAGAATAGTTTAGAGGTGGGGAGAGAAGGGAAAGGGGGTCCCAGGAGCACCGATGAGAGCAGATTAGGAAGAAACCTCAGATCAGCTTGCTCCTCTGTAGTATTTTAGAGACATGGTGAATCAAAAATTTAAAATATTTAAGTTTTTTATTTCTTTTCCTTCTATGCTTTATTCTTAAATTGCTGACATTCAGTGTGTGTGTGGGGGGGCGGGTCAGAGGACAATGTTTGGGATCTCCTTAACTGAACTGAGGCATCAGTTAGCTTGCAAATCGATCTAACCGGTCCTCTTTCATGCTTTCAATTGGTTTCTGCTGCATTGTGAACAAAACAAAAGAAAAAGTGTAGAGATTAGAAGAGATTTGGAATTTGTGTGGTATGGCTTGCAGGAAGATTTGGCAGTTAGTTGGCTTGCCTAAGCACGTGGTGAGTGTAGCCTGGGATGAGCTGGCCAGTTAGTTGCAGAACCTTTTGTTAAGCAAATTTGATAGCTTCTTGGGTGAAGTGGGGAGGGGGGTGGGGGGAGCATGTTTAATCCTACACTTACAGGCTTGTCACCTGACATCAGCAACCTGGACTGTTCAGCTCGAGCCCAGAACAGGCAAGTCTAATGATCCATCTTCTGTGTAAACCTCACAGAGAAAATGCAGGAAGTGTTTGACTTCTTTATGTCGGTTGGTGTGTATTTCTCATTTCCTGAAAGCACAAGTTATAAATGTATATATATTGGAATGGTAACATGTGGATTAGTTTTCTTAAACTTGAAAGCACATCTTTTTTAGGTACTTACTGTATGTAGTCCTCAAACATGGGGTGGGCTAGCTAGGTGGACAGTGTGGGAAAGGTTAATGACAGTAACAACCAAAAGTCAGAGCATTACAGATGGAGGCTGAAGGAAGTTGTCTCAGGAGTGAGGAGTATAGGATTACCTGTTGTTACTTCATGCACACAAACCTGGGCTTTGTTAGGCAGGAGACGCTGCTGCCCTCAGTACTTCCTCTTGAGCCACACAGGGATTCAGAGAAACTCATACTATTTTTCTGACCAAATTTAAATAATCTGAGGATAGATTTTAGAAAACCTATTTGGACTCAGCTTCTCCCCCCCCCCTTCCTTTCAGGAGCATTTGTGCATGTGTTGAGATATATATAGTTTCTCTGTGTAGACCTGGTTGTCCTGGAACTCAACTACATAGACCAGGGGCTGGCCCCGAACTCAGAGACCTACCTGCCTGCCTTTAGCTCCCGAGTGCTGGGATTAAAGGTGTGTGTCACCACCACTCTCTTTCTTTCTTTCTTTCTTTCTTTCTTTCTTTTTTTAAAAATTGTATTTAAATTAGAACACAAAAAGCCACAGGGGAAAAACATGAAACAAATATATGTTCTTGAATAAACATTGAGGGTTGGGAATGTAGTTCCCTGGCAAAGCATTTTCTTAGCAAGGCCCTAGGCTCAGTCTTACTGGGATGCATACCCCCTACAATTTCATCTTGAGTGGTAGAAAGTAGATGCTTTTTACTGATTAAAGTTGTGTTTTCAATAAGTATTTGTTTAGATCTGCCATTTGTGCTCCAAAACTGCGTAAAGCAAGGGGTTCTATCAATTTGAGTGGATGTCTTCTGGCTCACATTTCGTTATGGAGGTCCTGTTTGGCTCAGCCATCCAAGGAGGATCAGGATCTGGCTTCAGGGCCCGAGCAATAAAGTATATCTTAACAAAATCCATGCTGGGATCTCCCCTGCCATGAAAAGAGGAGTCTCCTAGCTGGTTCCTGCAGGTACTAAATCAAGCCTGCTGTTTCTTCCTGGTTTGCTTGACCACTTCCCTTCCTAGCAGTGTCTGTCTCCATGGGCTCTTTATTTTCTGCTGTTGGAGATCGAGACCCTTATCTGTTTCCATCACCTTGTGGGTATTTATAGGCTCACAGTTCTTTTGTGTTTGAAGACCTGTCTGGCCTGCCACCTCTTCTTTGTGTGCGTGCAGGGCCTGGTTGCCTAGCTACCTCTGAGGGGACCTGGTGAGGCTTGGTATAGAAAGGGGAAGCTGAGGAGAAGCAGGAGTTAGACCTGTCTTTCTCAGTGCGGTGGGACCATCCACTGTGACAGACCGAAAAGGCCACTTCCCTTCCGTTCCTGCTTCTTCGATCCTTTTTTTTTTTTTTCCCTTCCTATCTTATCTGCTCATATCTCGCCAACTGTGACCACCTGTACCAAAGAATCTGTGGGATACCTTGGAGGGTGAGGGAATTCCTGGAGACGGAAAGCTTAGCCTAGATTTTTCTGAGACACACTATTGAATCAGTTGGGGGGGCTGTGCTCTGGGGGATGGAGGGGAGAAAAGCACATGCTAAGAGTTTTTAAGGGATCTAATCAGACAATGCAGACAAGATTTCTGTAGTCTACCTTCAAGTCCCTCAGTTTTGGTTTGTCATCCAGCTTCCTGTCTGGCTTCCGCTTATCCACTGTTGCTTCCCTTATCCACAGGAAGTTATCCCAAGATCCCCAGGGGTAGCTGAGACGGCAGGTAGTGCCTGTTGTATTAGTTTTTACTTTCTTAGTTTAATATAAGACCGGAAGATGATTAATACAAAGAAAACAGGCTTATTTATCTCAGTTTTGGAGGTACAATGATACTGACCACTATTTGGAGCTGGTGAGGGAAGCCAGCAAACCTGGAAGAGCTGGGCTTGCTTGTATGGGACTGTGCGCTCAAGCTCCACCCCCCAATATTTTGTGCGTGCGTGCGTGCGTGCGTGCGTGCGTGCGTGCGTGCGTGCAGTGGAAGAGAGCATTAGATGCCCTTGGAGTTGGAGGGAGCGACAGCAGTTCTGTACTGGAAACCCAACTCCAGTCCTCGAAAGAGCTCATGCTTCCTTCCTCCTCCCCTATCTCCTATTTCCCTAGCCCCTCCCCCTATTTCTCATCTCCGTATGCCCTCCCCCCCCACCCCGCCCCATTTAGCTTGGCTGTTTTGGAACTTGCTTTATAGACCAGGCTGACCTCAAATTTAGAGATCTGCCTGCTGGATTAAGGCAAGTGCCACTGCCTGCTGAAAGAGCTCTCTTAACCACCGAGTGCCTCTAGCCCCAGAACTTACTGGTTAAATTTATATTTCAGGCCGATTAACAACAATCTGTATTTTACAATTAGAATAAGATGGTCCGACAACAATTAGGAAAGATGTCTAAAATATTTAGCCTTC
Source organism: Rhynchomys soricoides (assembly GCA_019843965.1). Taxonomy (NCBI): domain Eukaryota; kingdom Metazoa; phylum Chordata; class Mammalia; order Rodentia; family Muridae; genus Rhynchomys; species Rhynchomys soricoides. The sequence continues at coordinate 8,382,044 of JADRCH010000102.1, forward strand.
TGCTGGAAAAGGATTCTGCAGCTTCTCTGGCATATCTCCTTTTGTACTTGGGGGCTATTAAGTAAGAGTGGTGCTAAGCATCATGGTGTTCTGACTATCATGTAATAGTTGAGATGGCTGTCAGATGAAGAATGGGGTTTGCAGACAGTGCTGGATGGACAAAGGGGTGATTCACATCCTGGGCGAGATTTCCTCATGAGACTCAGAATAGAATGCAAGTCAAACTTACGACTTGTTTATTTCTGGAATTTTCCATTTAATCGGTTCAGGCCATAGGTTACTGCAGCTATCAAACTGGGGAGAGCGAAGCTGGCTGAAGAGGGAAGCTACTTAGTTTTGTTGAGGCTAGTTGTTACGCAAACTAGGCGTGACTATATGATTTACGGTTGGATTCCAGTTACGTCACTAAGTATAAACATCAGACCCTGATAGAACTTGAATAATGGAGTCAGGAGTGGGAAGCCACTGCCGTTACTGTTTGGAAACGGACTGGGTTGTAAAGTGAAAACTGTTAAGGAGAAATTGGTCTATAATCCCAACTTTTATGAAACCGGAAACTTCATTTAAACTAGTTACTTAAAGTGTCAGAGTGGTTTAGACTGATAACTAGGTATGCCTGTAGTCCTCTGTACTTATTGGATGGGTTGGGTTTTTTTTCCTTCTTTTTTTTTTCGAGACGGGGTTTCTCTGTATAGCCCTGGGTGTCCTGGAACTCACTCTGTAGACCAGGCTGGCCTCGAACTCAGAAATCCGCCTGCCTCTGCCTCCCAAGTGCTGGGTTTAAAGGCATGCGCCACCACTGCCTGGGTTTTGTTTTTTTTTTTTTTAAAGTGTGTCAGTGTTTTGCCTGCTTGTGTGTCTGTGTGCCATATACATGCATGCAGTGCTCACGGGATCCAGAAGAGGGCCCATAGGGTCTTCTGGAGCAGCAGTTAAAGACAGTTGTGAGCTGCCATGTGGATGCTGGGAGCTGAAGTGCTCCTAAGTGGAGCTTCTAGCCTCTTGACAGGTACCCTTTAGCCTCTCCACTCTGAGAAAGGAATAATAACACCAGTGTCTGCTTTGTGGAGGTGTGAGGATGGGTGAAGGAGATCCTGGTGTATGAGACACATCGCCTGGTGCTGTGTGGCACAGAAACTATGGGGCAGGGACCTCAATACTTTTTACTTGGAAATGTTCTAATACCTAGTGACCCTGGCTCCTTAAAGCACCATGAAAGCAATTAATGCTTGCTCAGTGACTGATTGCTCGTCTGCGGTGTCCTTGAAGCATGAGCATCTGTTCCCAAACTTTACACAGCTTTTATTTTTCAGAAAACAAAGTATGGCATTAGCCTGATATTAAATATTAACTGCTAGGGACAGTAGGATTGGTCAGCAGGTAAAAGTGCTTGCCATGCATTCCTGACAGCCTTGCTTCAGTCCCTCACTGGGGACCCAGGTATTCATTAATATCAGTGATGTTCCTTTACCCCCACCCCTCAATTCCATTTTGTTAATCTTTTGATTCTTTTTCTTTCTCTCTGAGAAGTGAACACGGTTTCTCTCATTAATATAAAGCCCGAGCTCTGACACTGAGCTGTACATCCCACTGCAGGGGTGAATGTGATTAACTACACTGGGCTCAGCTCCTTTATTTACTTAAGGCAGATCCCCACCCCTTGACTTCGTGAGCTTTTTTCAAGCAAGCACCAAGGATGTAGAAAGTGGAAGGCTCTGGTATGTGGAGGTGAGGATCCTGACAAGATGGATGTCCATGCTTCACCAGGGGCCTAGCTACAGCTCTGAGTAAGGGCTTCTTAGGTTTGACCTTGGTGATTCTTGTTCCTCTGTGGGTGAGGGGCAGTCATCCTTTTAATCTTGTGGTAGACCGTTAAAATGACTTTCACTGAATTGTGGCTTATTTTTAAGTTTTCCTTTGAAGATTAGTTGAGAGAAATTAGGTATCTAGCCTGTGGATCCAGCCTGCCTTCTTTCCCCCACCACTATTTGGAGAGAAAGCTTCTTAGGAAAATTTGCTTGCAAATGGGAGAGCTGGGCACTGTCTTATCAGTAAATCATGAACGTTTGGAATCCTGTATAGGTGGCAGGCCTACATAATAGGACTTAACTAACTTAGGCAAACACCTTGTCTTAGTCAGTTGGGGGAGGTGTGTTACTGGGGGGCGGGGATTACAGTCACAAGAGTTTTGTTTGGGGGGGGAGGGGTTACTTATTGATGTGAAGAGACACCATGACCAAGGCAACTCTTTTATAAGAAAGCATTTAATTGGGGCTGGCTTACAGTTTGAGATGATTAGTCCATTATCATGGAGGGAGCATGACAGCATGCTCTGTAGGCAGACAGAGACAGACAGACAGACACACACACACAGAGTGATGGGAGAGAAACACAGAGAGGCACACATTGTGCCTGCTGTGGTTTTTGAAACTTACCCCTAGTAACACTTCCTCCATCAAGGCCACACCTCCTAATCCTTCCCAAACAGCCCCACAAACCAGAGACCAAGCATGCAGACATTTCAGCCCATAAGGGCCGATCTCAGTCAGACCACCACACAGGACTATCTCAGACTTTTTTATGTATATTTTATGTTTATGAGTGCATTGCTTGAGTGCACCACATGCATGCGTTGCCCTTAAAGGGCAGAATGCAGGGCTCCTCTAGAGTTGGAGTTTGTAGTGGTAGTTAGCTGCCATGTAGGGATTGGGAATCTAACCTGCTCATCCAAAGGCATGAGGTAGCCAGTCTCTCAGACTCAAAAGTCATCACCTCAGGGGCAGACCCTGCTTCTGGGCACCAGCAGCCCCGTAGGGACTGATAGGAAAGGAGTCCAGTTGGTCTGGTCAGAGGTCCCTCTTCCCCCTGTGCACCTGGCACACCTGTAATGCCCTTCCTTCCCGCACCCCACAAATGCCTGCTTATCTTTCAGTACCCAGGTCAGAATGGGGCCTTCCCAATCTGGGCAGCCTCCCCTCCTGTGTCCGTAGGGAGCTTTAAAGGCCTTTGTTGCAGCCCACGCATTATGCTGTAATTATTTTTACGCGTCTGGCAGGCTCCATTGCCTATAAATCACGTATTTGTCTTCAGCATCTTTGATCAGCCAGCACAAAGTCAGGTGCAAGGAGGGTTTGCCAGCCAGAGCTTGGTAGGTGTACGTTAGATGCCAGGATTCAGATTGTGACTTGACGACTTTGGAGGAGTGAGTGAGCCTTTTCTTCTGTGCCTCTGCTTCCTTGCCTGTGGACTTGCAGGAGCTGGGGGAATCGAGGCGAGGGCTTGGAGACCCCGAGATCCTGCCCAGTCTGTGCTATAGGACTCGGTGCGTGCCAACCCATTCTGGTACTTAGTGATGTGAGCAAGATTACTGCTGAGGAAGTGAGACCCTTCAGAAGAGTGGTGTGAGGGGGCAGGTGCTTTAAGGTGTTTAGAGATTCTGCATTTTCCAAGTTGAAATCACAGCATGGGCCTCTTTTGCAGTGCTAGAGATTAAGAATATATGATAGCAAAGTGCACGACTCCATTTTGTATTTTGAGACAGTGGCTAGCTAAGTTGCCAGCCTGGCTCCAGACCCCAGTTCCCCTTTTGTCTACCTCCTGAGTATCTGAGGTTATTGGTGTGTGTCCTCACTTCTGGCTAAGAAGTGTATGTGTTCTACAGGGCCCCAGAGAGGCTTGATGAATTATTATCTATAACTCATACCCATCTCTTGGGCTCAAGGGTTCAACTTTGCCTAGCATGCCATGAATGAGGCCCCTAGGTTTGATTCTAGCAAAAATATAACCAGAAAACCAAAGTTAGCTGTCACCGTGTGAGACCTTGGGAGGATATTGGGCTTTGGGTGTGTGTGTGTGTGTGTGTGTGTGTGTGGTGTGTGTGCGCTTTGTTACACTATCTTATGATTTAATGTATTTAAGAACCTTGTCCAGCCAAGCATTCTTTTTGATTAGCTCTAGCAAGCTTTGGAGGTGAGAACATGGAGAGGTCACATCACCTTCTATAGCCCTCTAATTTGTAACATGTAGAACATTTGTTCCCTTCATTTAGAGCAAGTCAGATGTAGTGATTCTGCAAACCTATCATCAGGTGTATAGCTTTCCTTTAATCCTTTTGTCTGTAGGCCACAAATATCCTGTGAAAGTCATAATGATAATCCTATCTTAGAACTGGGAAAAACAAAAACCAAACCCATTCAGTAGCCTTATTTCCCTCTGCAGATAAAGAAGCCCAGGCCCCTGCAGTTCCAGTGATAACACTGGGTCAGGGCTGTGTCAGGGGAGGGTCGGGTCAGTGATGACAGCCTGGTCCCGTGGTAGATGGCAGAGGGTCTGAGAAGGGCAGTGGTGGGGGACTGGCACGGACTTCCTCATTCTGTTTGGGAGCCCTATATTCAGACACACAGCTTGTGTCTAGGAGGCCTTCTTTTGTAGTATTTCCTGGTGCTTGTAACCTCCTGAAAGGTATTTTCACCTTATTTTAAAAAAAGAAAATGGTGGAACAATTCAGACATTGAATCTTTAACCACCTAGTGGTTGAATGACACACAGCCCAAAGTTTTTGCAATAGACTAGAAAAATCCTCAGTCATTCATCTTGTGTTTGTATCGACATTCACCCCATTCCAGCAGGACTGAAATGTCTCTGGCAGTTGGGCTGTCTTCTTTTGTACTTTGGATTATTGGCGGCTGCATGTGTTAGGGTTTGTGGCTCAGCAGAGACACAGTTATCTCCAGAGCCCATGTTCACAAAGACGTGCACATTTGCCATTGTCCTTTGTTTTCAAAATGTCTGCCCTTTTGTGATGTTAGTGCTAGGTTTAATGTGATGGAGGGAGAGAAGAAATTAAATAATAGTAAGTTAATAATTAAATACCCAAGCTACAGTAACTTTAATTTCCAAAGAGAATCCAAGATCATTGCTGTAATTGGTGGTTGTTCAAAGCATAGTCTGGTGGATTGATTGGGCCCAGTAATTTAACTTTAGCCTGGGACATTATAATGAGACCCATCTCAAGGAAAAGGGGAGGGTTGTAGCTTATCAGTAGAACACTTCTTTAGCATGTGCCAAGCCTGGATGTGAACACCCACCCCAACCCCCCATGCTGGAAAAAATAAAACATACTTTTGATTATAGTTGCACAGAAACAGAGTACACAGTAAACTCGGCAAATGTAAAAACACAAAAATTCTGAGATGATGTCAGTTGGCAGGCAACATGATGAAAAAATCATCTTGTAGATGGCACTGCCTCTGGAAACAAATGCCCTGGTGTTTTCCTATAACGTGGGAAAGGTACTTCCACGTTGAATGCAGGGGCTTAATTGTGCATGGCAGGAAAATGTATTTTGGGACAGTTCTCAGATCTTGGAAAGAAACCAGTCTTCAGTGAGTTACTCAGTAACTTTGACCCCTTCCCTTAAGTACTGTACGAAGTACATCAGACACTGGAAGATGCAGGAGCAGGGGTCCTCCAGTGCTGTGAAGCACAGGGCTCCCAGTGGCTGGCCTCGGGGGCTAAGTGTAAAGACTCCTTTCGTACACGAGGACGAGTACTTGAACCGCCTCTGCACTCCCTCATGGTTGTTTAAGTGTGAATAAAAGAGCATCTTGTCATTCACGTGTTTTTAAAAACGTATCTCATGTCAGAATACTGTGTAAGCTGCTGACATTTAAAATCGGCCTTTTTGGTCAGGGCAGTGGAAAGAGAAGCTATGTATCAATGTATGTGCTCCGTCCGCTGTGCCAGGAGAAATCATTTGTGTGACTTTTTTTAAAGTACATTACAGTACTTTTAGATCATGCACGTTAATAGTCTCGCTCAGTACCTACATGTGAGAGCCATGGTGGGTGTGAACGTGTTAGGAATAGAGCTTTATTTAACTCAGGGCTCCAGAGTGGGGTATGACTGTACAGTGTGTTTAGGTGGAAGAGAGAGAGAGCACGTGGCCCTTGGTTTTACTGCTTGGCGGATGGTTTTCACCCAGGGAAGGGGGACAGCTCAGCTTCTAATGGTCTGCTCCCAATTGCTGTTCTTTAGTTTGAAGCCATTCTACAGTTTAAATAAACTGACTACAGCCCAAAATGTAACCTTTCACCTCAGTCTGTGATAAGGTGCTTCTAAGTCTCCCATTAGGTGGCAAACTGTAGAAAAGCTGGTCTTGTTTTATGTTGTGCTCTGGTGGCTAAGCATGTATGGTCACTGAAGAGTTCATGGCTCCTTAAGGACTTCATGTCCTTCCTTGAGTGGAATGATTGCCTTCTCTTTGTCATGATGGCTCCACAAGTGTGGCTGCTTAGGAGGCCCTGAGACAGACACACCTGGCATCCCTGCATTTGGGAGCCTGGGTAAGGGCTAGCTTGGGCTGTATGTATGCTAAGACTGTCTCAAGCGGGGGGGGGGGGGGGGGAGAGATTAAGGGGAAAATAAAGACATTCCTATACATTTTGTTGCCTCACTAAGAGCATTAGATAGCAAGAGGAAAATCTTTTAAAGTAGATACTTCATTTACACAAGAAAACCTCAAGCTCTGGGAACCCCCCCTCTAGGAGACCGGACATGTCCTTGAGTCTTCTTTGGGGACTCTTAAGTAAAAACCCTGGGCAAGCCTTTTCTCTAACAATGATGCCTTTTGCTTAAGAATGGATCCCTCCTTTAAGCACAAGCCTGATAAGGCTTCCTGCAGTTGATTCAAATAGCCAGCGGCTCCCCCTCCCCATTGACAACACTGCAATATAATTTTACCATTAAAACTTGGCTGACCCAAACATGAACTTTCAAAGAAAACAAGTCATTACTAAAAGGGATTCCATTTCTTTCCTGGGCCTAATTTAAGATGACTTAACAGAACGTTGAAAAAAATTATCTTCCAATGGCCACTTAATTATGGGACAAATAGATTTTTTTTTTCTATTTTGACTTTTAAAATATCCATTTTTTTTTTGTGTGTGAGTTTATCTTTCTAGGGTATTTATACCAAATTAGGAATAATTTATAAGTTATCCACCTGGACATTGTCCTTGTGGCTTTTAAGGGTAATAATTTATGAAAACCTAATTCCATAAGACTAAGATTGCTGATACACATCTAAGAATAGCTCTTTGTTCTGTGTGCTTTGATTGTTTTGAACCAGTAAGTCAAGGGCCTGAAGCCCTTGGTTCTTAGCAGTGAAGCATGCTTTCCCTCCTCGGGACCTCTTCAAACACTTGGGAAATTCAGCCTCAGAGACCTGGGGCAGTTTTGAAGAACTCTGCTTAAAGTGGCCCAGTCCAGTAAAGAGAACAAAGGATTTTAGAGTCACATAGCCTAGATAAAGTTATCTTAGAATACAATGATTGGATAAATCATTAATTGCAGGCCAAAACTAGGACTTTGGCTTTTAAGTGGTTATTAAGCCTACATTTTGTCTGTATCTTAAAATGAAAAAGTTAGTAGCAGTGAACAGTGACAGCACTCTTCATACTCTGAAGTGCTGTGATGTTAAGCTCAGTAATAATCATTTTCATTTCTACAACTCCTAGGACAGAAGGCATACACACCAAGGGCTCTATGTGAGTGGGGTAAAGGAAGTTCGTCATCTTTTGTTCTTCCTGGGAACAGAGAGTCAGTTCTTGAGTCTGCTCTATTTCTAAAAATCCTAATTAGCTCATCATGAAACACATATGTTGTTTAATTCTTGTTTGTTTGGTTTTTTTTCCCCTTGTTTTTGTTTTTTCTTTTGTTGGTGAGTTTGTAGAAGCCCAAACTAAAGGTTCTCTTGGCTATTTAGGAGAAGAACAACATCACTGGTCTCAAGGAATTTATAATCTCTGCTAGGGTAAATGATAGAAAATAAAAAGGGTCTTAAAACACTTCCAAAGAAGACATGGTCATCCATCCTTGGGAATTTCTAAGCTAGCATCAGTCCCCTCTGGGCAACACCTTATGTATGTAAACCTTGTAGGAGTTGTACCTTCTCTTCGGTCACATGCTTTCAGGCATCAAACTCAGGCTGTCAATCAGACTTGGTGGTAAGCACCTTTACCCTACAGAGTCATCTCACTGGTCACCTAACAATTTCATTGGGGTTCCAGCTTCCCTTAGATGGATAACCCCCAACACATCCAGCTCTTTTAAGTAGGGCAAGTTGGTACCTACTATGTATGGTTCTTTAACATGAAGGTTCACATTAGTGCTCTCAGGCATGTCCTTCTGTTTCAGTGCTTGTCTGAGGCTGGGGGTTTGTGGTGGGCCATAGCTTATTGATGCCATGGCAGTCTTCCACCTAGTTAGTTTGCTTGTGTTTTCGTGTTTTCTTTTATAATTCACCGAGTTGAATTCATAGAACTGGCTTTTGTACCAACAGAGGTCTGTGCGTATGGGTGCTTTATAAACTTAACAGAATGAATAATGAGCCTTAAAATGTTTGTACTCCCTTGTCATGGTATGTGTAGCAATTTGACCTGGAGTTGTCCGGACTATAGGTCAAAACATTAAAATTGATTTTATCAGGCTGACATTTGGAAAAACAAACTTCAGATGAGTTTTGTATTCAACTGTTTCAGTCCTTTTTTTTTCCTTTCAAGAACTGTTTTTTTTTTTTTTAATTAACATAGTTGATTTGTCTGTTACACAATTTTGTCTTAGAGTATAATTTTAGCTCTTTATCATTATTCATTCTTGTCTTTCCCTTTTCTTGCTGATAAATTGTCTCCTAGCTTTTGGTAAATAGACCAGAAAATGAACTTGTTTCTAAAAATAATATGGCCAGTAAAGGTACGAGCCAAATGCTTGTTTTGTTCTGTTTTCTTCCTAAATTTTACCATGTTCCCTATAACTTGTATCAGATACACAGCATATGTACATTTTTCTCTTATATCCTTCTGGTGCAGTCAAGGAAAATACACTTAAGTAGAACCAGGAAGTTGATGGTAGTTACTATTCCAAGGGGTAAGGAAATCAGTAGCAGCTCCAAATGCCAGCACCTCAGGTTTTTAAGTAACTTGGCCAGAGAAACTTGCCCCAGCAAGTTTAAGGAATATGAGCACTGGACTTGCCTGTCAGTGGAGTGAAGTTAATGACAGGCAGCATGGCGCCCACATGGAGACCCGACCACGGAGGCCTGGCAAAGGCCTGGCTTTCTTGTGCAGACACAGCCACCGGTCGTCTGCTAACCCACGAGAGGAGTTAGATCCGGTACAGGCACTTTAGCTTCATGTGTCCTGGTGCTGGTTGGACATGCAATGGCTGCCTCTGAGGCTGTGGCCGGAAGTGTAACTGCTGCCCCAGGCTTCCGCTTCCGGTCTCAGAAGCTCAACCCCGCACCCTGCATCCCTGGGCCAGAGAAAGACTAAAGCTGAGAAGAACAGACCACGCTCTGACAAAACAGGAAAGCCTTCCATCTGACTTGGGGTAGGGATGTAATGGGGAAGGCTACGTAGGGACTCAAAGCTTTACGGAAGCAGGATGAGGCTCCACAGACGGGCCCACCATACTCTGGAAATTCCCAGGATGAGTGAGCGTTAGCTGAGGAAATGAGCTTCAAAATAAGGCTCAAAGCTATTCTCCTCCTCTCTGGTCTTAATAGCAAGGAATCTAGATGCTTCATTCATACTGCAGCTTAATATTGCCTGCATGTCCAGAGTGACTGTGGCATGCTTACGCCCAGGACACATCTGTAGCCTCTGTATTTGCTTAGGGAAAAAGTTACTCTTGCTCTTCTATCCTGTTCTATCAGAGCCTCTCAAAGTATTTTGTCAAGAGGAACCAGATTATAAAACTAACTTTATTATTAAGATAAACCTCATATAAAGATAAACCTCATGAGCGAGAAATGCTGATGACATAAAAACTTTCAAAACTTTTTTTTCTTAATTTTCTGGACGGTTTATCTTTCAGAGTTAAGAGGAAGAAAATGAAACAAAGGAAGGGAGCAAGGGGAGGGGGTTGAATCACTGAGGACACCACCTTATCTGTCTTCTTGACTTTAGTCTCTGGAGCATCTCCATTAATGGGCAAGGAACGTCCCAGCGCTTCTACACCTGTTATGTGTAAACTCTTATGACATGAGTAATGTGTTGTCCACAGTCTGTCTTCCCGAACTTGGCTTTTCCCCCCTAGTAGCTATGCCAAGTTTGGGATCTATCCGCACTTTTTGTGGCTACAGTGACTGGGAAAAATTTAAACTGTGCTTTGTTGGCTACTCAGATCCTCCCATTTGTACGCCTCCAGGTGCTGAGAAGTTACTTGATCATTATGACTGTCAAACACTAGCAATTATGCCTACTGATTTTTTTTTTAAAGGAAGTGTTGGAATATTAATAAAACCCCAGGAAACTTTTTGTACTGCTGATGGGACTGTAAGGAAAAAGTTATGATGATTCTTCAAAAAGAAAACAAAACAACCCAGAAATGGTTACCTTGTAATCCCGAGGTCTTGCTTCTGGATATATAGTCTTCTCAAAAGAAATGGAAGCAAGGAAGCAAGATCAATTGAAAGACGTTTATGCAGTTGGTGGTCTGTTCTTTCCTTTTTTTTTTCTTTTAAAAGATTTTATTTATGTATGTGAGTACACCGTAGCTGTCTTCAGACACACCAGAAGAGGGCATTGGATCCCATTACAGATGGTTGTGAGCCACCATGTGTTGCTGGGATTTGAACTCAGGACCTCTGCAAGAGCAGTCAGTGTTCTTAACCACTGAGCCATCTCTCCATCCCTGTTCTTTCCTTTATCATGCAGGTCACAAGGTTCACACTCAGGTGGTGGAACTTGGCAGTGAGCACCTTTATCTACCGAGCCATACTGCAAGCCCTCTATTTTAAGGTTTAATACAAGTCTGTTAGTTTTCATTTGTCATACACAATGGACTAAGTGTTGAGATGACAGAGTATTCAAGCCTGGTGTGCATATGTGCATATGGTTGAACTTGGGCACAGCAGCAGAAAACTGAAATAATGTGGTTTGTAAACCATTCCGCAGCACTAGGGTTACAGGTGTCGCTACCATGCCAGGCTTTTATGTGGATGCGTAGGGACCCAAACTAAAGTCCTCACGGTTACAAATCGGATATATTACCAATTGAGCCATTGCCTAATCCTCTGGAAGTACAGTCTCCTGTAGCTCAGGCTTACCTCACATTTGCTGTAACCCTCTGTATAGGTGTTTGAACTCCTGACTCCTGGTCCTTCTGTCTCCACCTCCCATGTGCTGGGATTACAGGTTGAGCTACCCAGTGAGTTACCAGACTGAGCATGGCTGATGAATTCCTATAGTGATGCCCTGCTCTCTTCAACGGGCAGTTGACGTCTTAGGCCCCTCAGTTACCATGGTCATGTTGTATACAGCAGAAAAGAGGAAAGGACCATAAGCTTGAAAAAGCATCGCCTAAAAGTTTCAGATAATCACGTGTGTCCTCAGCATTGGCCAGGACATAACAATGTAGTCCTGGTTGTCATTAGCGTGGGAGTTTAGAATATTATGTGCCCAGCTGAAATTCCTTTGTATATGAAATTAGAAGAATAAATATTGCCGGGAATGGGCAGTTGAGACTGAAGTGTATAACGTTTTTTGAATTGTGGTTACTCATGCAAAGGAAAAAACCGTCTATTATGTAGCCATTGGGACTAAAAGCCACCAAAATCCCTAGAAAATATGTGCATTGCTGTTTTGCCTGCGTGCATGTCTGTGAAGGTGCCAGATCCCCTGGGACTCTGCTATGTGGGGGCTGGGAATTGAACCCGGGTCCTGGAAGAGCAATCAGTGCTCTCAGCCCCTGAGCAATCTCTCCCAGTTGCTGAGAAAACATCTTCTAACCTTAGTTCAGATTTTGTAAGGATATAGAATTACTCGTAAGATGAAATGGTTTGGGGGAGCTTATCTCAGTGGTGGAGAGTGCTGTGCTTGGGTGTGAGCTTCAGCTCTGCCACAAAGTAAACACAGGAAGAAGAGCGCACTTGTCACGGAGCTGCATCCTTTTATTGGGTTGGTATAGAGAACTCTGCTACTGTCAGTAATGTCTAGTAGACCTTTCTTCATATGATCTCCAGATTGGCCTCAGACTGGCCCTGGGATTATGGGCTGGGCCACCATGCCCAGTTTATACACTGGTGGGAATTGAACCCAGGGTTTTGTGCATGATTGGGTAGCATTGGACCAACTAAGCTACATCTTCATCTATTTGGTTACTTTTTTAAAAGAAAATCCTGTTTGGTTGGTATGTATGTATGTATTTCAAAATAGCGCTGCTAATGTAACTGTCACATAGCTTCATTTGTAAAGGGTTTTTATGTGATAGGTGATAGATTATAAATAGCTCTCATAAAGAGGAGCTTTCCAAAAGCTCTTAGTCTATTGCCTTCTTGTCTCAGGAGTGTGTATTTACTTAGGCCATTCGCTGTTCCTGATTCCCCCTGCTGTGAGATTGCATGTGCTTCTCAAAGCAATCAGCAAAAGTTATTAAGATGCTTGGCAGCCTGAGGGCCCACTGCAGGCAAGCTAAACTGGTGTTTAATTCTATACAACCTTTACATAGTTATTTTCTGTTCATTTAAATGGCCAGAATTTAGCTTATTCGTGGATGCTGGTCAGATATTGGAATGGTAACCTCTGTATCTGGTACTTTTTCTTGTTACATTTAGCTTACATGAGGTTCCCATGTGTTCATTTTTTGGTAAAGGTTTATTTATTTTATGTATGTAAGTACACTTTGCTTTCTTCAGACACACCAGAAGAGGGCAATAGATCTCATTTACAGATGGTTGTGAGCCACCATGTAGTTGCTGGGAATTGAACTCAGGACCTCTGGAAGAGCAAGCAGTCAGTGCTCTCAACCGCTGAGCCTCCAGGCCCCATGTGTTTATTTTTGGTTGTGCCATAGAACTAAGGCAGAAACTCCACAATGTGATTGCAAGGTTATATAGTTTCAGTGATTAACCCCTGTGACCACCCTACCATTGGCTTTAGGGCCAACACTTCCCGTTTGTTTTCAGCACTACTTGTTGGCTTTTTGAGATAGCACTGGCTATCCTGGAATCTGCTGTGTAGACCAGGCTAGCCTCACTCACAGAGTCCCACCTCTAGCTTTCCAAGTGCTGGGATTAAAGGTGTATACCCACATTCACAGCAGTACTGCTGTTAAAACCAGCTCCCAGACGGTCCCTCCTCCTCTTGGTTAGATGCCTCATCAGTGGAGCAGGTGTCTGTTCTCCTTTGTCCCAGACTTTTCAGGTAGAAATACAGTGCAGAGAAGAAGAAGGTGGTGTGGAAGGCTTTGGAATGACCTAGCGAAGTGTACAGAGCTCATTTGTAGAAATGTGGTGAGAGGGGGTGTCGGACCCGTCAGCCCTTGTCTAGTGTTCACTGTCTCGCCTTGGTTACTTTCTTGTTTTGCTACCTTGTCTGTAAAACAAGGACAGAAAAGCAACTCCCTACCTGGGGTGAGGATGAATGAAATAGTGCACAATGCAGAATGCTTGCTAGAATGTTTAATCTCGGGAAAATTCATCAAAACCATCGAGATTGATTAACCCTAGGATAGCCTCTCTGACCATTTGGTCAGCCATTCCAGCTCATTTGCCTGCCTGGCACTAAAGTAAAGCTCAAAAAGGAAGGGATTTGGTTCATCACATATGGTGTTTAGCTGGAGGTGCTGAGAAATGACAGTGTCTGCCAGGGCGGGCGTGCAGCAGCCAGGGCCACTTACTACTTTTAGTTTTATTGGGTTTTCCATTCTCTGAAATCCATTCCCACTGTGGTCCATCTAACTGGAGATGAAAGAAGAGTAGAAAATGGAAAATAAACAGACTTTATAGCTCTTCACGTGACTCTGTTATTAACACGAGGGAACTAATACACTCTTCCTTCTGTGTCAGATTTTCTTTATTCTTTGAGACCATCATCCGTGGTCTGCCTTTTCTGCCCCAGTCCCATAGTCTGCTGCCCTCATGCAGCCTCAGTGATGTCCCCTCCTCTCAGTCTGTTTTCTTCCTGCCACTGGTCTCGCCTGGGACCCAAGCAGCCTGTCACACTGATCCAGCGGGAGACCCTGGAACTTAGCAGTTCACTGGGGGAAACACCACCACTTAGATGAGACTTGAGGGCCAGGTCGGGGCTTCCTGCTCCCCTGTGTCTTCACATCGTTCTTTAAAGTACTTTTCCATTGTTATAAAAATAACCCCTCATGGCCAGATTCTCCAGTTTTATGAGTAGGATTTGTTTCGACAGAAAATCATGAAAAATTACAATTTACTTTTAGTTACACTTCAAGCCAACTAGAATGTCCTGTTTAGAAACAGAGGTGCAGCCCTTTTTAAAGGGACAGTTTATCTTTCTTTTAAACAAGAGGCATTACTGAGGACTCAGAGGGAAGTCAGGTTCCCACATCAAAATAAATTAGTTACATAGTTTCTTTGTCCCAAGTAACTTTCCTCTCCAAAGGGAGTGATAGGATAATGGATTTAAAATTTTTTTTTTCTAGACAGGGTTTCTCTGTGTAGCCCTGGCTGTCCTGGAACACACTCTGTAGACCAGGCTGGCCTTGAACTCAGAAATCCACCTGCCTGTGTGTGTGTGTGTGTGTGTGTGTGTGTGTGTGTGTCCCCGTGCTGGATTAAAGGTGTGCGTCGCCACTGCCCGGCTTTAAATTCTTATTTAGCAAAAATAAACAAAGTATGCTTAAGCTACTTTAAGATGGAGGGGCGAGGCGACAGAGCTTCACTATTTAGTTTTGGCTGGCCTGGAACTGTGTAGACCAGACTGGATCAGGCTCTCCTCAAACTCAGAGACCTGCCTGTCTCTGCTTCTTGAGTGCTGGGATTAAAGGCCAACATTTTTGTCTTTGTAGTTCACTTTGAAGCATATATCTCAGTTACATGGCACGTAATACATGCTGGCATGTATTAAACCTTCAGGTAGATCCCGGTCATTCTTCTTGGCTACATGGGGAGTTCAAGGCTAGCTTGGGATGGGATCTCTTGTCTCAAAAAAGGGAAAGTTGTTTTCCTAATGGTCAAATATGTGATCCCTTGAGTGTTGGCTAATTAAACCAGCATGAAGACATCTTGGAAGAGAGGCTTTGGGTTTGCTGTTTCCTAGCAGGTAGACTGAGTTTCAACTTGTTTTAACCCGATCTGTTTGCTTTTGCTCCCTCTGCCAGAACGTCACTTTGTGAAAGCACCATGGGGAAGTAACTCTGGTGTTCGGGACCTGAGGGTGTGAGCACACATTCCCCGCATTGTTGGCAGGGTGTTCCTGAATTTAAAGCCGTAGCCTCTGGCCAGTTCGGACTGGAGGCGTGGGGTAGGGAGTCTGGTCAGGTAAACTTGTTCCTTTCCGGAGCTGTATGACTGAAAAACACAAAACAGTGGAGCAAGTACTTTATAATTTTTATATTTTACATTTGCTTAAAACATATCTTAATATTTAAAATACACAGATTGGGGGGGGGCTGGAGAGTTTGCTCAGTGGTTAAGAGCAGCAGCTAACTCTTCTGAGGACTCTGACTTCCAGCACAAACGATACCTCCCAGCTGTCTGTAACTCCAATTCCAGGGCACCCAACACCCTTTTCCACGTGTACATGGTGCAGGCAAAACATACATATGAAATCAAAATGAAGCTTAAAAAACCTCAACACACGGAGTGTTTTATAACCCCAGACATAGGGTAATTATATGCCAAAATAAACAAGGCTTTTCCAACAGGCCTAGATGCCACAGCAGAGCAGAATATCCCCCTTCCTTGCTGTTTCTTTTATTATCTTTTTTTTTTTTTTTCCAAAAAGATGATTTCATATGTATGACTTTTGCCTTCATGTATGTGTATGCACCATGTGTGTGTCTGGTGCCCATGGAGGTCAGAACAGGCTATCAGATCCCCTGGAACTGGAGACCATTAGTGGTGGGAACCAAATTAGCTCTTCTCTCTCTTCATCTCTTCAGCCTGTTTTGGTTTTAAAGACCGAGTCTCACCCTAACCTTGGTTGTCTCCCCCAGGCCGGTCCCATACTCAAGGTGGCCCTCTAGCCTCAGCCTCTCAGTACTGGGATTGCAAGTGTGCGCTACCCACCTGCTGTAGGTAGATTTCACAGCTCAGTCTGTTTTCCACCTTCTTCTCCCAGTTTGTAGCAGAGGCTTTTCAAGTCTTGGACCTGAGCGCTTCAGATCTTTGCCGTCCACCTGCCATGTCTGTGCCCTTGGCCGAGAAGGTTTTGTTTTCATTCTTCAAACAAATCTCTGCTTCATGGCTGTTCATCTTTACAGTGAACCTCATGCTCAGAATGAAGCATATCAGGAATTCGTGAGCTGCTGATGCGGGGTCTGTAATCAAGGGCTGCTGCTGATTAGGCTGGGCTGAGCTGTCTTTCACTTGCAGTGGGCGGTTTTTATTTTTTTGGATATAGGTCATGTGAAGGTTGTCTGTCAAGCAAAGCCAGAATGTTTTGCACAGGAAGTACAGATGATTATCTCTCTCTCCCCCTTTCAAACAGTTTTCTCTTTGGAAATACCTCACATTATTTGAGGCTCTGGAAGTGTGAATGGGTCTAGTGTCTTTCTCAGGGAAAACTGCGATCTTACTGATGTTTTCCCAGCAGGAAACTGTCTACTGGTGACAGATATGCTGTGAAGAAAGTACAAGTGAGAGGCTGGAGAGGTGCACAGGCCTGGGAGGCGGGCATGATGCAGGCAGACATTTAGCCGGTTCTTGTTGTTTGTTCTGTCTGTCTGTCTCTGTCTCTCAGTCAAATTGCTAATTGCTCAGATCTATCGCATCTTCTAAGGACTGGAGAAATCAGTGAGAGCATTATTTAAGTATTGTCCTTAGTCTGGCACTAACATCTTAATGGTTGGTTTTGTGTTTCTTTTCTATTAGTATGTTGATCCCAGTATTCTATCCAACAGGCTCAGTAAGATGTCACATTGGCAGGGGGCAGTCTCCAGTGAAGCAGTGGAGCGGTCACACAGATGCCCATGCAGTGCTTTCTCTTCACATCTGTCTTCCTCTCCCGAAACATCTGTCTTCCTCTCCTGAAGATATCTCGGCTGCATTCCTCCCATGTTCTAGGCAGGCAATGATGAGTGTATCCGACATCATTAGTGCTTGGTTGCCATGTTCTAGGC
>JADRCH010000102.1:8399144-8460873 GCA_019843965.1 Rhynchomys soricoides
GCAGGCAGCGATGAGTGTATCCGACATCATTAGTGCTTGGTTGCCATAGAAATAATACAGGCATCCCTTAGAGCCACCAGAAGTGACCAGAAAGCAGTGTCCATGACATCCAGACTGGAGAGCTAGAAGGGATGAATACCTCATGTTAGTACAGAGATGGTTGTACCAGGTGCTGTCACTTCACAGAGAAGACATCCAACTTGTAATAAACAGAACATGTTAGCTGTCACTGGGAGGGACAGCAGAGAGTCAGTAGGTGGGAGGTAAGTGTTACCTAGACAAGATAGATGGAATCTATTGTGTAGTTCTAGTAAGCTCCCTGCAGGATCGTCAAAAATTCTGTCAGAGCTGGGTGTGGTGGTGCATACCTTTGATCCCAGCGCTGAGAGGCCAAGGCAGGCTGATGGATCTCTGTGACTTTGAGGCTAGCTCATCTAGCCACTATCTTGCCTTTGGTCACCAAATAAGACAGAAAGTTCTGATAGGGAGCCCTTGACCAAGCATACATAGCTATTTCCAGGCCAACCAGGGCTGCATAGTGAGATCCTGTCTCAACAAACAAAACCAACAACAAAAATGTTAGTTGTCATTTCTTCTGTTGTCATTTTAGACCTCTACAAGGATGCCTAGGTGGGAAAGACTTAACAATCCTCGTACCTCTGATGCCAACCAACTCTAGTTACTTGTGTTTGTGCTGAAGGGCTTTAGGGGCTGCCGTCTTTACCATATATATAATATGATACATGTATGTCATACATCAGAGGTTATGTGGGAAGTTGGCCCCTGGTATTTTGTGTGTTTTATGCATGCATAATAGCTGTATAAAAAGAACATTTTCACATTTAGCCATTGCCGCTTACCAGTCAGAACTTCAGTATTCAAAAAAAAAAATCAGTATCTCAGATTTTTTTTCTTACTGAGATCCCTGCATACAGTCTCCAAGAGCATCTTGGGGGCTGTGGCAGGTACCAGTGCTTTGCAGCATATTTATTTAACACAAATGTTTTCTTTCCCTATTCCTAGGCAAGAAATACTAAACTTTATTATTTTTTATCACTTAGTTAAGAAAATTTAATTTCTGGCCAGGTGATTCATGATGCTGGTAGTGTACACCTGTAATCCCAGTACTTGGGAGACAGAGGCAGGCATATCTCTTGAGTTCGAGGCCAACCTGGTCTACAGAGTGAGTTCCAGGACAGCCAGGGCTACACAGGGAAACCTTGTCTTGAAAGAAAAAAAATTAATCCCTCTCTCTCTTTCTTTCTCTCTCTCTCTCTCTCTCTCTCTCTCTCTCTCTCTGTGTTTGTACATTGTGCACGTATGTGCAGAGGTCTAGGGAGATAGGATCGCTCATCAAGTCTGAAGCTAGGCTTAAACTTTTTCAGATTTATTTATTTTGTGTGTTAAAAGTACTGGAGGTTAGAAGCCAGTCCTGCAGGACTCTTTTCTCTCCCTCTACCATATGAATTTTAGGGTGTGGTGTTTTATTTTTAAAAAAAGACTTATTTTTATATGCATTGGTGTTTTGCCAAAATGTGTGTTTGTGGGAAGATACCAGATCTTCTGGAACTGGAGTTAAGATGTCTTGTGAGCCACCATGTGGTTGCTGGGAATTAAACTCAGGTCCTCTGGAAGAGCAGCCATTGCTCTGAACTGCTGAGCCATCTCTGTTAGTATCCCAGGATTCTATGGGTCTTACTCAGGCCCTCACGCACATCACTCTGTTTCTCAGTGTGTATTTTATAGATTGGCAGCGTTGGTGCCACAGTCACACGTATGTATGTAAACAGTGATTCCTGGTGAGATTCCCAAGGTCTGGCATCAGTCACTTCACCAGAACAGGCAGGAAAGGAGACTGGAGTCTTCATTTTCAGAAGCTCATGTTGAGACTGTTCGTGTAAATTCTTGTAGACTCTTACTTAGGCCTCATTAGTCTACCCAGTCAGAGGCTGAGTCTGCTTGACAAACCCTGCATGATGCTTGCAACACTCATGTGTGAGTTAATTGCATAGTCAGCAGTCATTAGGAACAATTGTCTCATGGGTAGTGGATCTGCTAATCAAATAGTCTTTATAAACAAACAAAACAATCTACAAATGTTTAGTAGTTTAGAAATTTAGGAAGTAT
Organism: Rhynchomys soricoides; assembly: GCA_019843965.1. NCBI lineage: Eukaryota > Metazoa > Chordata > Mammalia > Rodentia > Muridae > Rhynchomys > Rhynchomys soricoides. Next base: position 8,401,272 of record JADRCH010000102.1, read on the forward strand.
CTCAGACGAATTCTCTTTTCTCTCTCATCTTTTAAATAAGATTTATTTTATGTATATGAGTACACTGTTGCTGTCTTCAGACACACCAGAAGAGGGCATCGGATCCCATTACAGATGGTTGTGAGCCACCATGTGGTTGCTGGGAATTGAACTCAGGACCTCTGGAGGAACAGTCAGTGCTCTTAACCACTGAGCCATCTCTCCAGCCCCAGAAGAGTTCTCTTATTACAGTATATTTAGTAATGAATAAAAATAAAACAAAATAGCCCTCCCTACATAGACTTAGCTTCTCAGAGATTTGGGGAGTGTCTCAGGAGATTATTTTCTTTTATTCATCATATTCAGTAAGGAATAACTGGAAAGACAGGGAAGCTCATGCTTCCATCCGGCAGAGGCTTAGTGGTTTCCTAAGTAAAGTCAGAAGTAGCTCATAAAACTTAATTGCAAAATCTGTTCTCATAAGGCAGACCTAATTCTCTGCCTGTGTGGGATTCACTCTTGGCTCAGAGTCTGCCCACTCCAGCAAGCCCAATGGCCACAGTCTCCTCTAAGTGGGGTAGGTATAAATGGATGTTTTTATGTGGTTTTTTGAAAACCCAACAGCATCCTCCAAATCTGGCAGAGCATTCTGTCAGTGCATGCGCAAATGTGCCAGTTTCCCATGGGTCCAAGGCATCAGTCCTCAACATGGCTGTGCGCTCTCTCTCTCTCTCTCTCTCTCTCTCTCTCTCTCTCTCTCTCACACACACACACACACACACACACACACACACACAAACACACACACACTTGGGGGTTCGTGGCTCCCCAAAGCATTGTTTTTCTAAGACTCTGAAAATGTGTGCTAATATACCATTTCAAACTAACTTCTTTTGAAAAAATTACAAATAAGCCATGTGTTAATATTCATTTTGCTTACAGGTAAAACTAAGATTTAAACCAGGAAAATGATGACATACAGACTATCTGGGGATGTGGTGTTGTTTGAATAGGTTCACAGGGAGGAGGTACATATAACTTATATACAGCCTATCTCCCTCCACTCCACTCCCACCTTCCTCCTGGGAGATCACTCGTAGCTCAGACTGAAGATGATCTTGAACTTCTGGTCTTCTTGTTTCCACTAGGCAAGTGCTGGGATGGCAGTGTGCCTCTCTGTCCAGCTGTGACTTGTCATCTCTTATCCCCAGTTCCTTTCTTTACCGTAATTCTCAGACGTGCTTTAACCGCAGAGACAAACTGTTACTAAGTAGTGAGCCCAGCCTTCCATTTCTTTATAACCAAATAGCTCATATGCTGTTTGTCTCCATCAATAAACACCCACAGAACGAACGGTTTCTGGGATGAAGGACTTTCCTTAGCTGGTGGTCTTAGAGGTTTTGGTCCATATTTGAGCTACTAGATGGCTCTTGGGCCCAAAGTAAGGCAGAATGTTATGACCGAACCCTTTACAGAGTATGGCTGTTGCCATGGTTGCCAGGAAGCGATCAAGTATGGCTGTTGCCATGGTTACCAGGAAGCGACCAAGGACAACATCCCTGAAAGGACACGCCTACATCTCTAACTCAGCCCCATTTCCTTGTTTCTGCACTTCCCGGTTGCCTTCCGATTGCTTGTCAGTGGATCAATCCACCAGTTTAAGTCAGATCTTACTCAGCCCCTTTCCCTCAGCCCAGCACTTCCTTGTGGTTCAGCCTTCAACACATTACTTACTTTGGAGTGTTGCAAATTCAAAGTCTTACCCCATTCTTCTGAACTCAGCTGGCTCCCGGAAAGACTCAAGTTGTGTTGTTGGTCAGTAACCATGGATGACATCTCGTATCTTGACATGACACAGAGATGAATTGTCAAATACAGGGTACCTCTGATGTGTCTTTGAATCTGTTATCTACATGTAGAAATCCATGATTAAATCATGTATTGTATGGTTTGAGATTTTTAAGTTGTGGAATTTACACATAGCTGGGCATGGTGGCACACACCTTTAGTCCCAGCACTCAGGAACTAGAGGCCAGGGGATCTCTCTGAAATGTAGAAAAAGTGTTTTTTGGTGGTGACTTTACTAAAAAGATCCATCTTTTTAACAGTGGGCATAATTTTGTTCTGTCCTTACATATGCTGTCTCAACTCTCTGATGAAATTTCTTTTTTTCTGAAGAGATTCTTTATTATATGTAGATAATTTAGACATTCTTCCACGAAGTCCAAATAAATGGCAATAGCTTAGTTTAGTTGACCGTTTGGGTGAGTGATTGAAAAGCTTTGGCTCTGCAGAACCACCCATGTGGGATGTTGTTGGTTGTGTCTTTATTTGGTCATATTGGAATAGAGTCTCTGGCACGGTGAGAGCTGTTTTGCCCGCACATATCTTCATCTGTGTTCCAGTCAGAGCTGAGCTGGCACACTGGATTCCAGAGGTCACTGACGGGCCGGATCATGACCGCTCTTTCACATGCCCCTAGGTTCTGACAATTTTGAAAATTCTTTCCCAGTTGGAAAGAACAGCTTTAGAAACTGTCTAGGTTGTTAAAAAATTGCCAGCAAGATGGCTCAGTGGGTAAGGGTGTTTGTGCCAAGCCTGACAACCTGAATTCATTGCTGAAACCCACAGATGGAAGGAGAGAGCCAATTCCTGGAGAGAGAGAAGAATGGTAAATTTGGGTGAAGGCAGCATTCACAATGTGGAACATGCTAACTTGCTTTCTGGAAGCTTCATTGTTTGTATTATTTTTAAGCTTTTATTTGCATCTATTTGCATGGACTTTATCCCTGTACCGAAAGCTTTGCTTCTTCACTCTCTTCTGGGATGTCTCTTTCCTCTTCTGGCATAGGAACAGTGATGATAAATCATCTCTGTGGCAGGGAGCTCATGTCTTCTGGTTTGTCGGCACATCTCAGGTCTTTGTTTCCTGGATTTGTTCAGTGACCAGAGAAACCTACATCTCAACTCTTGTTCCGCATTACCCTGCAATTTTAAGCATATGTAGGGGGGGAAAAACATCAAAAAACTCTTTTTGGTCCTCCAATCCTGTGGCCCCACTCACTGATCTGGGTACACCTACTGACTCCACCATTACACCCCATAACGGCACCCACGGCTTCTTTAAAGTGATATCTTTCATACTTGGTGGCCTTTTGGATATGCATACCCATGATGGCCTGGGCATTGGCCTTCCTTCTAAAGAACACTGAGGTTTGAGCCTCTTGATTTGCTTGATTCTGATGCTTCCCTCCCCAACCCCCTGGCTCCAGAAAGTATTGAGCCCTTTTTCACAGACCACCTCAGGCCAGTTACGGGAAGAGGGAGGCTCCTGTTGTTGCCCCTGTTCTCTATATGTGTCTACTTGACATTAATCAGTCCATCCCTTTTACTCGTGTAACACCTAAAAAAGTTACCCGAAACATAACAGCTTAAATCACGCGACAGTTGATGAGAGCCAGCAATTTAAGAACAGCTTGGCTACTCAGATCTAGTCCAAGGTTTCCACACCACAGGAAGATGTGTTTAGTAGAGGCTGCAGTTATCTAACCCTCTAATAATGCCTTGGGTATCTAACCTTTTCCCAGAGCTTCCCCCCCCCCCCCATTACCCCCAAAACCTCTTTATAGGGACGTTGAGTGTTATTACACCTTGACAGCTCCTCCCCTGGTGCACTTGGTAAAGGAACAGAACAGACTCCGTGAAAGCCACACCAGCCTTTTTGTCTGATTGCTCTATTCTCTTTTGTTAGGAGTTGTATCTCCATGCTGGGCAGTGGTGGTGCATGCCTTTAATCCCAGCACTTGGGGCCATCAGATTCTGGAGTTCAAGGCCAGCCTGGTCTACAGAACAAATTCCAGGACAGTCAGGACTATACACAGAGAAACCCTGTCTCAAAAAACCCAAACCAAACAAACCCAAAAACAAAGGATGTGAATCACCATGAGGTAGTTAACTGCTAGGTTGCATGGTAATTGCAATTTAATAGAGACCGGCAGACGTTTTCGGAGTAATCACTCATCCAGCGAGTAGGGCTCTGTTTCTCTTCCTTTGACAACATTTCTCTTGTCATAATTTTTTTAATATATGAAAAAATAGTCAGCTATGGATCTTAAATAAGGCATAAAACACATAAAGGGTGTTACAAAGTTAGGAAGTAAAGAATTGCAGTGTATACCCTTCCAGGCATGGTAGTATAAGCCATTAATGGCTGCAGAGGCAGGTTGAGGCAGAGGCAGGTGACAGTCTTTGAGGTCCATATTAACTGCGGCTACACAGGAAGATGAGACCCTATTTCAAAACAAACAAAATTACATCTTGAAAAGAGGAATATCAAAGAATTGTTGGCATGCTCTCAACACTGCCCAGAGCATTTACTATTCCGGCAAGGAAATTTTTTCTACCATTTGGGATATACCCTCTCTGCTGATCTCTTATGGGAATAACTTTTACTCTGAAGGTGAACCGAGCTGGCACTGAAGGATTTTCAGCTGTATGTTGGGTGACCATTGTGGCAAACCCTTTCCTCGAGTTTTCTATGTTTGCGATTTTTATACATTCTTGTGTGTAGTTCCTGGAGATCCCTCACAGACCCAGTTGGTGCTGGAGTAAAGTACCTCAAGTGGAGTTTGTCTACCACTCCTGTCAGAAATAGTAAATGCTCTGGGCAGTGTTGAGAGCATCACCCGTGCATGCCTACTACTCCATTAAGGTCCTTTAAGGGACCACAGACATCTGTGTTCTGCCTGGGTAGTTTGGGATATGCAGAATGACACTTTTCTTTAAATTGGGCTTGTAATAGTTACCCAGTCTCTGTGCTGAAGAAGGAAGAGAGGTTTGGGACTCGTGGTAGAATCTTCTGTCTAGTTTTTCTTATCTTTGACTTAGTCCATCCATGAGAAAGTCTGCTTTGTGCTATTCTTCTGGGGGGTCTTGATTTGAGGGTGCATGGTTTAATGGTATGAGGGGTAAGGAAGGTTCTGCGGGCCAGTCAGGGCTGCAATAGCAGGTCACGGGAAAATGGGTCAGAAGAACGGAAGGAGGCCAGAGCAAGCTAGTAACGGGGCCGAAGTTAACTTCATTGATGAAGTTCCTAAAGGAGGCCAGAGCAAGCTAGTAACGGGGCCGAAGTTAACTTCATTGATGAAGTCCCTAAAACATAACACACACACGATTTTCTATTTACGCCAGCACCACAAGTTCCTGATTTCTTGGAGCGCTAAGAATTTGTTTGAAATGAGGTTAATGGTGCTCATGTGTGTGAGCGCTTTTTCTCCTTCAGATGGAAGGTAGCTCAGGGGAGACTTACTAAAGTGAAAGAGTATGAACCATCTGGTAAGGACTGCCCCCACATAGGGGCTTGATTTACTCATTGCTGCCTTGACTTTTCCTATGATGTCCCCGCAGTACTGGGGCCTTGCTTCTATGAATGATTCCTCACTCACGTTGCTCTTCTCCCTGTCCTGATCCTTCTAGAGCTTTCTGAGCATCTTAGCATAACACATGGCATATGTTTGGCGTTTGGTCGATGTGTGCAATGGGTCAACCCGCTAAGTATCATGGGAAATACGAGATCTCTTGAAATTAGGGAGGCATGCAGAATGGGCAGTTTGGGCTCCCTCTGATATAGTGACTCTTATCCTATGGCAACTCAAGCCTTTGCCTATAGTGATGCCCTGTAAATACTTTCCCAGGGTACAGGAAAGGAGTAAGTTTTTAAAGTCTAGTGTTGAGGACATTGTCAGATTCTGGCTTTTGTCTCCATCCTGAAGCCAGGGTCATTAAGAAACTAGAGTTGACAGGGCTGCTGGAGATAGGGCTTAGTGGTTAAGAGCACTGACTCATCTTCCACAGGTGTCCACAGGTCCTGAGTTCAATTCCGAGCAACCACATGGTGGCTCACAGTCATCTGTAATGGGAGCTGTGTCCGGTGTGTCTGAAGACAGCTACAGTGTACTCACATACACTAAATAAACAAATAAAGACAGACAGACAGAAACTAGAGTTGGATCTGGAGAGATGAACCAGAGGTTAAAGTACTTGTTGTTCTTACAGAGGACCTGGGATTGGTTCCCAGCACCCACAGCCTGCTCTAAGATCACCCAGAACTCCAGCTCTGGGCTTATCTGATGCTCTCTCCTGACCTCTGTAGGCAGCTGACATACATACAGTACACATACATACGTGTAGTCAAAGTGTTGGTGTACATACATAGTCTTTAAAAATTTTTTGAATTAAAAAGAAACTGGAACTTGACAAAGACTGGTCACTTTCTGTTTGTCTGTAATTAGAATTAAATGCCCAGGAGACCATTTTATTACTTGTGCATAATCAATGTTCATGGTGTCAATACATGACTGGGAAGCACCCCCTTACCCCCGCGCCTTCTCCCAAAAAGCCATTTTTGGCAATGACATAGCCATGGCTAGAATTCCCAGAGACCCACTTGTCCCTGCCCTCCCAGTGCTAAGATGAAAGGTGTGCACCACCACATCCTAAGTGAATCTCTTTGTCTCAGTTCTATTACCCAGCCCCTCTCTCATTGATCTCAGAGTAGTGGTTCAGTCTTAAAGCAAGAATATCTTCTGACAGGTACCAGGATGGCCCTGCACCTTGGGCCGCAACTCAGTGACCTTTTTTGGTTGGTATGGTTTTGTTTTTGTCTCATATGTAGGTGTTTGGAACACCGACTTTAACTGGTGCATGCCTGTAACAGCAGCACTTGGGACATGAAAGCAAGATGATCAGGAGTTCAAGGTTGCCCTCAGCTACATAGTTCCAGGCCAACCTGGAAAACAAAACAAAGCAAAATGAAACGAAACACTGACTTGTCAGAGTTGAAATGTGAGCCATGTTACACAAATATGTTTTGTGGGGTTTTTTTGGTTTTTTGGTTTTTTGGGGGGCTAGGTAAGCCTGATCCTGTGGATCAAGAATAAACAGGAAAATTGGAGCTAGTCGTGGGATGTCCAAGATCAGAAATAGACATGTAGTTAGTTTTCCGTGTCTTTTTTAGAGATAGTATTTTCCTGCACAGCCACCCCCCTTTTGTGGTCTTATCTGATTGTTTGTGTCAGGCAGGGTCTTGTGTACCATGCTGCTGGCTTTGAACTTCTGGTCATTCTGGCACACCTAGCAATCTATGACTTGTGATTATTTATTTATTTATTTATTTAATCTTAATTTTATTAGAGAAGAGGTTAATACATACTAATCTTTCATGACTGTGTGTCACATGGATGAATTGGTCATTGGTGTTGTAACTTTCTGATGCTGTGCCGCATGACTGGGAAATGAGTCACTTCATCTTGTTTGCCATGACGTTTTCAGAACCTTTGACAAGCAGTCACCTATGTGCTTTGGGTGTGTGTGTTTGAAGGCTCATAAATCAGCCCAGAGATACTTGCACCCTTTGTGCCTCCTGCTGTGTGAAACACTGCAAAAAAAGAACCTTTGTTTTAACCTGCGAGAGATCCTTCCTTTGGATCTTGATTCCAAAAGAATAGTTGTTACTTTGGAATGATTCACACAGCACATTTAGAAGTTGCTTTTAATTTAGTCTGTTTGTAGGTATAGACCAGTTATATGGGAAAGATAGGCCAATGAGTTAGTTCTGATTGAAGGCACATGCTGTCAAGCCTGATGTCCTGAGTTCAATTCCAGGGCCCTGCATGGTAGAAAGAGCACCACCTCCTAATCGTTATTCTCTGACCGCCACAGGAGTCCACACAATCAACAGCACCTGCACACATGCACACACAGTTCTGGTACGTTCAATCCCCGTGGGTTGAGCCATGCCCGTGATCCCAGTTTGGGAAGCTGAGGTAGGAGGAGGGTCGTAAATTTGAGGCTAGCCTATCTAGCCTACACAGTAAGACCCTGCCAAGAAGAAAAGAAAGGTAATGTTAGAAACTGTTGAAAGTTTTATCGAGGACTAGCTAAGCAGAGATGTACTATGGGGAGCCTTTATTTAGAACGTGAAAATTGACCTTTTTCTGTAGTGTGATTTAGAACATGTGGAAGAGCTCCTTAAAACCATCGTAAAAAAAACATACAAAAAATCTTGGGCAAACCGATAGGTGTGACCACTGGTTACAGATGTACACTACCGTGTGCTAGAATTAAGCCTGCTCCACCGCTCCGGATCCTACTTACCCTCTTCATGTGAAGCATATCCTTTGTCACAGTGACTTTGTCTTTTCAGAATGTGTATCAGTCTTCTGATCCAGGCAAACCTCAGATTTGCTCAGTGACTTCTGAAGCTTATCAAGTAAGAAGTCAGTCACTCAAATGATACCATCTTTTCCCAATACGGAAGTGATGCTCATCTAAAGACCAGCCATGCTCTGCAGTAGTGCTCTGCAGTAATGCTAGGTGGTAGCTAAGGCATGAGTGTTCATCTGTCTAACAGAGCAGAGCCTTTTCTGTTAAATCTTTAGCCTTGTTGGGGGCAAAGATGAAAGTCATGCCCAGAGGATCCATTAGAGCCCCTTTGGGATATATCTGTCATCACTTGAACTTCTCTTTGTCCCTGACTAAGAGATGCCCTTTCCTGTGTTTTATAAAAGGAACATCTGGAATGTTGAAGGCATGGTGCCCAGCACATCTGTGTTCAGAGACAGTGCTGGTAAATTAAGGGCTGCCTTGTCATTGGTAGGGGACAGGGATTTTTTGGAGTATAGACCTTTACCCCTCTGGTTCCAGCTGGGTCACCATGTAACAGAGCTAACATAGGTGATTGTTGAGTTTATGAGTAAGCTCCCTGCAGCAAGGATTTTGTCTGTCTGATTTCAGTGCACTGTTGTGTGCTGACCCAGACTGAGATGGTGGCGAAGAGACCTGTCTTAAATCCTGTGATTCTTTCCCTGGTTGCTGCAGGAAAGAACAACTGAGATTTACAGTTATTTTTCCACTTGCTTGTTATCTAGATTTTTCTTTCCTTCTTTCTCCTCCATCCCTCCTCCCCCTCGTTCTCCCTCCTGTTCTTCCCGCCCCCTTTCCCTTCCTCCCTCTTCTTCTTCCTTTTTTTTTTTTTTAAAGATTTATTTATTTACTATATGTAAGTACACTGTAGCTGTCTTCACACACTTTTTCTTCTCACTCTGGCCCCGCTCGCTGTAGCTGTCTTCAGACACACCAGAAGAGGGCATCAGATCTCATTACAGATGGTTGTGAGCCATTATGTGGTCGCTGGGAATTGAACTCAGGACTTTTGGAACTCTCCAGCCCTCTTCCTCCTTTTTAAAATGAGGCCAGTTAAGTTTACCAAAAATGGGGCAGACTAGAAAGGCTTGTAAGCACATCTTACTCTTGAAGCTAGTGGCCTCTAGTTGAATGGCAGTGTGTGATGTAAACGCTCAAGAATTATTTCCCCTTATCAGTTTCTTCATCAGTTTGGTCATGGGAGAAGGTGTGAGAGACCCCCAGATAGTGAGGTACGCATCTGAGGTGGAATGAGCTTTCCTCGACTCTAGGAGATGCCATTTGTCCATGTTGACGTGCCTACAACTTGGACAACAGTTGGCTTTGAGCCGTTTGTGTTTATTCGTGGCTTGCGCACTTGGGCATACCAAGAGATGGTTTTTCTCCCTCTCCCATATATGGTATTTTCTTACTAGAACATTAGAACAAAAGCCTTTCACATCTCAGTCCGGAATATTACCTAAGGCTTCCTCCACAGACACTATTCCAACCTCTTTTATAGACTCTCTAAGACAAAGCAGATAATCAAGGCAATCCTCAGTTTAACAAACCCCCAAGTGTTTAATCCAGGCATAATGCAGGGTGTGTGTCTGTAATCCTAGCTCTTTGGAGGTGGATGCAGAGCCTTACACGAACCCAAGCCCTATCTGTAACCCTTCATCCTTAGTCTTACCTTACCCTGTCCTTGAAACCTAACCTCACCCTTACCCGTCCTTATCCCTTACCCTAATCTGACCTTTACAACCACCCCTACCAATACCCAGACGCCTACCCTAACCTTAACCCTACCCCCTGGGTTATCCTTGGCTGCATAGCAAGTTTGAGGCCAGCCTGGGCTACATGAAACCCTGTCTAAAAACAAGAACTCCCATCACCTTCGAGCGTAATGCACGCTTTAGATTATTATTATCCTCACAGAATGAGAAAAACTGGAAGCTGTTGTGACCACTGAGGCCATTCTTCTGCTCCTCTCAGCTGATCGTAGATACTTGCATCTGTATCCTAAAAGATGCTTCCCCCCAAAACGCTGAAACCAAACGGTATCTTTTTCTTGCACAGTTTTGACCTTTTGTCTGTTCTCTATGTATGTGCGAGTCCGTGCATGAGAGAGTCAGAGGTCACCTTAGGGAGGTGGTCTTTGTAGAACAGAGGTGGTTAAGTTTGGTGGTGGCTTTACCTGCGGAGCCTTCTTGACACCCTGTTTATGCACTTTATTTTTTTATTGGTGGTATAATATACTATGCGTTGCAGATGAGCCTTCACTTATATATTGTCTTTTGTTCATAATCCCCAGGTATCTGGTGAGTATTGTTGGTAAATTATCTGTAAAACCTTTTTCTTTAGAACAGATTTGGAAATGTGAGTGGACTCCCCAAACGTGTACCTCTGGGCAAACATCGTCCTAACTGTAAAAACAAAGGGTCTGCGTATCACGTTGTGTCTGTGCAAATCTTCCATCCAGTCCACACTCGGCACAGAGTTAGGATGTGGCCAGTACTTGGAGTTAGGGTTAATTCTCTTGCCCAGGCTGTCCCCGTCAGAACGGCCCAGATGGTATTCAGTTTTGCTCCATGAAAAGGCAGGTGAGCACCTCATGCTTCTGACAGCAGGAACTGTCTTTGTGTCAGGGATGAAAGAAGAAAGGGAAAACACATAAGGTTGGTCAACAAACTTGACATGATTGACTGTACTAGACTACTCCATTGACCATCAGCAAAGCACACACTTGTCTAAAGAACTCAGCACATTTGCAGTACTCCAGGCATAAAACAAGGAATGGAAGGAGAGTTGTCATTTTTAAGTTAAACCGTATCTTGCTGTATCAACGGGTTCGTGGATAGATGGACTGGTAGATCCATATAACAGAATACTACTCAGTAGGAAGCGATGGGTGGGCTTTGGATAGACAACAACATGGGTGAAATTAGCTTTATGTAAACAGGAATGAACAGAGACAAACTCGCACATTCATTCTGTGGTGGTTCTGTTTTGACTTTGGAGCATGCGCATTCATGAGCAGTCACAGCTAATGCCTGGGGATGGTGGGACAGGGCTGGGAGGGAGGATGTGTGAAGTCAGGAATGGTGGCCCAACACCTGAGATCTGGTTGATACTCAGTGCTGAGGAAGAAGGGTTGTGAGTTCAAAGCCTACCTAGTCTATGAAGCAAGACTGAGGAGGCACCATTAAAGGTGATGGGTTATCTCAATTTTGATGGTTGTGTGTGTGTGTGTGTGTGTGTGTGTTTGTAAACTAAACATCCTACATTTTCAAGACATAATAGCATACATGTTTAAATAAATTAGAAGAAACCAGTCAGAATTCTGAGGTTTCTATGTATCAACAGTATGTATGAACCACTAACAAGCAGATGGCCTGACATCCTACTGTGCTGGACAATAAAAGGGTCTTATCGATTTTTGATTCTGTACACACAACTGTGGAAAGTGTTAGAAATCTAGCATGTAGTCTCCGTCTTTGTCATTTATTTATGGTTAATGATTGAACATGATGTCTAATAAGGAGGAGCACAATCACGTAGTGTTCGTCTGAGCAGAGTAAGAGAGCTGAATGCTAGACGATGCTTATTCTGTAGCCAGTCCTCGCCTCTGGAGTCCGGATCAGTTCCTGAGCCATTAGCTTTTGATGCGCCCTATGATTTGATCCTAGCTTCCTGTGTAGTCTGACGCACTCTGCCCCTGCAATGTGTGGCCCTGCGCTTTGCCCAGCCTGTACTTTCTTCCTTCCTTTCCCCACTTGACCCTCATCTCTCTCCGGTAAAATCCTTTCTAGGTTCTGGTTCATACGCCAACTTGATTTCTCTGATTTTTCAGTCATTAGCAGGTTGTCGTTGTTTACCTTAGCAGACAGCAGATGTGTTGTTTATGCTCAGCATCCCCTAACATGTATGTCCACACAGATGTGTTGGGTGGCTTCTGGCATTGGCACCCAACCTGTACCTTGAAGGTGTGTGTGTGTTGGGTTCTAGAACCCAGGAGAAACAGCAGTCAGTGAGAGGAACAGAGTGGTTACCTGCAGGCTCTTGTGTAGGCGTGCTTGACTTACTCTCAGTACTTTCAGGCTTACTAAAATAATTGTAATTAACACCACCAAGGGACACAGTGACAAGAGAGACTGAAGCAAGAGAAGCCAAAACTCGAGTTTTCTTTTCAAGTTTGTCCTGTTGCTGTGGAAGAAGAGAGGAGAGTCCATTGTCTCACGATACAGTTTTAAACTAAGATGATCCGGAGCTTCCATCATTGTGGCATAGAAAGAGGAGTTAGATCTGATGAGATTTAAGATGAGAAGTAGCCTTTGGATTCTCTACACCCTTGACCACTCTCCTGTTGCATTTATTTCCTAGGTCCGGACCCTATTCGTCAGCGGTCTGCCTCTGGATATCAAGCCCCGGGAGCTCTATTTGCTCTTCAGACCATTCAAGGTACTTTGTGAGTGTGTGTGTGTGTGTGTGTGTGTGTGTGTGTGTGTGTACACTGTTGTTGTCCTTTGGTCTCTGACAGCATATTCTGAGCAGTCTGTTCTCTCACTGCTGTGAGACAGAGGCAGCCGGCCCCAGCATTGTCTATTCCATGCCGCTCAGCTTTAGTAACCTCCAGTTGGAGGCATTTCCCTCAGGGCAGAGCATAAGAGATCCAGACTGGGTCAGAAGTACACTAGTTCTCTGGTAGAGCACTCACCTAATGTGTGTAAGATCCTGGGTTTGATTTCTCCCCATGCCACCAATGGTATAAACTACTTGCTACATTTTTATTTGAAATGCAGCAATGTGCTTTGAGCCCTGTTCCTAGGTGGCGCTTTATTCTCTGGAGTGGCACTGGTGACAGTTTGTATGGGCATGAATACACATGCTTTTATGGCTTGGGTTAAGAACCTTGTGCTTCTTTCATACCAAATGTCATAAATGCTCAACAAAACAAAATGTTGCAGGCTAACTTTGTATGAACTGACGGGAAATCTTTGCCTGGTATTTAGTGACCTGTCTAAGGGGGTTTCCCATTATTCCTATGGAAATGCAATCACCTTAAATATACTGAACCTTGTTAGGGATTGAAAGTTGGACTTCGAGTTAAAAAGTCAGTCTAACCTTAAAGTTGGGCTAAAACTGGAGCAACAATGCTCTCAAGACAGAACCTTGAAGGTTAGCCTTTCAAACCCAGACAGAATATGGCCTGGAAGGTATCACAGATTCAGGACCTGTGAGTTAAGGGAGGTTTTGTTAGCAGCAGGGAGGGTACTGAAGCTTGGCAGGGACAACCTTACAGCTAAGAGATGGTGATGGCTCTGGTTTCTGGTGGAAGACTGTCCTCATGGAAGAAGGGCAGCTGAGAGACAGGATTCGGCTTGGTGGGGATAAGGCCACAGAAGTGGGGAAGGAGAATGAATCAGGAAACAGCCAGGAAACGACCCCCAAACACGAGAGTATAGTTGATGTGCCAAGAAGGCACTGTGTGTGACAGGAAGCTAGCCATTCCCATAATGCATCAGTAACAATGGCAGTAGAGAGAAACCATTTGATTTCCTGCTTGTGACCATCTGGTGCTGTCTTACCTGAGTGAAATACTGTTTGTTTGCCCTTTGCATTTGAGACTTTCAAGGTTTGAAATCTCTGGTGTTTCTAAGAGAAAGAGCCCCTTGTAAAATAGGAAGAGGCAGTGCTGTGAATTAGGACCGTCTTGGATAGCCGCACCCAAGGCCTTGGATGTAAATGTTTACAGTAGCTAGTTGGCAACTCAGTTTTCTGCTGGGAAAGACAGAAAGAAGGATGAGTCAGGACCTTGGAATATTTCTAGCAGCCCAGGGCAGCTGACCCTGCTCGGCAAGCCTGTCTCTACACAGATGATCGGTGTGTTTCCTGCTGTGTCACCTGTCAGTGCATTCTACCGGCCATCCATATTTCTAGAAAGAGTAGTGATTTCTTTTCTGAGGATGAACTTGAACAGAAACATAGAGTATTTCATGTGCCCATCAGACCCCATCATGGACACTGGTCATTTCATTAAACAGTGAGAGCTCGGGAGAATGCTGCCTCCTGCTCAGCCCTTCCTGGTAGTTTTCATGTGGTTATTGGTTTTGTTTTTGTTGGAGTTTTGGGGACTAAACCAGAGGCTTTGTGTGTGCTGGTCAAACACTGTACACTGAGCTACACCCTGTGTGTCTGGTGTCTGTAGTCTGTGAGTCGTACAGCATAGTCGACATCTGAGGCTTAAGGGCTCATTTTACTTGAGGATGGAATTGTAATGCTTTCTTCTTCTAAACCTGGTCTTTGTTTTCCAGGGCTATGAAGGTTCTCTCATAAAGCTCACATCTAAACAGGTAAGGATTTCGAACTCCTAAAAATGCTCACCGTTTGCTAGTTAAGCCAAATGAATATTCTTTTGTTTCAGCTAAGATTTTGATCTATGTGCTTTCAGGTAGATCAAAAGGTGAACTTGATTTGGAATTAGTATAGGAAAATTATACATATACTTCTCTGCACACACATGCACACATATGGATGTTTTGCCTGCTTGTGTGCACTCTGTCTTCAATCATTGTCCGCAGAAGCCAGAAGAGGGCAGAAATCCCCAGGAACTGGAGTTAAAGAAAGCTGTGAGCTACGTGTTGGTGTTGGGAATCAAACGTGGGTCCTCTCAGTGCTCTTAACCGCTGAGCCATCTCTGCAGCCCTAGTCATAATTCTTGCCAAGGTCTCTTCATGGGATATTTGCCGTTTATATAGGAATATTAAATGATAAATATTTGTACTCTTCACCAAACCTATAAAAAAGCACAGATGAAAAGCTATGTCATGTGGTGGTGGCTCGTGCCTATAATCCCAGCAGGTGGATCTCTGTGAGTTCAAGACCAGCCTGGTCTACTGAGTGAGTTTCAGGATAGCCAGGGCTACACAGAGAAACCCTGCCTCAAATCCAAACAAACAAACAACCCAACAGAACAGAAAACCACAGACGAATCCAGGGATGCAGTGAGTGTGGCAAGGACAGGCTAGAGGTGGTGATTGGCAGGGATCTTAGAGACCGGCTAAATGTTTCTTATCTTTGAAGCTTCTCAGTGAGTCTCCTAACCTCTGCTATAACAGAAGTGAACTAGGCCGCAGGCAGCCTACCCACTGAAAGATCTAAAGGAGGCCAGTGGCTTTGAGCAGTGTCCCTCCAGGCTATAAATGTGAGGTGTCTTAGAAGGCCTGGCTTGGCTGTGAGACGGGAGGCCCATTTTGCAGTTTCGGTCGCTCAGGGAAAGCACAGGGCTTCTGACCACTGTGCCATTATATTCCTTGCACTTACCGTGAACCAAAACAAGAATCGCTTTCTCTTTGCATTTTGAAAGACTGACTACAGTGAATTTGATTAGGAAATTCAGAGCTTCTCCAACCCAGATTTCCCTCTGTCCTGTTCATTGCTTCTCACCTTCCAACCACATCTGTTGGTTTTTTTTTTTTTTGTTTTTTCCTTTTTAAAAACATGATTCTCTAACTTCTTAGCTTTGCCCTTGAAGAACTGACCTCATTGACACACGTGAGAAATTTGGTTAAGCCTTCAGATCCCAATTCTTGGGATTGGCTTTCTTAGTTTCTACCCATTGCCTGTGGTCATTTATTTATCTTAGTTCTTCAGTTAGACACCACCCTTGACCTATAGAAAACAGGTGTCCCTTGTTGTTGTTGTTTTTATCTTGATTTTTCTTTCTATTTCTCTCAGCCTGTAGGCTTTGTCAGTTTCGACAGTCGCTCAGAAGCAGAGGCCGCAAAGAATGCTTTGAACGTAAGTGTGCATTGCTCTGATCCATCACTCTGATTGTGTGTGTTTCCTTAGGTAAGGGAACCCCAGTAGATCACAGGTCACGTGGAATGTCACTGGGTTGTTAGTGTCAAACCCTGGGCTGCAGCAGCCCAAAAAAGCTCCCCCCGGGTTTCCCCCCCCCCCCCCCCAGTATCATTAAAGAGAAAAATGATAATGACAGGAGTGTCTTAGTCACTGTTCTGTTGCTGTGAAGAGACAGAGAACACAGCAACTCCACACATAAAGCTGGAGCAGTCCGTGAGAGCCATATCCTGATCCACCTACACAGGTAGACAGAGAGACTGGGTCTGGTGTAGGCTTTTGAAACCGCAGAGCCCCTCCCCCAGTGACATGCTTCCTGTGAAAGGCCACACCTCTTAATCCTTCTAAAAGAGTTCCAGTCTCTGGTAACTGAGCATTCAAGCACAGGATGCCATTCCTATTCAAACTGCCACTGTCCACTCTCTGTCCCCCATAGGCTTGTAGCTATCTAACACAAAATTACATTGAATCCAACTTAAAAGTTTTCATAGCCTGTCTCAACTGTTTAAAAGTACAAAGTTCAACGTCTCTGAGGCTCGTGGCAATTTTTTAACTATAATACTATGTAAAATCAAAATAAAAAAAACCAGATTACGTACTTGTTTTTTATAACTGGGGTTTTTTGTTTTTGTTTTTAATTCACTTTACATCCTGATCCCTGTCGCCCCCTCCCACAGTCCCTCTCCACCATCCCCTTTCCCTTCTCCTCTGAGAGGATGGACACCCCCCTCCCCCATTTCCCACCCTTGTATATCAAGTCTCACTGAGGCCAGACAAGACAGCCAAGTTAGGGGAACAGATTCCACAGATAGGCAACAGCTTTAGGGGATAGCCCTGTCCCAATTGTTTGGGATCCATATGAAGACCAAGCTGCAGGTCTGCACATAGAGGGGAAGGGGGGCTAAGTCCAGCCTGGGTATGCTCTTTGGTTGGTGGTTCAGTCTCTGAGAGCCACCAAGGATCTAGGTTAGTTGCCTCTGTTGGTCTTCCTGTGGAGTTCCCATCCCCTTCAGGGTCCTCAATCCTTCCCCCAACTCTTCCATAAGAGTCCCCAAGCTCCATCCAATGTTTGGCTGTGGGTCTCTGCAGCAGAGCACATACTTCTAACATGTAATAGCACAGAATATACATTACCATTCCAAAAGGGAGGAAAGGGAGCATAGTGCCCAAGAAAAACCAGCAGGGCAAACCCCAAATTCTGCTTCTCCATGTGTGGTGGTCAGAGTGCTCTGCAGATCTCCAACTCCTCTCAGTCTCACTGACGGCACACACCTCTCCCGGGCTGATTTCCCAACCCATCTGCTGCTTTCCTGCGTGGGTATCCCATGAATCTGCATCGCCAGCATATCCAGGTCTCAATACAATCCAGGCTTTACCTTCACAACTTTACAACTTCTGGGCCTCCATGCAGGGACACCGCTGACACACACCTGGCCTCAGGGGCTTTCCTTAGCCTTGGAGGGAAATTCCAC
The DNA here is from genome assembly GCA_019843965.1 of Rhynchomys soricoides. Lineage (NCBI taxonomy): Eukaryota > Metazoa > Chordata > Mammalia > Rodentia > Muridae > Rhynchomys > Rhynchomys soricoides. Next base: position 8,418,764 of record JADRCH010000102.1, read on the forward strand.
AACCCATCAGCTCTAGAGCAGGACCCACATCACTGAAGCTGCCGCGTTCGCTGCTTGTTGGGGCTGCAGCCTAGCCTTGTTCAGTTACATTTGCTTCAGCTCTTCTTCATGGCTTAAGCTATTCTTTCATTCCTTCTCATAAATTTTAAGCTTTGTTGGGTGGGGTCTTGCCCTGAGGTCACAATTTTTACCCCATTTGTGGCAGGCTTTCTTTTACACTTGTTCTCCTAAGCCCTGGACTTGACTCCATGCTCACTCATGGTCCTCCTGTTCTCAAGCTGCACACTTTTCTATTTCTTTGTCCAATTTGTTTCTTTTCTTTATAGATCTGCATACAAGGTATAACTAATAAGCACATAACACAGCCAATCTTAGACCCTCTTAATCTTCCAATGTCATCGATCCCGATTTAGCATCAGGAAGATTTCTTTGAAACTTTTTTTTGTGTTATGTGTGTTTTTTGTTTTGTTTTGTTTTTTTGAGACAGGATTTCTCTGTATAGCCCTGTCTGTCCTGGAACTCACTCTGCAGACCAGGCTGGCCTTGAACTCAGAAATCCCCCTGCCTCTGCCTCCCGAGTGCTGGGATTAAAGGCGTGCACCACCACTGCCCAGCTGAAACTTTTTAAAAAAAAAAAAAAAAAAGATTTATTTTCTGCCTTCAGACACACCAGAAGAGGGCATCGGATCCCATTACAGATGGTCATGAGCCATCATGTGGTTGCTGGGAATTGAACTCAGGACCTCAGTGCTCTTAACCACTGAGCCATCTCTCCACCCTCATCATCAGGAAGAATTTTAGTAAAACAAAAAAGTAGCCACATTCTTTGCCACAATTCCACAATGATGGTCTCTGGGTCCTTTACTAATATTCTTCCTCTCTGAAACCTTTTGAGCTGGGCTTCCACGGTTCAAATCCCCCTCAGCATTGTCCTTCATGTTCTTGCTTGGCTGTCCGTTAGCTCCCCCACCCCACTTTCCCCTCTGCTTAAAGCATTCCTTCCCAAGTTTTCCCACATTCCTCCAACAGTGTGGTCTGGCCTGTCACAGCAGTACCCCATTCCTGGTACCAATTTCTTTCTTCGTCATCGTTCTGTTGCTTTGAAGAGACATCGTGACCCTGGCAACTCTTATAAAAAGAAAACATTTATTTAGGGGCTTGCTTACAGGTTCAGAGCTTTGGTCCATTATCGTTATGGTGGGGAGCATGGTACCAGGAGTTCCTGAGAGTTCTATATCCTGATTTGCAGGCAGCTATCAGAGAGAGCCTGGGCCTGGCATGGGCATTTGAAACCCCCAAGCTCCTCCCCAGTGACACACTTCCTCCAACAATCCTTTTAAATAGTGCCACTGCCTAAGCATTTAAATATATCCACCTGTGGAAATCATTCTTATTCAAACTACGCTACGGAAGGGTGTTTTGGTTTTTGTTTGTTTTGTTTTGTAGTGTAGCTATCTTGGGAAGTGGAATAAGGTAACCCAGCAATCTCCCACCAAACTCCATCTTTGGAATTCTGCTATGATTTAGGTTTAGGGCACAGCCTGGGTGTGTACACAGCTCAGAAGTCCTGATGAAGTTGGGGCCCACCTACCCTCCACTGCCACCATTATCTTGGTTCCTGGTTTCTGTTACAAGTTGTCAGCGCTCTGCAGTTTCTTTCTGGGGAATAGTCTCCATTTGCTGAGAGCCTTCTCTTTCTCACAATGAGACTTTTGAGGGAAATTCCACTTCCTTGGGTTCTTTGTTTCAATAGTCTGATAGCTAAGGGACGAGGTGCAAGTATCTGTCTCTCTTTAGAATGTCTTTGCTGCTGGGCTGTAGCTCACTTGATTGCCTGGGATGCAGGAAGCCCTGGCATGGATCTCCAGCATGCCATCAAATCTCAATGTGATGTCATAATCCCAGTATGACACAATCCTAGCTTTTAGGGGCAGAGACAAGAGGATTAGGAGTTCAAAGTGAAGTTGAGGATAGCCTGGTCTGTATAGGACTCCGTGTCTCCAACCCCACTCACCCAAAACTTACAGCTTTAGCTTAATGGTGGAACACTTGCCTTGCTTGGGAAGGCTCTGGGTCCTTTCCTCAGTACCACGAAGAAAGAAAGAACAAAGAAGACCTTTACTCCTGCCAGGAGGGCTACAGAAGAAATAGGAGTGAGTGCCCAGTTCCAGCAGCGAGGGATTCATTAGTTTAATTCGTCCTCTTGAGCTTTCTTTCTAGATTAAAACCAGACAGATTATTAAGTACCACTTGGCTTTTCTCTAGCAGTCTTACTGAAATGCTTGAGATAGTTGATTTAGGCCGTATTGTAACTTGGGTCTGACATCGCTGTGCTGGCATGCCTCTGTGTCTGTCTTCTGCATAGAAGCTGGTACAGAACATAGCCTGATCACCATTGTACCCTAAACACCAAGAGCACAGCAAAACCTTGGCCTATATCATCTTTTTTACCTTTTAGACCATAACATTTATGCTGATCAATAAAAATTTGCACCTAACACTTTCTCAGAAGATATTCTGCACTATTATGCTGTATTACAGTGTAGGCAGTTGTAAGAGCACTTATTATGTAGACATTTATTCACCGTATTGGTTATGCTCTTGGACCAGCATTTTTCTAATGAGTATTTCCCTCCTTTTGTATGTTGAAACAAACCATCCCTAAGGGGGTGAAGACAGCTGAGCTCAGTTCCTGCTGGCTGCCGATGCTGGCCCTTGAGTTTCCATGAAGCCTGGCTGCGGTGTGCCCCAGGCAGTTAGCAGCAAGGAATGACCAGTGATTAATGCAGCTCAGGTGAATCAGGTTTTCCCAACCTGCAGGTGGTTGCAGCAGGACCACATGTGCTGCCTTGTATGGGCCTCAGGAACTTGTCCAGATGCTTCATAGTAGGCCTTAAGATAACAGTTGTTGTTGACCATGGTGGGGCATACCTTTAATCCCAGTGTTCAGGAGACAGAGACTGGAGGATCTTTGAGTTCTGTGACAGCCAGGACTATGTTGAGGGACCATGTATTTGAAACAAACAAACAGTAATGTTGTAAGCTGTGGGAGACCTGAAATTGACTCAGAGGTCCCAGGGGACCTTCTGAATATTCACCCTACGTAGTGATGATACAGGATTTTAGGCTTTGAAACAACAACAGAAATGTGTATATCCTTGTGTGTATAGCACCTATGGGTGACTTAGGACTCCAGGATTTTCCAAAGAGTATAAGAGTTTTTCCTGTGTTTAGTTAGTGATCTCTGGTCAGAATAACTGTCTTCTTCAGAGCAGTATGTAAACCAGTTATTTACTGCACAGCACCTTCACACTGAGATGCACAGCGTGTCGTAGCATATTGTAATGTTATAATTACTTTATGGAGCTCAGGAATGCAGGGTTCATCTGTCAGGGGCAAGGCAGGCCCTGACTCAGTTGTCAGTTCCACCAAAATTTTTTTAATAATTTTTCATATATGTTGATATAAGCAAAATATTCCCAGTATCACCAAACTTTAGACAAAAACTACCAGTTGGATTTAGGCGGTGCTTTCTTTTACTCCAAGCATGTCGTCTTCTAAATGTAGACCTGTGCCGGGTCCTTTAAAGCTGATGTCTTTGTTCTTGTCGAGGAGGCGTGACCAGTGCAGCTCTAGGTTGCCTCCCCTGCTTCTGCTGTGTGTACAGATTCCTCCTATACCGTCCTAAGAACATAGGCTTTTACAGTGACATTGTCAGTAAGCAGGCAGCATTCCCTCACTTCATGTAAGTGAACTTCCTGTTTTCATAACGATGGTTGTCAAGCTGCGATTGTCCCTTGCCATACCAAACATCATTTCTGTTTCGGTTGGTGCCCAGGGGTATTCTGTTTGCCCCATGCCAATCAGCTCCAGGCCACTGAGGTTTGTGGTCCTGAGTCCAGTGATAGATTATTAATCTCCTTGCGCCCGGCTTTCTTCTCTCTAGTGGTAAATCTGTTACAAGAACAGCATCCTGTCCCTTGGTCATAATCATTTGTGTTGATTGCTAAGAATCTCAAATAATAGCAATCTAATTTTCTGGCTTTGTTGAGTGGGTCTTTTTATGTATGAGCAGTTAGCCTGGGCTTGCTGCTGCTCAGGGCTGACATGAGTGTCTACGGAGTGCCTGGATCCTCTCTTTCTTCAGGCTCTTAACTTGTGAGCGCAGCATTAGATCTTCACTGTACCTTAGAAACCTCTGCAGTGCTTTGCGGGGGTGGCACATGGGAGGCTGAGGCATGCAGATCTCTGAGTTCGAGGCCAGTCTGATCTACTGGGTTCCAGGACAGCCAGGGCTACTCAGTGAAACTCTGTCTTGAAAAACAAAAAAGGGAAGAAGAGGGAGGAAAAAAAGAGAAGGGAAGGGAGGGAGGAGAAGGGGGGGAGGAGAGAGAGCAAGCTCCCTGCAGCATTAAAGATAGGGAAACAGACCTAGGCGGATGAGTAAGTCGGAGTGGGGATGGAGCTGGGTGGCTCAGTTGGACCCTAGTCCTGTTAGACCCTGAGATCCTAAGACGCATCGCAGTCCTGTCTGTTCTGTCCTGGTTCGTTGCTACATTGTTTCTGATGGCAGTTACAGACTGTTACTTCCCACTGCCCAGGACAAATAGCCATGGTAAAATTCGTATGTGACGGTGGAGCTTGGTTACCCCTCTCTGCAGAGAAAAATGGGCCCATTCATTCATGGTCATGTACTTAAACCTAAAACTACTGATTATCTTTCTGGGGGCTGACCTGACTGGTTTGCTCTTTCCAGGGTCATCTTCTGTAATGAGCTAAAAATATGTGCTGCCCACAACCATTGCCCAACATCCTCCGGGTCCTTTGCTGAGCTCTTCAAAGCGTTCTCCGGGATCCTGAGACAATAGTCAAGTGGTGTAATACCTGGTTTGGTTCCACTGTTGAGAATTGTAAACCTTGATCCAGAAAGTGTCTCTCATAGAATAATGGACAGTCAGAGACCACTTCCTTGTTACCTTGTCTCAGTTACTGCCTAATTAAGTAGTTATTGGCAGCCTTCTGAAGACAATGATTCTGAAATCCATTGGCTTTTCTGCCACTTCCAGCCAGGGCTTTAGTTACTGGGACAGTGTCCTCAGTTTGTGGTAGCACTGAACCGTGATCCAAGGGTGCTCACATCCACAAGAGTGGGAGCTTTTGAAGGAAAAGCTCATAGTTAGGCTGCGAACAACTGAAACCAGATTTCCTGGTGTTAGCCACATGACTGGAAACCCCTTCCATCCTTGAACTCAGCAGAAGAATGTCTAGCCATTGCTAGTCATCTAGCCATCTGCTAGTCTTGCAGACAGATTGGGAGAGTTACTTCTTCCCATGAAAAACAGATGGGAAAGCTGACTAGTACCAAAATTACTTGTAGGGTTTGTTTGTGCTTTTGGAAGGTAAATATAGTGATAATCTGAAGCTAGCCCTATTTAGCCAAAATTCCAGTTTGTGGGAATTTTTAGCAGAAGCACACAAGCCCTTGAGCAGTGTGGAACGCTATTTCTGGGTGTCTCTGGGTGAGCTGAGCACCTCACTGCGTACTAGGATTCTGATTTTAGTAAATAAGAAAGATGGTAGTTAGCCTCTCAGAGCAACTGGTGTCAGTAGGGTCCTGGCCAAGGTTCCATGAGGCGATGGGAATGAGCTGCTCATGAAGCATCTCGACATCTTCATCTACACGCCATTACCTGGCTGTTTCTGCTCCCCTTGTTTTAGCTCAGACTTTGTTGTAAGTTCACTGTAATGTGTTCACTGATCCAGGTGATCACACATTGACCACACACACACACACACACACACACTGTGCTAGTGTTGTACTTTGCATATTCTCAGAAGGGACTCACTGTGTGTGATCTGTAATTGACAGTATGTTTTTTGCTTTAAAATAACTCTCTTGTTATAATTAGTACACCATACAATTTAGTGTTTTTGATTACATTTTCATTAAGTGTTTTGAAATTATGTTAACACAGAAGCCTTGCCATTTGAACAACCTTTAAGCATATAATTTGGAGTTATTAGATATAGTCACCTGGTTGTGGAGTTTTCATGTAATCCATTTCATGACCTCAAGCAACTGCTCCATACCCTGGAGCAATCCCCGCCTTCTGCCCTGCCCCAGCCACCAATAGCTACATACCCTGGAGCAATCCCTGCCTTCTGCCCCGCCCCAGCCACTGCTAACCTCTCATCTAATTTCCTGCTGCCTCAAGCAGCGAATTCTAGATATTGACATATTTCTCTTTCTGTTTCTGGCACTTCCTTCCTTAGTATGATGATCCATGTAGGATCTTTTCCAAAGAGACATTTTCAGAATATGATTTATTTATTTTTTCTTCTTTAAGAGCGGTTAGAAATCCTGGGCACCAAACTCAGGCTCCTTGCCTACACTACCCAATTCCCCTGTATTGCCAGCTGTGTAACTCACTTTTATGAAAAGGAAGTACTCCATTTTATACGGATATAATTATTCATCTGCATGCACGCGCGCGCACGCGCGCGCGCGCGCACACACACACACACACACACACACACACACCACCAGGGTTTGTCTGTGTGACCCTGGCTGTTCTAGAACTTGCTCTATAACAGCTTGTTTCTACCTTTTGACTGTTTTGTAGTAAACACTGGCAATGTAGGTGTGTGTCGGTGACAAGTGCTGACATGCCCAGTGGGCGTCCAGGTCTCCTCAGTCTGTTTTCTGGTTTTTGTGCACAAGTGGTATGGAATTTTAGAGTTATGACGAGCTTGTTCACCTTCTGAGTAATTGCCAAACTGTCCACTTGTGGTGGTTTTGTGGTTTCGCCCTTTCACCCTCTCCATGGACTTGCATTAAATTGTCGGTTTCTCTGTATCCTCATCAATGCCTGTTACTGCTGTTTTAATTTCTCACAGCCCCTGAGGTTTGCTCTCGTCATGAGGTTTCATTGTTTTTTGTTTTTGTTTTTTGTTTTTGATTTTTTTTGTTTTGTTTTTGTTTTTTTGGTTTTTCGAGAGAGGGTTTAATTTTGTTTAATTTTTACTATGTGTGTTCATTTGGAGACGAGAAGACAGTTTGTAGGAACAGGTTTTATCCCTTCCACAGTTGGAACCCAGGACTCGTTAGGCTTAGTGGCCAGGGCCTTTACCCATCTAGACAGCCCCGGTCTTTGATGGACCTCGTTGGTATGTTTGAATTCTTCCTGAATCCTGTATGACTTTAAAAGTACATCTGCGATTAGTACCACCTCTACAGTGGCAGATCTGATTGACAGAGCCATGTTACACTTGAGCAGCGGGTTGTATCTTTTAATAAGTAACTGAAGGGGAAGACCAACTTTTGAATTACAGTAGTGAATGAGAAAAGAAGGGCTGTGGGTCTGTGTGGAGAAAGACATGCGATGTAATTGTGCCGTGATTTTTGTTGTTGTTGAAACTTGATTTACACGTTGTAATTTTTATAGAAAGCTTTAATAATTTGTGATAAATTGTTTTGGCTTTGTGTTTGTTGGTTGGTGTTTTTTGTTTTTGTTTTTCTGAGACAGGGTTCTCCATACGGTCCTGGCTGTCCTGGAGCTCTCTATGTGGGCCAGGCTGGCCTTGAATCTAGATCTTTCTGCTTCTGCTTTCTGAGTTCTGGGATTAAAGATAAGAGCCACCACACTCAGCTATAACATTTATTTATTTGTTTGTTTGTTTGTTTTGGTTTTTTGAAACAGGGTTTCTCTGTATAGCCCTGGCTGTCCTGGAACTCACTGGAACTCACTCTGTAGACCAGGCTGGCCTCGAACTCAGAAATCTGCCTGCCTCTGCCTCTCAAGTGCTGGGGTTAAAGGCGTGTGACACCACGGCTGGACACCATAACACATTTTAAAGAGCACTGAATAGTGGTACATACTGCTTCCCCCTGACACCCTCCCCAAAAGAAACAAACAAAACAACCCCTCCAAAAATGGTATCATCAGAAGATCATGACTGCCTGCCACTCAAGCAAACACTTGAGTTACAGGTTATTTATCTACACTGATTCCAGCCTTTCACATAACTTCCGTTAACTTGAGGCACGTAAGTTCATTTGTCCTTTGCCGGGTTCCTCGGCTGTAGGGGGAGATTGTACTTGATTCTGAAATGTCCAGGGAAGTGCCTTTTTAGTCTTAAGATGTCATCAGATGCTTGGTATATTGGGGTACCCAGGTACTGCAGGAATCCCAGGCTGCAGGAAGAAGGCCTTTGGCTTCTGTCATCATGCCTGCACTGTTTGTTTCCTGTAACACAGGCTTTCCTGACAGCTGTGGAAGTTAGGACTTTTGATCTTAATATTTATACAGCTTGTGAGTTGGGTCAATTATTTCCACTAAACAAAACCCTTCACAAATGTGAGTATCCAGATGGCCTGTCTCAGCCTTCCCACCCCCACTAGGCACCATGTCAGGATGTTTCTTATCATTTTTGAAATTCTCTCCCTTGGTTTCTCTTTAGCCCATTGCTCAAGGTGGTCGAAGAGGCCCCAGTTAATGAGAACCCAGATGGAACTTTTGGATGGGAAATACACAGGACTGCCAGATGAGACCATGAGCCTGACCCATTGTTGATCTTCTCAATCTGTTTATAACTGCTGACTCTTGGCTCTCAGAGTTCTAAAGCAGCCAATGACGTCACAGAGCTGGGGACTAGGCCTGTGCTTATGCAGAGCCCCAGGAAGTGGGGCCGCTGTTGGACCTGTTTCTTTTTCTCTACCCCTTTCATTATTTGGGGCTTCAAAAACTACCCAAGGGACAAGGAAATGTCTTAGCAGGCACACGCCTAATGATGAAGTTTGTTTTCTGACAGCCACATTCACTTTTGGAATGCATGTACACACACACACACACACACACACACACTTGAGGAGGAAGAGGAGGTGGTAGAGGTAGAAGTGGAGGAAGATCTGCCCAACCTTCAGCTTTACCATAAAACAATAAGCTACCTCAAATGACTCATAACCCAAGTACAGTTTAGAACCAACAAAACCAGAAAGCACTAGGCAACAAGTGTTCTGTGCATGACAGGCGAGTCCTAGGATTTCTGTAGTTCAGCCTTAATGTCTAATGATGCTGCATTTTGGGATGGTTATTAAACCTCTTGAAAGGTCCAGCCCACAACTTAGAAGTTATGTTGAAAGGAGCTGGGGATGGCGGGACCGTTCTGCAATCCCTTGGGAGACCAAGGAAGGAAGATGGTCTTGGGGTGTAGCTAAAGATAGTGTATCAACCATCAATCAGTCAGTCAATCAATCAATCATCAATCAATGTTGTGCTGGAAAAATTTTGTATTTTACCGGAGTATGCAATTTGTTCGACTCCTGTTAGTCTTTGCCTTCCAAGAATGTGTGTTACTTCACTTTCTTGAGCATCTAGTGGGAAACTGGAAATTGCAGATCTCAGGAAGGAGGCACGGGATCCGCCTTTCTTGAGGGAAGCAGGTAGAGAAGACTACAGGCCCAGTGATGGTATCTGCACAGGGACACCACGAGGTTCAGTAGACAAAACGATGATCGTGTGCCATGTGGCTGTGACTGACTGCTCTGGGTTGTCGTTGTGGTCCTAGTTTGGGATCTACTACTAAACGTATTTCAACTACACTGAGAAAGGATACTGCATCTGATCTTGTCCTTGTTCCAGGGTGCTTTAAGTACTTCAGAAAAAAGTACATAGAAAATGCGGTGTTTGTGGACCGTGACAGGCAGAGAGCTAGGGGGTTGTGAGGAAAGTTCTGGACTCTTTGCATCTGCATCACCTACAACACAGCTGGGCATCGAAGTCTCTGTATCATCTCCTTTACCTTTCAGAGAGTGTGGCCCCAGCCCAGTGACACGGGTCTGCACTTTCCGTATTAAACCTGCAATTAGAATGAACTAGAAATCCTCAACCCTTGGATGAGGAGCTGTGGATTTGCCGGGACAGTCTTTTTCTTATGCAGTGGACTTTGTTGCATCATAATCAGTTGCATGCTTTATGCCTTACTAAACATCTTCATAGGCCATTGATGGAGCACACAGGCTTTACCACTGTCTACTGGTCAATGCTGGGGACCAGACCCAGTTTCCTTCCCCCTCTGTACTGTACTGCCAAGCTTGAATGCTGTCCCTACATGACAAAGTCAGCTAAGATTTCTTGTATGTAAGTGAGAAGAGAGAGCAACGTTTCTAGCATTTGGAAACATTGTCTAATATTTAGTAAATATAAGAATAGAAAGAATAACATATAAAACTGAATTCTATGCAGGAGCATCAAACAAAGTTCAAGGCCAGCTTTAGCAAAAGACTAGTCTCAGCTACGCCAGCCTCTGTTAAACAAGCAAGCAAGACAAGGTGATTATGGAGAGGGGCGGAGACAGGAGGGTCCCTAGGACTTGCTGGCCAACAGCCTATCCCCAGGTTCTGTGGGAGACCCCGTCTCAAAGTCAAAGTGAAGAGTTAAGGAGCAGATCACATGTTGTCCTCTGCTGGTCTCTGCATGCACATAGAAGCATGTGTACCTCTACACATATGTACACATCACCCCACATCCAGTACAGTCAGAGACAAAACAAAATAATAAATAAAACATATTTTGACAAACATGATTAGACTTCTTAACATAAAATCTGGGTGAAGACTGTTCTTAAAAGATTAGCGTAAATTCTCAAAACAGAGCATTAAGTTCCAGTAAAAGAAAAACTAATGCCCTGATAAACTGAGACATGACATTAAAACAATCAAAATATGTTTGCTCTGTTATTACGTGACGGCTTATTCTTATGGTGGTTTTAAAAGTTCAAAACAAGCCAGTGGCTGGTGGTACACACCCCCAATTCCAGAAGCAGTTAGATCTCTGTGAGTTTGAGGCCAGCCTCGTCTACAGATTGAGTTCCAGGACAACCAGGGCTACACAGAGAAACCCTGTCTCTAAAAGGGGAAAAAAAAAAAACTTAATAGAACAGTAGTTGAGTAGAAAATTCTCAAGCAAACTAGCACAAGCTGCCATCCTGCATTTTGAGTCTGACGTTTACCGCCTACAAGACGTCAGTCATAAGCAAATGAGTGTGCAGGTACCTTGCAAGAGTTCTTTTCAAAACGAGTTTAGATGAAAAAGGCACTTCCTTCTAATGAAGGAACAACAGAGTTTAAAGATATTATTTCAATACATACTTTTGCAAAGTAACAGCAAAATACAGAACCCACACAAAACCCTGCAGCATAATTTCCCCCCAGATTTCAGTGTTCACTTAGGAAACATGTCACAATTTTCAGATAAAAGACCATGCCCAGAGCAGGTTGTAGATAAGTGTGTGAACTGTGTAGATGTCTCAGAATGCTAAGTGAGCAATGGCTACTGGAGACCTTGCTGTGTCCTCGGTTACGGTGGCAGCAAGTGCCATGTCTCCCCTTCATTTCAGTGTGTGCTTCTGTTGTCAGGACACTGTTTGTAGCTCAGTCTTCCTGCCTCAGCGCCCCACCCCCAGCCTCCCCCCCCCCACCCCAGTGTTAAAATCTCAGGTCCAACCCAGCCATGTCTGTCCTCTTCATCATTTCCACAAAGCTCGTTACAAGAACCTTCAAAATCCAAGCATGCTAACTGGTGATTTAAAACACAATGTTGACTGTGTTAGCATGGTTTATGCTGCTGTACGTAACCATGTTAGAACTCATGCCTACAGAAAGCACCAGTCTGAACCAGAAGGGGAGGTTGGGAAGGTTAGGACAACGTTGTAGAGAGAAGCCAAGGGCCTCCTGCATGGGAAGCACAGACTCTACTGACCACTGAACCACACTCTCAGCCCCAGATAGGCTTTCTCCTTGACCACAGATGGACCTGTTACAGGCAGCCTTTGGTTTAATTCTGGTTATCTAGCTTAACGTTCTCAGACTCCTTAACCCTCAGTTTCCCTCCTTCGTTATAGATGGGTGATAATTCACACCTCAAAGCACGAGCAGATTAAATTTTTAAAGATTCATTTTATGTATATGTGCATCTGTATATTCATTTTATGTATACGTGCATCTGTATAAAGATTCATTTTGTGTATACGTGCATCTGCACATGGATGTGCAGCTCACATGGAGGCCAGAAAGGGGTGTTGGGTCCTAACTGTTCTCTGCACCCTTCACTGCTGAGCCCCCTTCCCCAGCTCCTGGAAGTAAGTTTTAGGTCCCCGCATTGAGCATGGTAGAAACACAGATGATTGATGGCAATGGCGGCCTTCAGAGAGCTCTGGTATTTATCCCTAAAGTCTCCTTTCCTGCAGAATGGTTTAAAAATAACTTCTTTGGAATTCCAAGTTCCACTGAGGTCAGAATGTTTGTGAACACTGACTTATAATTAATCACTAGTCCATTCGTGTGTCCTTCCTTGTGTCTTTCTGAGATAGGGGCAGAGAGCTTCGTGCGGTGCTGTCCTTAATAGTCCCAGGCCTGAACGATTGGAAAGCAGTCACATTGCAGTCTCCATTTCCCTCTTTAACACTGCGTCCCTGTCTGTGCCTAGCTCCTGTCAGGTTTCCCTTTATTCAGCTGCTGGGGAGATTTCTGACTTCTAGTTACTGTGTATGTACATGCCGTAACTCCACCTCAGCTCTCTGCTGTCACAGCAAGTGATCTTGCAGCCCATCTATGAAGAGGGAGAGCCATGATCCGGCCTCCTCAGGGTCCGATGCCTTTTGCCTCATTGTTTTGCTTCCTGTACAAAACAGGAAATACTTCACAGTGGCATCTTACTCAAGTTTATAGACTGTTCTGTTTATATTGTGTTTAACCAACTTGGGTCCAAGCTCCAAGTTCTCATGTGGGACAAGTGTGTAAGCTATGTGGTTTGTGCTAAAGGTCTAAAAATAGTTTTAAAAGCGGGATGTATATCTGAATAAGAATCCTGGCCTCTTGAGTGTGGGCCTCTGGGTTCCATCCCCAGGCTTTTAAAGGCAATACTGTGGCTGAGCATGTAGCTTAGCTGGTGGAGTACTTGCCCATCCACTGTGCTCAGAGCTCCAGGCGCAAACCCCAGAATCTTCTTATCTTCAACTATGTCACGAGCTTGAGGCTAGCCTGGGTATGAGACCCTGTCTTTAATAAAAGAAAGTTGTAAGGTGTAAATCTGACCCCTTTGTTCTGAAATTTTACTGGGTTCTTGAGGCTGCTCACTCATCACCCCACCATGAATAGCTTTTCTGTGTTGACGTCAGTAAATGACTTTGAGGATAATTAGATAAGTTGGTGTAGGTGGCCCCAAATTATCCTCAGTAAAGTAGAAGACAGACAGACAGACAGATGCACATGCACAGCTCCAAGTTATCCTCGGCGAAGTAGAAGATACACACACGCCCCCAAATTTGATCCTCAGTAAAGATGTGCGTGCACGCGCGCACATACCCTTTCCTTTTTGAGGACTTTCCACCAACAGACTGTAGTTTCAGAATAATTGTATGTATATAACTTGATTGCTCTTCATTAATGTTGGGAACCCTGGAGTGCACGGAGTGTGGGAGTGGGAGAACCCACCGCAGAGAAACGGTAGGCGGAGGTCTCTAAAATACACCCGAGGGTCCACCGTGGCCTGTGTGCGTTCCTAAAATGGAAGCCTTTTAAAAGCAGCTCTGGAAAGCTAAGGCAACTGTCTTTTCTCAGTTGTAGGTTTTGTTTATGTGGGTGCCGTTTGTCTCTTCTCCCATGTCCCCAACACCCTTTCCACCAGCCACTCAATAATAAAAGCTCAAAGTAAACTTTCCAGAATGATCCTTAAAACACAGAAAGCTAAATGGTCTTCATTGTACGTGGCAAGCCCTTAAATTAAGCTAGGGGCAGAGCGGGTTAAATGCGTTTTCTTAGCCTGCCCACCTTACAAAGAGTTATTCTTCATGCTTTAAGCAGTAGATACCAGGGCACACAATCACAAACTGGTCTTTATACTTGTGGATCTTTATGTTGTACAATGTTAGTAAACACATCTCCATATTTGTGAAGCACCTTCACATGTACCTGGGGGCCGTTGTCTTGTTCCACTTGTTGTAAGATATATGTATTACATGCAAAATCAGACCTCATTTTCAATAATTACAAGATTAATTTATTTCTGACAAAACATCCTTAAAACGTTAGCTCAGTTCCAGCAATCCCTTCTTTTCTTTGACAACAGAATTTTGTGTGTAAAACACCTATACAGTTGGGTACAGATTGCATATGACATTAGTGTCCCGAACTTCAGGTCTTCCAGAGTGACTCTGGTCTTTGTGCTTTGTACAAGCTAAGCTGTCTGTCTGTGCACTCAGGGCCTTGAGAAAGAAGTTAGGTTTTGCTATCATTTTGTTTTGTTTTAGCTTTTTAATATTTTAAGGAGACTGGCATAGTGGCACATGCCTTTAATGTTAGCACTTGGGAGGCAGAGGCAGGTGGATCTCTGTGAGTTCAAGACTAGCTAAGGATACACAATGAGGCCCCTCCCTTGTTCACACACACACACATACATGTGTGTGTGCATGCATGCATGCGTGTACAGCACACATGAAGGTCAGCAGCAGCACTTTTAAGAGTTCACTTTCTGCTATGTTTATTCTATGCATGAGCTCAGACCACCAGAGCTGGGCACAGTAGCCTGTACCGACTGAGCCTTTGCATTGGCCTTTCAGCTGGTTTGTAAGTTGCAGTGCATGGTGAATTTGCACATAGACCCTCCTGGCCTTGTGTAAGCTACACTGTGACCAAACACATACATTTTCTTAACTGTCTTGGTTCAGTAATAACAGACTGGCTAAAAGGGGCAGCGATTTAAGCATATGTTTATAGGTGTGAACATAAAATGTAGAGAACATTTACATCCTTACACCACAGGCCTTTGTTTCTGCTCCGATTTTTTTTTTTTTTCCTTTTTTTTTTCGAGACAGGGTTTCTCTGTGTAGCCCTGGCTGTCCTGGAACTTACTCTGTAGACCAGGCTGGCCTCGAACTCAGGAATCTGCCCTGCTCTGATTTTTTTAAAAATATTTTTTTGTTCTTTCAAAAGTCATGATGCATGTGTAATTGTGTGTGTGTGTGAGTGTGTGTATGTGTGTGAGTGTGTGTGTTTGTGCATGAGTGTGTGTGCGTGTGCGTATGTGTGTGTGAGTGTGTGCATGTGAGTGTGTGTGTGCGTGTGTGCATTTTGCTCTTACCCCCGTCATCCACTCCTGAGCCCTCCTTCCAAGTCCCCCTCTGGCTTTTATGTCCTCTAGGTGTGTGCCATTGAGTTTAATAAAGATCACTTGAATGGCCATGGAGATGGGAGGGTTACTTACACACATTCTTAATTCTGTATTTACTTTTTAAAATGTGCACGCACACACCTTCCTGTCTGTCTGTGCGACATGTGCTGGTGCCCAAGTTTCAGGTTAGTATAAGCCCCCTACATAAGTGCTGGGGGCCAAACTCAAATCTTTGGAAGAGCAGCAAGTGTTCTTAGCCACCAAGCCATCTCTCCAGCCTCCTATGTTTCTTTACCCAATTTCTAATCTTGCCAATTTTTCCTAGGTCCTGTAAGTATGATACAGTATGTGATTGAGGTAGATACGCTTCACTGATTTCCAAAACCTAAAAACCAACCAAACAAACAAACAAAAAACCCAGTGGAGTTGATTCCAAAAACCAGAACCCGAAATTCTGAAAAAACCTGAAAAAACCAAAATTCCGAGTGTTCTGTTTCTCTCGTGTCCAGCAACTCTGGCCAACATTAAGCATATTTGGATCACTGAAAAAGTCTATTCACAAGTTTGCTCTGTATCATCACATGGCGATGATGATGATGGAGCAACTTTGGCTTGAACCCAGAGCCCTGTGCTTGCCAGTGCTGATCTGAACTCTACATTACACTCTCAGTTTTGTTTAGTTTTGTATTTTGAGACATCTCTAAACCAGCTCTCTGTGTAGGAGTGAGTGGCCTCGAACTTCTGATCCTTCTGTGTCTACCCCAAGAGCTAAGAGTACAGTCATGTGTACCACACTCAGCTAATGGAGCACTAGTGATCAACTTAGGGTGTCCTGTATGCTATGCAGGCACCCTGCCAACTAACTGAGCTGCAGCCATTGGCCCCGGTGAAGCTCCTAGTTTGACTCCCACTTGTCTGAGTGGACGTATTAGGAGTAAACCTGCCTTCATGACAGGGATGGAGCCATGCTTATATGTGCATAGTGTCCCAGCAGTGAGGAAGGCGGAGAGTTTGGGTTCAGGGGATGCCACAGCCGCTTTGGTATTTTTGTGTTATACCCAGGACACGTCTGTCCCTTCTGGGACAATTGACCTTATTCACCTCTAGAGTTCATGGAGTGAAAATGCTATCATCAGGGTTTCTGGGGAAAAGAGTACCGTCTGCTCCCTCGCCCATGTTCCTTTTCATAGAATATCTATTTCAAAGCCACACTGTAAAATTCTGCTTTAATGAGTAGCTGACTGGCTGTGTTTGGCTTGTAGACAGCCCCTTCCTGACATTGTCAGCATCCAGGTCTTTCAGTCATCCCTTTCAGGAGAGTTTGAGAACATAGAGGCAAAAGTTCAAACACCAATGCCCTCTTAACCTTTTGGAAAATAAACTCTGGTTGGCTTCAATTGTGTTGACATGTTAAAGATGGAGTTTATAGTTTCTTCAAAGGCCCTGTCATGACTTTATAGTCATCCTATACAAACCAGATTCTTCTTGGGCACCGTTGTATGCACAGGGGTTCCTGGCTAACAGAAAGTTACTCTGTTCTAGTGGAAATCAATTTAGCTTGTTTGAAGATTGATACCTCTCGGTTTCTGTCTGCTTTAGTCTTGCACCAGAGAAGCCAGTTTCTGTGGTTAGTCCAGGCCCCCAGGAGCAGGTCAGACTGTAAACCAGCAGACAGCAGGCTTGCAAAGCAGGACAGAGAGTTCAGCCTTTCATGGAAGAAATAGAATCCTGTGGACTGAAAGAATTCTCTCAAACTGCACCACACTAGACAGGAAAGCAGCTCAGAGTTCCAATAGCTGACTCCCAGCTGGCGAATTCAGAACCCAGCATTAGTGCTAGCCTTTTTGCTTCTACAGGTGATACAAATGCTTTCCCAAAAAGGGGGGTGGGGGGGGTTTTAGGCAGGTCGAGCCATCCTTCCACAAGAGGGAAGGGCAAGAAGGAAGGAAGCTTCAAATTAGGAGAGATGACATGTGCTTACTTGTAGGCACAGGGCCTCTGGGATTTGTATATATTCATATGCAATGTGTTGGTCTAACCAACTACAGGAGAGACTCAGTTTCTCTTCTCAGCAAACCCCATGACTCTATTTGTCCTCAGTTTTGAGCTAAGAATTCCAGGATACCTAAGACCAGCAGAGAAAGGTAGTGTTTGATTCCAGGCAGCAGCAGACTCCAGAACTTATTCCCATGATGCAGAATCACTGCCTGCTTGGAGGAAGTTCCACAAAATTGTGGCCTTGACTTCAGGTGTTGCTTTCATAATTGACACTGTAATTAGCCACTGCACCTCTGGCTCTCTTACCGTTTCTGGGTAGAAAGTAGGAGGGAATTAATTAAGCAAGACCACCGTAGGGCAGTAGGCTTCCCCAGTGTGTTGTTAAGACACATGTATCCCTAACCTGAGGCAGCTGCTGGCATAGTGGTGGGGGTGTGGGCTGTGGGGGCTCCCATTTCAGCACACGAATGGGAGTGAAGGCTGCACTTCGTTTAAGAAGACAGCCTGGTCACTTAGGAAATGTCATCAGACTCCTTTCCAGACCAGGCGGTTAGTGAAGGGGGTGACATTAGACTTGTGTCAGGGTCACGTTCATTGTATTGGAGCGATCACAAACCTTACTCTGTCAAGAGGTAAAAACTACACATTCTGGAAATTGTGGTTAAACTTCTGGATACACTCTCGACTAGGCATGGAGTAATGTTGTCTTGTGTCACTTCAAAGCAGTATACAGTTTCACAGTTCTTAAAGGAACATGCACACAGACACAGTTTTCATTCATGGGTAAAATGAAGGGAAAGAGATAGTATCTAGTAACTTAATGCTTCCTTTGACAAGGAATTGTGACTGGATTCATAGCCCTATAGAGGCTGAACCCATCGGCCACACAGCCATGTGTCCATAGACAGCCCCTGAAAGCGGGTCTTCTTAGTGAAGTGTAACCATATCTTACTAATGGAGAGGCACACATATGTCAAGTGGATCTAACTCAAGCAGGGACGGTATGCATCAAATGAGATTATTCTGAGGTAAAGCAGGGACAAGCACTCCTTGGCGGTCATTGGATTAAGGAAGAGAACAGGGTGTGATTTGGTCTGCTATAGTTCCTCAATGGGCACCGGCCCAGCAGCCCTCACTGGTATTAACAGTCCCAAGGTTTCTGCCAGCAGTGCCCTTATTTAGGAAAGGTATGAGACACAGCCGCATCTGATGGATGCTCCCCATTGTTCATTCTTTTCTGGAGCCCACGTGCACCTAGGTCTCAGCACAGTGGACAACAGCTTCAATTATTATCTGAACAATGTAATCATTATAAAACCTGCCCCAGTCAGGAGAAACAGAAAGATGGAGTGTGGTGGTTTCTAAGTATTCATCTAGGGTGGGAGTGGATTGCGTGATGCTTGTGGGTCTGTTGTCACGTGGCAGAGGTTCATGACTAAGGTGAGCCTAACAGCATCTACCCCCCAACCCCCACCCCACACACACCCTTCCCGGAGTTGAACTGGAGGCCTTACATGCTGGGCAGGCAATTACCATCTCAGTTCTGACCCCAGCCTTTTTGATGAGGTCATTCGTACCTCCCCCCACTTCATACCAGGTGGCCAGCAGCCCCCAAGCACCTCACAGTTCCAGTCATCTCCAACTGGCTGGGAAGCAAGGCCAGTCCTGTCCACAATTGAGAACGTAGTAGGTTAAGTGGTCTCTAAAATTGTGTGACTTTCCTGCTTTATATAGATAACCTTCCACTGAGCACCAGAGAACCTCCTCCAGCTTTGTTAGACAATTTGCACTGTTTCATCTTCTTAAATAAACTATTGGAAGTTTTCACGGGGACACAATGGTGTTTAAGTGGTAGAGATTTTCCAACTCCCTTTCAGAAATAACAGCGATGTGAGAACGATTTTCATGCTTTTATTTATTTTTTTGTCAATCCCTTTCATTTCCTGCATTTGCCAAGTCATCCCTCTTTATTTGTGTTGCTGTGGGCCTCACTCTTTGTAACTGCCAGCTATTGTTTCTAAATGAATCCTACCCAGGTAACTGATGACCTGGAGTGGTTTGTCTTTGCCCCGTCATTCGGGTGTGTGAGGCTCAGCTGAATGAAAAGGTTCTTTTCACAGGCCTCCAGGGAGAGCTTTGCATAAAGCCTGTCCGGAATCTGTTTCCAATCTGCTTTATGATTCTTGCAGAAGTGAAAGCTGATAACACTCAAGAAAACTATAAATCTGTTCCATCTTTCAGCCCCACAAGTCCTTGGAGCATCTTTGAAGCATGTACTTACCTTACCTGCTGCCCATGGAGACGGCACACCCATCAGAGCCTCTGAAAATAGCTTTTATTTCTAACTTTTGCTTTTAATTCCTAAAGTAAAAGCCAGGCCTTTCAACTTAATTTCCTTCTGTTGAAAGCCCTGTCCCCAGGGTACTTCCTCTCCCTGTGACCAGAATGCCCTTTGAAAACAGAAGACCGGACTCTCCCTATTAGCTGTTTGAAGTACAGCAGCACAGAGG
Source organism: Rhynchomys soricoides (assembly GCA_019843965.1). Lineage (NCBI taxonomy): Eukaryota > Metazoa > Chordata > Mammalia > Rodentia > Muridae > Rhynchomys > Rhynchomys soricoides. The sequence goes on from JADRCH010000102.1 coordinate 8,438,439, forward strand.
AGTATAAATCAAAGCAGGTACCACTTCATAGCCAGGAGTTGGCCAGCATGATAGGCAACAGGTAGTGTCTGGTCACGGGCGTGGGGAAATCAGGAGGCTTGGGCATTTGGGGTGGAACTGAAATGGTCTGAAAAGCTCTTCTTCAGACAAGTTAACGTACAGTTACCTCAGGGTACAGTTCTACTCAGAGGGTGGTAAAAATGTTCATACAGAAGCCTGTTCCCAGGTGTGGGGTGTCCTTATTCATAACACAGTGAAGAAGCTGAAACAGGGTGGTCAGGTAGCTCGGTGGGCGACAGCCCCTGTGGCCATGCCTAGCAACCCAAGTTTGAACCTTAGAACCTAACGGTGGTAGGAGAGAACTGGTTCACACAGTTTTCCTTTGACAACCATACAGGCACCAAGATGTATGCAGTGTGTGCAAACCCCGCCCCCCAAATTTTTTAAAAATTAAACAGGCTAATGCGCATTAACTGGTGAAAGATGTTAAGTAACATGTGGTTATTTAATATCTGTACAGTAGAATATTAGTCAACAATTAAAAAAAAAAAAAAAAGGCCAGTGCAATACTGTTGTGTACTAGGACCCTAGGAAACAGCATTCTTGATGAAGGGTCCTGTCAGGAAAGGCTGCGTGCTACAGTTTACTTCAATGAATTTAACCAAGCTGTATAGTCATTCAGATTGTAAACATTATTATTTGTGCTTGTTGGGGGGAGGATTGGGAGAAAGGAGAAAGAGGGTAGTTGCTAACGGGTACCAACTTTATTTTGAAATACAAGAAAAGCCTCCAATACATTTCTGTGGTACAAGAAATCTGTTTTGAGACAGGTTTCACTGCATAGCCCGGTCTGCCCTTGAACTCCTCCAGCCTCCCATGCCACCCCATCCAGCCAAAAGAAATATTTTGAACATAATATTGTATAATTAAACCGCCTCCAATCCCTGAATCTCTGGCCCGTGGCTTTCCCACACACGGTTGTGATTGGAAACTTGAATCTAGCGTGTTTCAGAATGGCTAATAGTCATTCTCTCAGCCGTCATTATAAGGTTCTGCTCATCTGTAGGGGAGAGAAGTGAGTTTCTTACAGGAGAAGCAGGTTGCTGGGAGACCAGTCACTGTTTAGTAAAGCCCAGCCAAGTGATGATCTCACTGAGCCTGAATCTAAAAACCTAGGAAAACCTCCACGGGGTCACTCTGTTTACACCGGAGAGCTGGGTTAGCACTTCCTCCCCCGGGTACTGTTTTCTGTTGCTACTGTTGACAGGAACCAACACTGATGATTTCAACTCGGTTGTTCAGTGCTTGGTATTTACTGATAATTGTGCAGGAAATCACTTTCCTGCCCCTCCCTCCAGTCTCACTGATTGAGTTCGTAAGCCTTCCAGGAGGAGAGTGTTACCTCAGTAAAGAGAACTAAGTCATAATTCATGATCATCACCCGTGTGTAGGCAGTGATGGTACGTAGGTATGAGCCCATGGAGCAGCTTTTTCGTGGTAGAGATCGGGTTGTAGAGAAGCTGTTTGTAGCTTGTGGAACAGCCGCATTTGCTGGGGTCTGTGCTTGGGAAAACCGGAAGATAATGGTAGAACTCCAGAGTAGGAGATTTTACCGCCGGAGTAACATTTACTGAGCCAGAGGAACAGAAGACCCGCCCTGTTACCAGTATAGAAAGGGCGTTGGCTCAGTAGCAAGCTTGGCTTTTACTTGAGGGGCTTCTCAGGTTCTTTACTGTTTTCTGGGATCTGTCATGAGGGTTCTGTTAATGTGCTCTGAAGTTAGATGATTTTTTTTTTTTAAAAAGGGTTGTTTAATGTGTGTGTGTCTGTCTGTCTGTCTGTGGGTATGTGCACATGTGTGTGGTACCCATAGAGGCCAGAGGGGGTACTGGCAATCCAACTCAGGGCCTCAAGAAGAGCTGTACTACCCTCTACTGCTAAGCCATGTCTCCAGGCTAAGGAAGAGCCAAGCAGATTCCTATAAAAGAAAAGAGATTTTTCCTGCCTTCCGGCTCTCCGTGTGATTTCTGGTATTCTGTATTTGAAAGTAAGAGTGGATTGGGTAAAAAATGGTTGTTTAAGCAAAAAGCCATTGTGTCCCCCACCTCGGCATAAGCACCTTGCTGGGCTGCTTCTGGAACCTCTAACCCCTATTCCTTAAGCTGAAGAGGGGCTCCATTTGGAGCTGGGTATAGAGAAAGGACAGTCCATACCTTGCTGGACTCAACCAGGAAGGTCTGAGCAAGCTGAGCCTTGGGACATGGCTGCTCTAATGGACATTTTGTTTTCTGCGCATGCATCTCAGATCCTGTGAGAGAGAATGAGGAATTCTGACAGTGTTGTGGGGATGGCGTGCTGCTTCTCAACAGAGACACTTCCACATGGCTGCTCATTGGAGCACACACTTGAACCAGTGGGCAGGGTATGGTTGGCGCCCCATGATCCATGCAGGCACTGGGGAAGGGAAGGCAAAGAGGACTGAGGGTTGGAGCCAGTCTGGAGTGCGTAAGGCCCTATCTATCAGTAAATTCATTCGAATTTGGGCTTGGACGGTAAAGCTTGCTAGGAGAATAGAGTTAGTTCTTTCTCAACCTTGATAAAAGCCTGAGGACCTTTGTACTAGAGTTTGAGAGAAAATCAGCAGGGCAAGCAGGCTGTAATTCTTGGCAGCCGGGAGCAGGGAGTTGGAGAAGAGGAAGAAAGTCCTGTCTTATAAGCTAGAACACAAGGAGATGGCCTGCCAGCCGCTGTGTGGAGGTGGCAGGGGTCCTCAGAAAAAGGAGAGGACACAGGGTGTCCGAGCAGCTTGCTTAGGATTTTGGCTGGTGTCCAAAGGAGATAAAAAGGCGGAAAGGGAAAATTTAGGGTTTTGTTGTTGTTGTTGTTGTTGTTGTTGTTGTTGTTGAGTTAGATCACAGAAAAGCTATGAGGCGTAGCATTGAGAATCTATAAGCTACCTCAGCGAGGGGAGGAGCTTCTGGAGTGTGTGAGCACGTATCTCATTGAACAGATAATCACACTCAATGTATCTCATTAAAAGATAATCAGACTCAACATACATCATTAAAAAGATAATCAGACTCAACAAATTAAAAAGATAATCAGACTCAACAAATCTGGGTGCCTCCATTTCCTACCAAGTGGTTTCCTGAATTTTTGAATTAACTCCTGAGGGGGAAAACTCTAGTTTTCCTATGCTTTTGTAACTCATCCAGAGTCAGAGATGGGAGCTCATCAGGATGCCACCTAAATAGAGGCTTCCTAGATTGTTCAGGAATAATGACAGGAAAGGAGCTTAGTATGGCAGCTCATGTTCAGCTTCTGTTTGTTTCCCCTGGTTATATCTGCCTATTTGCCCCCTGTAACAGCATCTCTCTTTGGCCCAGACTGACCTCGATTTCAGATCCTCTTGCCTTGGCTTCCAGTTCCTGGGATACAGGGCGTGCATCAGCATCTGCTCTATTTGCTTTCCGTGCTGTGATAAATTGCTCAGACATAACAACTCTTTGAGCAAAGAGTCTGTGCCATCGCTGAAGGAATTCAGATTAGCAACTCAGAAACTCCTGGGGACTCTGCCTGCCCACTGCCTGGCTGGATAAGAAGCTCCCTCTCTTTCGTTTTATTCTTTTAAATTTCTTTTCTTTTCTTTCTTTTTTTAATGACAGGGACTCTGTAGCTCAGGCTCATCCGCCTCAGTACGTAAACTTGGCTGGACTTAAAACCACAGAGATTCTTCTGCTTCGGGCCTCCCAAGCACTGAAACCAAAGGCGTGTGCTCCCGTGCGCGGACAGAATGATTTACCTTTACGTATATTAGTGTTGTGTGTTTGCATAGTGCTCACAGAAGCCAGCAGAAGATAGCATGATACCCTGGGATTGGAGTAACAGTTTAGTGCCGCCGTGGAGATGCTGGAACTGAATCCTGCTCCAAGCAAGGCGAGCTTTCTTGCATCCAGTTGCCCCCCCCACAGTGGGCCCTGATATCAACCATCGATCAAGATAATCTCTCACAGACTAGACCCCAGGACAGTCTGATCTGAGCAACTTCTCACAATCCAGTGTCCCTCTTCACATGAGATTCTAGGTTATGTCAAGTTGACAGTAAGAACTACCACACGGTACATTGCTCTTCTGGATTAAAAAAAAGAAAGATATTCTCAGTCTGCAAACAGTTGAATGCATGGATGGTAAAGCCTCCAAGACTAGGTTTGGGTAAGCTGAGCCTGTATGTCAGTCCGGATGTGAATGGCCCATAAAAGGTAGAACTGAAAGATTTTTCCTGGAGGAGAGAATTACCGTTTAGAAAGGGAAGGGAGGCGAACAGTGGTGGCGCACGCCTTTGATCCCAGCACTCAGGAAGCAAAGTTTGTCGAATTTGGAGCCAGCCTGGTCTTCATAGTGAGTTCCAAGACAGCCAGAGCTACATAGTAAGACAAAAAGAAGCACAAAAAAGGGCCTGGTCCGATTACCAGTCCACCATTTGTCAGCCATTAGGAATCAGGAATAAGCCTTACACTAATGGCAGGCTTGAGGAGAAACAGGGCGTTTCTAAAGTCTGTTCTTTGGAAGCAATTAGGAACTAAGAAGAGCTAGCCAGGCATGGTGGCTCTCGATGCCGGCCTGTGCGTGCTTTGGAGGCTGGGATGGGACCTCTCTAAGCTTGGGTTATAGAGTGAGATGCTGTCCTTAAACAAGCAAACTCAAGAAACAAAATATTAGATACCTTACACTAGAGGAAGCCTGGCAACTGATCAAAGCTCCTGTCACTAACTTGGGGACCAGAATGGCATCTTGTGCTTACTGATACCATGCTGTATGTAAACCAGAAATTTGCACACACTCAATAAAGTTGAACTGAGGGTCACAATAAAGTCAAACTGACCAAAACAAATGGCTGGTACTCTCAAAATGTCAAGGAGACTGAGCAGGTGACAGGTTAATGCCCTGTATAATTCTGAGTTAGATTCTGGATCAAAAAACACAGGACGGTCCCCACTTTTAGGAAGTGACGATACAATAAAGTTAACATTACCTTAAGAAGCTTGGTAAAAGCTGTGTATAGAGGCCTGAGAGGAGGAGTGAGGTGAGGTGTGTGTGGCAGTGTACCAGCGTTTCGGGAACCTGTGTGCGGGCACCAGGAATTCTTTGGGCTGCAACCCTATTCTCTAAATTTTGAGTTGTTTTTCAGTAATTTAAAAAACATAGACAGGAAGGTAGGTAGGAGGGCAGGCCATGACGTGTGTGGCGGTGAGAAAATAACTTTGCAAAGTCAGTCCTGTCACCAGTTTCACATGGGTTCCAGAGGTTGTTGATCTTACATGGCAAACACTTTCATCCATGGAGGTAAGCGGAAAGCCGCTGACTATTGTATGCTGGACTCCCTACTGGGGTCCTGCTCTAGTCCTGTTAGCCTCCATACGGAGCCCTTGATGCCAGTTCTGGTGCCATCTCTTTAAAAAGAATGCATCTAGTGTTTGCCACAAAAGGCACCCATGTGGAGGTCAGAGAGCAACTGTGGAAGGAGAGGAGGAAACCTCTCTCTCTCATGTGTTGGCAGCCAGCAGCCTTACCAGCTTCATCTCTTTCTCTTTTCTGAAGATGTAGTATAAATTTAGCAGTTATAACCGTCAGTTGAGGTCGGTAAGGATTCAAATGGCACAGGCTATGTCTGTCTCTCCCTTGTCTTCAACAACAAAAGCCTGATAGAACCCTTGGGTGTCTTAAAAGTAGGTCTATGTCTGCTGCTCCCGCCCCGTTCTTTCTGTGTTTTCTCTCTTCCTTTCTGTAAATGATTCCACTGCCCCTAAAACCCACTGCTGGGGACCGATAGACCCACTTAATCATGGAGCTACTAAGTCGCTTGGGCTGGTTGTTAGACATGGAATTGAAGCAATCTGTTTACCCCACCAACGGCATTGGGGTGCCATGAGAACCTCTAATGGACACCTTCTATCTATCTGCTCTGCCGCCTTCTGTGTGTATCTAGGTTTCAGTCCCAAAACAGAAAGGATTGTTTATCTATTTAGGGGACCGGCTATCCATAATCAGCTATGGTTAGAGGAGCAAGGGCACAGTGCACAGACATTGGTCCTCCGGTGCCCATTCTAGAGGACCACTGAGCTACCTTCCCAACCAGCTGTCCTTGTTCTGATCACTTCCTGTCTTGCTGCTGAGCGCCATGAATCACATGACCACTGCATTACCCAGCAGTCTTGGGAAATACGATTTCCAGTCCTAGAACAGAAGTACTGCATCAAAAATCTCTGTGACCTGGCCCTGCAAAGGAAGCAAGTCCTCACTCGATCTGTGAGGACCTCAGCCACACAGGAACTGCAGAGCGACTCCGCCCCCCTCTCCCCACCCCCAACCCCACCCCCGTGTCTGGACACCCCTGTATGAGCTCACCTTTGCTCATGGCCATTCCCACCACCACTTTGTGACTCTGCCCCTGGTGAATCTGGCCTTTGATCTTCCACTTACTTTGCCTCACATGAAATTGCCCTGTGTTCTCTGATAAGCAGCAGACTCATTCCCAAGGACCCATTGTGGCCCGCAGCGCTGTACCATCTCGCACAGGCTGCCCTGTAAGGATTCGGCCTCTAATTCCATCTTGGTTACTGGAGACTGTCACCTGCCCCAGTAGTAGTTGGTTTTCGTGGCTTGTAAATAACAATTTCTTTATTTTACTAATTAATACTGCCATTAAAAAATAACCTTTTTTTTTTTTTTTGGCCCGTGTAAATAGGCTGCCATTTACATTTTCAAGGGAGTTTTGCTACATTATAATAGAGTTTTGATAAATTATTAGCCAGAGGTCAGAAGTTGATTTTGAGTAGCAGAGAATCCCTGGTTTTTGGTTGGTTGGTTATTTAGTTAGTTTGTTTGTTTTGGTTTTTGGAGACAGGGTTTCTCTGTATAGCCCTGGCTGTCCTGGAACTCACTCTGTAGACCAGGCTGGCCTCGAACTCAGAAATCCACCTGCCTCTGCCTCTGCCTCTGCCTCCCAAGTGCTGGGATTAAAGGCGTGCGCCACCACTGCCCAGCAAAAGAGCTTTTTTTTTTTACCCCGAGACAAGGTTTCTCTGTATAGTGTTTGTTTTTTAAACTTGAGAAATACACTCTCTCCTTGACAGCATTTAATACCAAGTTACTACAGCCAGAGACGAATCTTATTAGCCTTTAAGGAAAAAGCACAAGGTGCTCTCCCCCACACCGTGTCCTACTGTCTCCTTTCCCTCCCGCCCTTCTGCATGTTCTCCCTCCCACAGCTCATCATCCTGTGCCATTTAAAATGTTTGGGACTTGGCTAATCCCTATGGATAGAAACTTAGCGGAGCAGGATATTGATTACCAAATATGGTATTGCTGGAAAGATGCAGACGGAATGTGGCTTGTATTCTGAGCCTCTGGCCGTCCAATAAGCTGCCAAACAAATTAGGTCATTTTAACTTCTGAGCTTTCTTGTTTTGTTTTTGCTAATAAGATGCTGGAACTTTGATTTGGAACATGATGTTGATGTTATTTTAGCTCAAACAAGAGAAGGCTATGAGAAGGGGGCAGGGAGGCTCCAGCAAGTTTTAGGTTGGCTATGTAAGAAGCAAGCACACTGACAGTCTTGGTGGGTTCTAGAGAACCCATAAGCAAGCCGAAGGGTGGAATTCAGACGTTCAACCCCGGGTCTAAGGCTAAATGCTCTAGGGACTACTGACAGGAGCTAGGATGCTTGTCATCTCTCCTTGGGTTGATAACAGGCTGGGGACTAATAGATGCTTTCAAGATGGCTGCCACCACCATGCTCGGGTGTGAATGTGCAGGGCCAGAACCACAGTTACCTCTCAGCAAAGACACCTCATTAGTCTGTATTTGGGAATACTTGGTCGTGGGAGTAACTTTACTGTTTTTTGTTTGTTTGTTTGTTTGTTTTCCTTCCACACGGGGTCTCACTCTGTGGCCCGTGCTATCCCTGAACTCATGCTAACCCTGTGGCCTCTGCTCCCTCCCATGAGCTAAGATTCCTGATGTGAGCTGGTGATAGCAGGTGTGGTGGGAGGAAGTGGGTCTCAGTTGTACAGGTGGCGGAGGCAAATGCTGCTCGCTCGCAATGGCAGCCTTGCCTCCTTCCTGATGTACATTCTGGGAATACAGTCAGACAGTTTACCATAAGGACCCCAAATTTGTTTTTTATATTTCACAAACCTGGTACTTCTCTCTTTGACCTCTGCTGGTTAGATCCATACAGACGTGATGCTCTCTGCTGGTTAGATCCATACAGACGTGATGCTCTCTGCCCCTCGAAGTGTTACTTGCCCTTAATGGTTGTCTTCTCAGAAAATAACTAAGTCAGGAATCCTCATACTCCTCCAGGGTATCTCTGGGTTGGGGTCGCTGTTGTCCTGCAGCTGCCCAGACCGTGTTCCTGTGACTGTCAGTCACTGGTTCTTCCTTGTGTCTTTGGAACTGAACCTGTGAAGTTCAGAGTCATTCTGGTCTACAGAGCTAAGTGATTCTTATTAGTTTCCAATAAAAACAGTCCTTCTTAGCCAGGTAGTAGTGGCACACGCCTTTAATCCCAGCACTCGGGAGGCAGAGGCAGGTGGATTTCCGAGTTTGAGGCCATCCTGGTCTACAGAGTGAGTTCCAGGCTACGCAAAGAAACCCTGTCTCCGAAAACAAAAAAGACAAAAAAACAAAAAACAAAACCAGTCCTTCTTTAAATGAAGAAAGGTGGGGGATCGGGTGGTGCACGTACAGGAAACCCTTGGGATAAATTAAAACCAGGGAAGGGTTGTGGGGGACTATCAGGTCAAATACAGGGAGGGCTTGTGGGGGACTATCAGGTCAAATACAGGGAGGGCTTGTGGGGGACTATCAGGTCAAAAAAATGAAAAGTTTGTATTCTTGGTCTAATTGTCTTTTAGGGTTGAAACAGCCGTGGGGTCTGAATTTCGTGTGTCATTTTGACACTGTTGGTAGAACCCAGAATTCCTGGCATTGGATGGTTTCCATTAGATTGTTAGTTTTGCTTGGTCATGGAGACATTCTTGAGTGAGGAAGTCCTGAAGCCCACTTGATGTGTAAATTTTGTAGTTTAGAGTGCTTGGGGTGTGCTTTATTAAAACATGGTATTTGGGGGGTTTTTTGTTTTGTTTTTTGTTGTTTTGTTTTTGTTTGTTTTGTTTTGTTTTTGTTTTTCTCCTTTGAGTAGGGGTTTCTCTTGTTGCCCTGGCTGTCCTGGAACTCACTCTGCAGACCAGGCCAGCCTCAAACTCAAGAGAACCACCTGCCTCTGCCTTTCCTCCTGGCTGGTATTGAAGGCTTGCATTACCATGCTTGCTGAAACCTTTTCTTGCTTTTTAAAGGTCAATTGTAGTGATAGGGATGAGCAACCGAACTAACTTTCATCTCAGACTTATGGAGTCCTTTATTTGCTCATGTATCTTGAAAGCCAACTGTAAAAGAAGTCAGAATTTCACCCCTTCGAGCCTAGCAAATTCATGAAGTAACTGGAATAAGATGATAACAGTTACATTTAAAATATTGTAGCTATTTATTTAATTCCTGTGTTCTGAGCATGCATATAGCCTCATTGCCTTTGTAAAGCTGAATTGGAGACAGAATGCCTTTGCTCTGTTTATGGGAACCACAATAAAAGCACTGAAGACTTTCACTGTTTCTTTAGCCATTCAGAGTGGAGCCTGCTCAGGATTTCAGGTGTCAGCCTCCAGTGCTGCCCAGCGTGTCACTCTCTGGATCACAGTCATGTTTTCCATGCTCACTAGCAGCTGCCCGTCCACATTTTTAAGCTGTGTTATGAATTTGTTGGTCTGCATTTTAAAAGTCAGACTAGAGAATGGTCAGGAAGAACAGGGATGCTCAAGTCCACATAACTGAATATGCTAGTGGCCAAGTCTGCCTGGCTCTCTGGCCATGTTGTACTGTGAGTTTTGCATGTGTAAATGCTGAGGCTGAGAGCCCTTGCCAACCCTGTTCCCAATAGATATGGTCAGAGTTTACATTACAGCTCGATTACTTTGTCACCATTCTGGTTTACATCTTTGTTCTTTCTTTCCCCTCCCCCCCCCAAAGGGCATCCGCTTCGATCCTGAAATCCCGCAAACACTACGACTAGAGTTTGCTAAGGCAAACACGAAGATGGCCAAGAACAAACTCGTAGGGACGCCAAACCCCAGTACTCCTCTGCCCAACACTGTACCTCAGTTCATTGCCAGGGAGCCATGTAAGTTGATCTAAACAGCAACACAAAGGACGGTTACGAGGTGCTTGTGAGATAACACCATGGGATGCCAGGCTTGCTGGTTCTGGTTTTCCAGGTTGGTGACAAAATGGCCTGTTTTTTGTTCCTCCTATCTAAATTCTGAGTAAATTCCTCCAACTCTTGTTGGAGATTGGCTATCATTAAACAATGGTTCAGCTTGAGCAGAACTACGCCTCCCAGATTTTCATTTCCTGGATTCGCCTGCCATGCTGTTGGCCTGTGAGTGTGCCTGTAACTGCCTCCCCCACCCTCGTTCTTGGGAAGAGCGGCTGGGTTACTGCATTCACTTACTCTGTCAAAGGACATCAGTTCTTTGGCTTTGGAAAAGTATTAAGAGTAAAAGAAGCAGATGTTTGGGAGCAAGTGGTCCTGTGTTGAGAACCGCAGGATGCACGGACAGAAGGTTTGTAGACACGAGCAGTCAGCTCCAACATTCCAAGACCAGTGAAGCTTTAGAGAAATCTAGGTGCTCTGTTTCAAATTATTTAAGGACACTTACTAATTGTTGAACAAGATTTTTTGCCTCACATGAACGAGCTTATGCCTTTAACTGTGGAGATGACTTCTGCCTTTGGTGAGTAACTTCAGAGGGCTGACTTCATTTTCTTTGTTAAGCTCTGTCAGTGGCAGAACTGAGGCGTGAGATGGACTTTAATTTTTCCTTTCATTATGGAGCCACATGTGATTTAATATGGCAGGACAGCCGTCCAGGTTACGCACAGTTATCCGGAATGTTCCGTCTCATGGTTCTTGATCTTCTTTCCAAAGCACACAGTCTGGATCTCTGCCGGCTTCCCAGGCAATACCCTTCTCCATGTAGTTAAAAGGCACGTGGCCTCCTTGCTCGGCCCATGTCATATGCGTGTCAAATTCAATCAGATCCTCCTGAAAGCTAATTATCTGGAGTCTAGTCAGCTTAAGAAAGCTGGTGCTGGCAGGGAAACAGTAGATAAGAGCTTCATCCCTATTACTGCCAAACACAAAAGTTTTTTGTGGAGCCAGAAAAGAAAGTCATAACGGGGTTAGGGGGTGGGGTGTAATTTACTTTTTTGTGTCTTAGAGAAGGAAATCTAAGTAGAGTTGCATCTGAGGATATAAGGCGTCTCTCACATAATTCATCTCGACCCATTTAGGACAGTGCTTTCTGATACATATATTTATTTATAGACAAATGTTTATTAAATAAGTGGATGAGTAAGTTGAGATTTGAATTTTGCTGTCTGAATCCTGAAAGCATGTCCATCTATGTTTCTTTGTGTCTGGAAGTTTTCTTTCTTGACAGGGCATTTACAAAGAAATACTTTTAGGATGCTTTTGGTTTTTTGTCTGTAGAAATATGCCTGCCTTGGATCTCATCACGTGAATGTAATCACTTCAAATAGGAAGTGCCACCCTGGTGACAAATCAAACCTCAGCCTTTCATATATGTGCTGACTGCTTTTCTTAGAATTGAAACCTGAGCAGCGTGTATCTAGGGATGCGAGAGACATCCTGCTCACAAAGGATGGTAGAAGCTACAGACAGGCGCACACTAGCCATCCTCGGGGCCCCTCAGTGCATGTTGGCAGAACTCACCTGTCTGGCTACACTGTCCATTTCCCTTGCATGGCAATAGAACAGAAGTCTGAAGTGGTCAGACTTCTCCATGGTGCGATCAAAACTGCTGGTCAGCTCCTGGCGAAACAAACATGAAGCTGGGTGTGATGGCACACACCTGTAATCCAGCTAGGGGTGGTGAGATGTGGCAGGAGGTAGCCATAAGTTTGAGGTCAGCCTGAGCTACATAGTGGGTGTTGGTGTAAACCCCCCCCCCAAAAAAAAACAAACCTGTTCCCCAAACTCCAACCAGAAAGCCATTTTTAAAAAACAAGAAAAAACAAAACAGATAACGGTGTTTTCTTGAGAAACTTAAAGTAAGCATGCTTTCTCTTTATATAGCTCCTTTTTATGACGGAGGCCCTGACAAACAGCCCTCTGCAGCGACTCTGCTGACACTGCCATCCACCAGCTGTCCCTCTGGGAACTGTTACTTTTCATATCCTATCCAGTGTCACTATTTTCTGAGAATCACATCCCAGGCTAAATGGCTGAGTGGGTGTGTCTTGGTGGGTCCAGTTACATTGTACAGTTGATCTGTTTAAACCTGTCAAGTGGAGCTTGATGTTAATTCTGGGGCTGGAAAAGCTCTGAGGGCTCCCGATGTTTGCTCCGAGGAACTGTCTCGAAGGGTGACAGTGTTCTCACACGGAAAGTTCTCTGCTGTCTCTAAGGGAAGTGTGTCCTCTGACTTGACTGTATGACAAACATTTACTTGCTCTCAGTTCTCAACTGATACCCGTTTAACTGAAGGGGAGAATCAGTACGTACTGCATCCTGGGAAAGAAGGAAGCTGTGGCTGCTGCCCACCCGAACCATTAATCCAAGAAGTTGGTGGCTGTCACAGTTGTTAGGGAGTCTTGGCCCCGTTGTGAGGGACGTGAGGGAGGTGCTGCAGCTTAGTCTAATGGCATCTGGCTCCTGTGTATGCTGACCACACATGGCAAGGAACCAGATTTTACTGTATGAGGGTGGTGGTAGGTAGCCTTGGCTCTGGCAGCTGTTGACACATTTAGTGACCTTCACAAGAACATTTAGGTTTTCTGTGCTCCTGTTCTCTCAACTATAAAATGAAAAATTATGTTTTAGTCACGTGATTGTTGTAAGACCTAACAAAGCTGTATCACAAGATACAGGATTAGGAAGACATAAATGTCTGGCAGGTGAATGTAAGATGTAATCCAATCTTATTTTTTCAGAGTGTTTGGGTAGCTCTTCTTCCCCACTAATGGGTAGGTCAGCGTCGTACAGCTGCAGCCAATTGTTCTTGTAAGTTTAGGAGAGAGTGAATGGTACCATTCCAGGAGAGTAGTATGACTTTCTTCCTAACTAATTTTTTGGAAGTTTGTGAGGGCAACGTATCATGCAGGGACTCGATGTGTAGCTCTGTGTAGCCTGGAACTCCAGGGAAGGTTAAGCTAGTTTTGAACTTGAGGACGTTCTCCTGCTTGCCTGCCTCTCAGTCCTGTTGATAGCCGAGTGCCCAGATTAACTGTATCTTTATGAATAGGATCATTAGCTTGAAGTTAGTAGTCGTAGAATGTTTTGTGGGAGTGTTGAGGTTTTGTTTGCATGCCATCCTGTTTTCGTGATCTCAAGAATGAAACCGAGAGGTTCTCAGGCTAGTACTCTGCCTTTTCTCCACAGGGTCCCTCTGTATAGCCTTGGCTGTCCTGGAAGACAGGCTCGCCCTGTAGACCAGACTGGCTTTGAACTCAGATTCACCTGCCTCTGCCTTCCAAGTGTTGGGATTAAAGGTGGGTGGTACCACTGCCCAGAAAAATTTTTAGAAGAGGTGATTTGAGTTCAAATGAGACCCAAGGGTAGGGAGCCCAATCCAATATGACCATTATCCTTACACAGAAAGGAAGGAGGGAGGGAGGGACGAACGGAGGAATGAAGGAAGGATGGTGGGTGAGTTCTCTGCCATATAGAGAAACCCCAAAGTGTACATGGGAAATGGCAGCCCTCTGAGTACAGAAGAGGCCCCAGGAGAATCAAGCCTGCCATGCCTTGGCCTTGAGCTTGGTTGCCTGTAACAAATAGACTGCTGTTACACCTTGCAGTTGATGGATGTCTGTCAGAACAGCCCTGACAGACCAGTATGTCAGGTGATAGATTCACTTAGTAACTTTGGTCTAATCATCTTAGCTTCACTGTGTGTTTGCTTTCCCAGGTATAAAATACCAATCCTGATTAGTCACCTACAGGCTTAGTGCTGTATGTAAGAAGTCCTCAGTATGTTATGAGCCTGTGCTCCTCAGCGTCCCCGCTCCTGCAGTTTGTCTGCATGTGGACACTCAGCATCAAGCATCTAGAAATGCTCGTGGAATTTTTTTAACATGTCATGGATTTGCTTTTATGTCTTTAAATCTGCTCATAATTGCTTACTACGAGCAAAACGTAGAAGAAGCTACACAGTAAGAAGCCAGAAAAGTGTGTCTATATGTGTGACACGTGTGTGCACATGCCAGTGGAAGCCAGGGAAGGGTGTCAGGTCCCTTGGAGGTGCAGGTGGTTTTTGAGCAGCTTGAGAGCTGGAGACCAGATTCAGGTTCTTGAAGGCAGGAAGTGCTCGTAACTGCTGAGCCATTTTCCTGGTAACCTTCTCCCAGGATCTACAGTCTTATGTGCACCTCAGCGTACCCCAATATTTAAGAAGTATAACTTTAGTCATGTTTATCACCATGCATATGGGATTTTGAGTTTAGGTTGTTGGCAGTGTACCTTATATGGCAGTGCTCCTGAAGGCAGAGGCAGCTAGCACCTAATAGGGCCTTTGTTTGCTCAGATTACACAGACCTCCTTTTCCATTCTTTATATTTAAAGACTGTCTGGCCTTAACCTCATTATGCGCCTGAAGCAATGACTTTGAACTCCTGGTGTCTTCCTGTCTCCACCTCCCAAGTGCTAAGATAACTGGTATTCACCACCACCACAGCCACCTTTCTTGTCATTCTGGGCATTGAGTCTTTTGCTGACTGAGCGCCATCCCTGGCCCTCAGTTCAGTTTTGAGCAGATTATCAACAGTCTCCAGACTCTGTAGTAATCCTCCTTCCGGAGTTCCAACCATAGTGGTTTATGATTCTGTGGGATCTAAGCTGGGACTTAGTATGTGAGAGCATTTGCACATGCAAGTGCTTGCAGAGGCAGATGTTAGTTAACCTTGGGGACACGGAACACACACGCTTGTGCGCGCGCGCGCGCGCGCACACACACACACACACACACACACACACACACACAGAGTCTCTCAGTGAAACCAGTAATCCTGGAGGATCTTCTGGCTTTACTTCCCCAACACTGGATTACAAGCGCGGCCCACCATGCATGCCTGGCTTTCTGTGTGGGTGCTAAAACTTGAATTTCTAACTTTGCCTTTGGGACAAGCACTTTACTGACCAAGCTGTCTCCCCTGCCCTTCCCCTCCTAACTTCTCTCTGTCCTAGCTTGCAGCCTCCAGAGCCTGCAACTGGAGTCTCCCGTTCACTCAGCACTGTCTAGCTTCACATCTCAAGGGATCCCCTGAAAGTTTAGGACTGTGAAGTCCATAGTGTGTGTGTGTGTGTGTGTGTGTGTGTGTGTGTGTGTGTGTCTGTGTGTGTGTGGTAGCTGGGGTGAGTGGTACAGGAAGATACTGATCTTCCCTGTCTGAAGCTCAAAATGACCTTCAAACAACTCTGTTTTGCCATTGTGGTCTCTGTAGACCTTTGTCTGTCCAGATGCTTGCGCTGACAGTGTGCTGGGTGGGATGCCAGTGCTGTGAGGTGCTGCGTAAGTGGGACCTTTTGGGAAGGTAGGAACAGGGCAGGAGGAACATCTGATCAAGTAGGCAGAAGACAGACTGCAAAGAAAAGATGCTGACTTGCGGGTCTGCGGGGCCAAGTGCAGAGCCCTGACCCTGGAAGCAGCTCCCTTAGGGGTTGAGTGAACTTTTCATAATGCGAGCTTCATTCCTCTGGTGATAAACATTCTAAATGTCTCCTGTGACATCCTCTGTCATACGTGTATGCACGTGCGTGGGGTAGATACGTGTGTGCACACCTTTGTACAAGTGAATGTGGAGGACAGAGGTTCTCTCTCTGTCACTGGCCACCTTATTTTTGAAAAGCAGGGTCGACTGAACCTGTAGCTCAGTGATTGGCTAGACTAGCCGGGCAGCAAACCTGGTGAGCTTTCTGACTGCAGCCCTTCCCCTCAAGTCCTGGGATTACAGGAGCCCACAGTCACTGAGTGACTGCTTTATATGGGTGCTGGGGGTCTGGTCTTACGTGTTTAGTCAGTAGCTACTTTACCAACCGAGCCGTGTTTCCACCTCAAGAATACAGGCCCAGAGAATAGTCTTCTTTGTCCTGTTTAGTTTTGATGTATGTGCTTGACTTTTGCCATTGCTGTGACGAAATTCCTGAGAAACAGAGCTATTTTGTCTTATGGTTCGAAGGCACCATAGTACCAACTACCAAGAAAATGAGCAGTTACATTGTATCTGCGGTATAAGGCAGAAGTCTGCCTGTGCTCTGCCTTCTTCCTGTCTGTCCTTGCCAGGTCCTACCCCCAATCTCTTTCCCTAAAGCTGCTTCTTAAGATCTACACACAAAGAAATTAATAATTAGTAATAATAATAAAAACTTCAGAAAGTCAGAAATCTTCTCACGGTCCAGGAGTACCCAGCTCACACCTGTGTATCCTTCGACCTAACTTGTATAAAATACCAGCCCTGGTATGTTGTGAAGTTGCAATTTTAAGACTACACTGTGCTTCTCTAGTGTCCCCAGCCACTATCCTCAGGACAGATCCCTTGAGGGCTCTAGCTGAGAAGGGATGGGTTCCAGCTGGCTGGCAGAGGCGGTGCAGGGACAGTGGGATACTCATCCTGCCTTGGAAAGACAGGCCGAGAACAGAGCTATATATATTATTATATATTTTATAATGTATAGAGGAGGAACGCATTAATAAGAAGCCATGGCCCCTTAACTGTCTCCTTTATGTGGCCTTCCCCCAGGGACACGCACTCCTGAGGGGAGTGATAGGACATGCGTCTTTATCCCTTTGTCTTACCCCAACTGGTTCTGATGGATAAGGACTTAGCGTAAGCTGGGCATGTGGCTCAAGCCTTTAACATCAGGGCTCTAGAGGCCAATGCAGGAACTCTAACTGACTTGGAGGCCAGGTTGGGCTACATTATGAGGTGTTCTCCACCCCACCCCAAAACAAACCAAACGAGGGCTGGAAGGGAACTGTAATAGGGGGTCAGAGGTAACAGGAAACTGGGAAGAAACATGTTGGTGCGTGTACTGAGGAGTGGACGCCAAGGGTGCAGATGTTTCAGGCCATCCTGGGGCACATGAGGCCCTGCTTTAACCCCATCTCCGCCCAAACCCCCACAAGTTGGATGGAGGGTAGAGACCCCAGGGGGTACTCCAGGATGTAAAGAGAGAGGTGGCTTTTCGCTTTTCTCTTTAAGAGCCCTGTCCTGGGACTCAGGCCCCGGGAATCTGTCCTTGCTGGGAACAGTTTGAACCTGGTGAGTTCACGACAGTCACAGGAACATGACACTGATCAGCACCCTTTTGCCCATTCTCCAAGTGACCACCTCTAGGAGGTGTATTCCCAAGAGGCCACAGGATTGATGCTCGAGATACACCAGGTACCAAGGCAAAGATAGTCAGCCCAGCCAGTCCATCCCAACAGATGCCAGAACAAACTGTTGTAAGGACGATCCGATCCATCTTTAACTGAGCCATTCTCTCTTACTTTCTGTCCTGTAATGATACCAGAGAAAATCGGACTTACAAAGAACGGAGGTTTATTTTGGCTCATGATTTTGAGCTGTGATTGGCTTGGGCCTTTTTGCCTATGGCACATGCTCTTCTTTGTGTCATGAACATGTGGCCAAATAAAACACCCATTTATCACCAAGAAGCAAAAAAAGAAAGGGCGTGCTCTCGGTGACCCCGACCTCATGAGGTCAGACTAGAAGTTTCCACTGTGTACAGCGAGCCTGTGACAAGACCTCTGGGGGGACATTCAAGACCTAACTCTAGCGTCCAACCTTGTCCACCACCACCTCCAACCTGTCTTCAAACCTGCATATATCTGTGGTGGTTGGTGTTCGTGGTTTTCAATAATTTAATAACATTATGTGGCAGTCAGTTTGGTGATACTGTATCTAGCTATGGACACAATTATTTCTCAAATGCAAGATAAATTGTTAACACAACTGACCTCAAATTCCTGATCATTCTGCCTCCTCCTCCCAAGAGATCAGGCCTGGCTTAGTATCTGTTTCTCCACTAGAGCACAGCTCTGCTATGAACAAACTCTGCTTCAGAACCCAGGAACTGGGGTGGGGCTTTCTTCCTGAACACCTCTCTTTCTCCTGCCACTCATGCTTAAAATCTGTGTTAAAATCTCAATAACTCTAGCCCATCTTTTTTAAAATCATAGAATTTGTAATGCTGGTAATTCTCCCCACCTAAGCTTATTGATGAAAGTATAGAAGCACTAAGCATACAGGATTGATCCAGAGGAAGCAGATAGCATTTATTTAATTAGGCTCCTTTGTGACAGGGTCTCCTGTAACTCAGGCTGGCCTAGACCTTCCAGGTATAGTGATGACAGACAGGTCTGTTCCCCACTCTCCAGGTTCAGGTGCTCCCTGCAGTTGTTTGTTAGGTGGTACTGCATTGCTAACCACTGTTTGTAGTTGTTACTATGTTGCTAACCAATGTTTCAAATTCCTGTTTGTTCTTGCCTTCCATCCTGTGGTCCTTGAGTAAACAGCAGCTGTAGCTTGTACTGTACAGCAGTTCTTAGTGAGGTCTTCCAACCCTTAGGCGGTCTCTGAAGTCTAAACTGTTTCCTCTCTCCCTCTGCCCTCCTGTTCTTCACTCACGTTGAGCTCTCAGCCCAACTATTCTCTTGAGAGTAGCTTCTCTTCTCCACTGTGCCGCGGTGGACATAGTTACTGGCCTTTTCATACAAGATTTCCCAGTTAAAATTATATTCTTCACACCTTTACTATTAAAAAATAAAATTTTATCTAATAATGTCCTTAACAAGGAAGTAGGATTTTTTTACAACTCAGTGGCAGGTCACTTGGCCAGAGTCAGTGAGACCCTCGGTTGGAAATCCAGAGCTATAAAAACAAACGCATGCATTCATCCTTCTCAACTTGTAAGTACACCAGTGTGAGTCCTGGGGAGGGTGGGGGGTGTGTAAATAAAAACCGGTTCTTGTGTGGTTTTAAGTCTAAGTGAGTGCTTTCCATTTTTTAATGGAAACTGATAAACTGGCTCTTCACACATGAAGACTTGGCAGACAGGTTTTCTTACAAATATTCAAGATAAGCTTGTCATTTTAAGGAACATAACTTACGACCAAAAATTTAGAAATAAAAATTAGACATTAAAGCTTTTAATTAGTTGAAATTTAGTTTAGAAAACTTTTCTCCTGCCACAAGTTACAGCTTCCCAACTCATAGCTGTGAGATTAAATGGATTTCTTTTTTTTTTTTTTTACACAGTGGAATGAGTCAACATTTAGAAGATCCACATAACTCAACCAGTATTTTTCCAGTGACATGATTTATTACAAAATTGGATGTGGAAGAAAATCCTAAAAGTAACAGTTGTTTTTAATGTAACAATATAAAATTCATTGTTATGTTTTAGATTCCATGATGCAACTACTTGTCCAGTCTAAAGGGGGAGGGGAACAAGAGAGGGCAATCCCCACCCCCACCCCCACACCCACATTAGGAGTTCTCCTGTATGGAATCTGGATTTGACTACGTCTGTGACATCAAGCAGAAAGGAGCTTGGAGGGAGAGGGGAAGGTTTAGACGGAAATCCTATGACAGGACTTAGACAGAAAGGGTAAGAGGGTGAGGAATAAACATGAGCGAAGTGCAGGGGACTAAATGTAGTAAGCTGTATGTTAGACAAGGCTGGAGAGATGGCTCAGTGGTTAAGAGCACTGGCTGCTCTTCCAGAGGACCTGGGTTCAATTCCCAGCCCCCACATGACAGCTCACAGCTGTGTGTAACTCCAGAATCGGAAACCCTCACACAGACACACATGCAAGGCAACACACCAATGCATATCAAATACGTAAGCAATGAAAACGGTTCTTAAAATGTATACTGAAGACCATAATTTTGTTCACTGACTTAGAATATTCCTTTTTAAGCAGAACTGTTCTTTGTCACGGTTTGTTGTGATATCAGAGGATACCCATAAAGGGCATCTGCGGAGCTCCTCTGACTTGCTCTCTCAGCCCACACTTCTCTCATGTACTAGAACCAAAACAGCATGTTGGGATGGATTTAATTAGGAGCAGATGTGAGGATCTGATCGTCTTCTAGCAAACCAAATACTGAAGAGATTTGCAAGACAGAACTTTTCTTACTTGTCTTGTATTGTGAAGGGTGCCCTGCCCCACCCCCACTCCCAAATGCGCCATTTACATTAATGGCTTTTTTTTTTTTTTTTTTTTTGATTTATTTTTTTTTTTTTCTACCTTTTTGAGCTAGCTGTTAATCACGTTTTTACAGACGTTCTTAGAGGCTGTTGATTGTTTCCCCTGAATGTCATTGCTGTTGGGTTGTCCTCCCTGCACCGGCCTTAACTTAAATCTATTCCTAAGACCTTCTGCCTCCAGACAAGTTCAGCACAGCCCTAAGACACAGAGACTAAGACTAAGAGAGAGACTAAGAGCCCTAAGACTAGTCTAGGATGACTAGCTTACCTGAGCCCTAGATTCAACCCCTAACTGGAGGGAGGATTGGACTTTCAAGGTCATCCTGGGCTTCTAAAGCCTTTTCATTTGTAAAGTTAGCATCTGTTCCTGGTTGAGTGACTTTGGGAATCTGCACAGAACAGGATAGATCTGGGGCCTGCAGGGGAGTGTGGCTTAGAGCTTAGACAGGAAGGGCCTGGGGCTCTGCAATCTTGTGCCTTATTGAGCAAGGATGTGGGTTGCCCAGGTGTTGCCCAGGTATAGCACCATGCCACCTGTTTATTCTCTGTTACTTCTCATGGTAATGACCCAGCCTATTTGACCCTCTCACCCTCCACCCCCCATTTATTGCCAAGGCCAATATCTCAAGAAATTTAGACATGGAACATTTAAGCATGTGGTTTTAAGGCGTAACATGATTTTTTTTTAATGCATACATAATTTTTTCATATTCTTTGGTGTCTTCCCCCATCATAATGCAACTGTTTTAATTTAACAAAAAATTGGCAGAAAACTATATTTCTCCAGGAGAGAGTATTTTAATATATGGTGGGTAAATAACAGCAAATAAACATCCAGATAGCTGATTGAATGCAGTTATCTGCTCCTGTGCTGCTAACGTCTGCTTCGATCCCTAGTGTTAGGCCTCGTGGAGGTTATACCCATGAATATGTAGCTGCTTTCTAATCATGGGGTTCCCTGTAAGCAAGGAAAAAGTTGGGCAGGTGACTTATGCCAACAGAGGGACATAAGCTGAAAGGTCTCGGGTTTGTGTTTGCCACTGAATCTTGGGTCTTCTCTTTGTCCTGCAGGAACAGCCTCCGGGCTCCAGCTGTACTACCACAAAGCTAGAAGTGAAGCAGGGTGTGTCTGTTTCAACAAAGTGCCTTAATTAGTGGCGGGAGGTGGGGGGGGGGGGTGTCTCTCTGGCCTTTAATGAAACATTCCCTTGGAGGTCAAGGAGATCAAGTTGGCCAAACTGTAACAGCCTAGTGCAGGAAGCAGCAGTGAACCCCCTCCTAATTCTCTCACTGGAGTTCAGCAAACATTTGGGGCGAGGGGAGAGCTGTGCTAACCTGTTAAGCTAGAGGGAACAGTCCTGTGAGGACTGTCACCTTGAGGCCACCATACCTGGCATTTTTTACTCAGTCCATGGGGATTGAACTCAGGAAGCTCTCAAGCACTTTACTGACTGAGCTATTTCCTCATACAGAAAGAAATATTGGCGTTTCCATGGTTCACATTTTATTTTCGCTGAGGGGCTTGGGACCTACACACATGCATACACACACAAACACACAGACTCTTGTGTTTTCAAATTTCAAATGTACCAAATGTAAAGAGAACCGTGTAACCAGTAACAGACACACCATTCGGGGGAATTGACTTTTGGCCATTATTTACTTACAATCCCTTTTGGAGGTCTCTCTTTGTGATTGTATCATTCTGTCAGGACAATGTAGCATCCACTTATATGTCTTAGCTGGCTTTAGTCCTGAGCACTTTCTTCTCACCCTTCATTTGCATATCAGTGGTTTTAAAGATAAGGTGTTAGCCTTCTTGATAGAAAGTCTGCCTTTGGGGTCTGTGTGTTTTATTTGTGTTCATGGTCCTTCTGGGTACATGTCTGGGCAGTGTGCTGTGGTTCGTGGTGCCTTTTAATGTAAAATGAGCATAAATCAGTGAGCAAATGATACTGATTAGATCCTTCCAGGGATGTTCTGATGAGGACACTGTACTAATGCCCATTCTCCTTACATTTATTTGGTTATATACTTGCCCTTTATTTTGGTGATTCTTGAGGTTAAAGAACTGTGTGTCTA
>JADRCH010000102.1:8460883-8482513 GCA_019843965.1 Rhynchomys soricoides
CATTAAAGAACTGTGTGTCTATCAATCAGTACAGTCGTGCATTAAAGTAGCAAGCCATTGTTTTATAATATGAACTGGGGCTCCTGGTTTCCTCCCAGGTCACATGGTATTGAGTACCACACCTGAAGCTCAGATATATAATATGGTCTTGCTTCTGTCTCAAACACCGACACCAGTTTCTGCCTCTGCTCCTGTTATGTGCATTTGTCAAGAGTTACGTTGGACTTTATTAGCTGTGGGATCTTAATTTCAACCTTTGCTAATTAAGATGGCTTTCTGTGTCTACTTTTTATTGTGCCTTTTAAAGACAGTTCTCAATTCTATCCATAAAAAACCACCAGTGCTAGGAACATAGGCCTGCACACCAGGCCTGGTCCCTCATCTCTGCTAAGCACGTACTGTTTTTTCCTAGCACATTGCTATTTCATCCTATTTTATCCTCTGGATAAATTTAGTATAGATGTGTTTGATAAACTGTCATTAAAAGTTGTTTAAAAAGATTTTTCGATTATACAATGCATGTTTCTTAACTTGCTTAAGCCCTCTCCCTAAAATAGTAATGTAACTTGACTTCTGGCAAATGCTGACTGAATAAATAACCTCTAGTAATTGTGAGATGTTAAATTTAGACGTTAACCCCCTTCTGCCTCTAGCTTAAATCCAAAAGAACTTTTTAAAGGACTAGAATACACGGACCTCACTTAAAACCCAGACAATGATATCAACAAATGCCAGGGAAGATATTCAAAAAGAGAACTGTGACTGTTTGGAAAGAAAAAGTGGAAAGCATGTCATCTTTCTTCCACTTGCCCTTTGCCTCCTCCTGTGAAGAACCTATAGCAGTCCTGTGGAAAGTTTAGAAACCCCCTCTTCTTCCCTCAGCCCTCTGGTCAGATACTTTCAGGGCTGCTGATACACCAAGCGGATGCAAACGTCTCTGAAATCGTAAGGTAGAGCCCTACCTAGTACAGACTAGGGATACAACCGAGGCTTCTCACTTGGAAACATGAAGTGCCTTCCCACTGGTTCCTGGGGTTTCTGTGAGTCCTGGAAGTGGCTCAGTAAGGAGTGTTTTAGATGAGGTGAGCCAGAAGACTTTGAGGGGACAACGGGGAGGAGGTTAGGCTAATGCTGCTGGCAAAAGCATTTGATTTAGTTCTCCATATGGTGATGGCTGATGTCAGGGTCCATCCAGATAGAGAGAGCGCCATCCATAGCTGCTAGCCAGCTGCTCCTCCAGTCTGTCCCCATCGTGGGGCCAGCTGTCCCCAGTTGTTTGTTTATTTGTTTGTTTGTTATTTCTCAAGACAGGGTTTCTCTGTGTAACCTTGGCTGTCCTGAACTTGCTCCGTAGACCAGGCTGACCTCAAACTTACAGAGGCTCTTGGTCATCCTGAGACAGAAGCTCAGAACCTTGGTCTAACACCTCCAGTTTCCTTTTGACATTCAGTCGCCTTTAGCCAGGTTAGGGTGCCCTGTTTTTGTAAACGAACTCTTCTTGTAGGAATGACTGCAGGCCCCAGGAATGAGCCGGTGGGAAGGGGCTTTCATAGGCCAGCATTTGCAGAGTCATAACTGTCTATCTGGAAAGTTGACCATGTGGCAGAGTCTGCATTATTAACATGCAGGCATTTATTATGGGTCTTACACAGCAAGCCTAACCAGTCGGGACTGGTGCGTGGATACCTCGGGCTGCTTTGGGAATGTAGCACAGGGGGGCCTTGGATGGATGCTCAAGGAAATAGAGTCAGATGCTCCAAAAGCACTTGAGCGGCTAGTCAGAGTCCCTGGGCACAGCTGGAGGGCATGAAACCTTTTAAAGGAAGCCTTCTGGCTCTTAAAGAGCCCTGTGCATTTTAACCGTGAGACTGTAAACAGTGGTATAATAAAACAGGGTGTAAACACTGCTCTGAGAAATTGAGGGCAACTCAACTCAAGGCAGAGAGAGCCAAACAAGACAAACCAGATGGATACAAAAGAAAGGAGGAGAAACTGCGTTCCGGAGCAGCACTCTTGCGTGTGAGCAGATGTGGGCCTCATCGGCTGTTTTCTTTCTTTCTTTCTCTTTCTTTTGGTTTTTCGAGACAGGGTTTCTCTTGTGTAGCCCTGGCTGTCCTGGAACTCACTCTGTAGACCAGGCTGTCCTCTAACTCAGAAATCTGCCTGCGTCTGCCTCCCGAGTGCTGGGATTAAAGGCGTGGCCACCACTGCCCTGCTGGCTGAAAGTAAATCTTTGAAGGACAAATAGATTTCCTATGGCAGGGGCAACCTTGATCTCACCGCCAGAGTGTGCCCTGGCTCCTTTCTCATGCAAGTGCCAGCTGGTTTGCCCCTAATATGTGCATCTCAGATTCTTCTTTATGCTCTGCGACCTCACTGGCCCCACCCCCATTCTTGAACAGTTTCATGAGTGTAGTTTCTTAGTTCATGCCTTCCTCCCTTTTCCTCATCTTATTCCCACCAAAGCCTGGTTCTTTCCAAGCCCTCCCCTGTTTTCATGTCTTTGCTTTGGTTCTGTTCTGTTTACTCACCTGGCTGGTTTCACCTGTAATCTCCCTGTCCAGCCTCTGAGGTACAGAGATCACCTCACATGCTTGGTGTGTGGCTTAAGATGGGTAACATTCGAGAAACCTCCTCTTGTGCGGTGCTGATACAAGGAAGTCACTTGTGTGTGTTGAGTCTGCACCTGTTCGAGTCACCAATACTCCAGCTCTTGTCTGGTGACCTGTCCCCTAGTAGACTGCTGCCGTGACATTACTTGGGCCTGGTCTGTATTGTTTTCCAAGTACATTGCTCTCGATACTGTGCTGGGGTGTCCAGGGTACTGGCAGTTTTAGCAGGAATCAGCAAGCTGTTTGGACTGAAAAAGTAAAATCAAGAGTAAAACCTGCCATTTGAGGTGTTGAAGATATTGGCCAAAATCTGAGAGTGTGACCCTGAACAGATTGATGTATGTTTAATTCTGTAGGCTTTATTTGTTAACACTGACTCTCTATTTTTTTTTTTTAATCTTACCGGGAGACCACATAGTTCTTAGCCTTGTTCAACTCTCAAAGCCAAAACCCTCCACAAAACTTAGAGGGGGGGACATTTTTGGGCTTATTGGTTGTTATTTTGACACAGGATGTTGCAGGCTGTTTGTTTGCTCTGTGGTCCAAGCTCAAACACATGGTTATCCTGTGTGGGCCTGTAACTATTGAGCCATCTCTCAATTGTAACTATTGGGCTCATTTCTCAAGCCCAGAAAGTTAGCCCTCATTGGGTAATGAGCCTCCATAGGAATCAGGATCTAGAAGCAAATCTCAATTTAAGATGTGCGTGTATGCTGGGTGCAGGCGACATCCTCAGGAATGCCATCCACCTCCTTTGAGTCACAGGCCTTGGGGATCAGACTTAGCTTCCTTTGATTGCAGGGTCCCCTTCTGCTACAGCTGCCCTCTAGCCCTTAAAAGCCTTTTTCTTTAAAAAGGTTTATTTATTTGTATGAGTGTATGTTCACGCAGAAAGGTGTGTGTGTCCTCCTTCGTTCTTCTCTCTCTGTGAGGCAAGGTCTCTCTCTGCTGTCTCTTGCCTGTCTCTGGTCTTCAGGAAGCATACTTAAAGCCGACCCTCCCCTGTAGAAGCAGATTGCTTGGTTTTGTTTCTGTTTCCAGTTATTAGATTCACAAGCCCATGGCATAATTTCCTTGTATCTTAAACTTGGAGACCAACTGGGAAAGGAAACACTTGCAGATTCAGCACACAGGAAAGAGACTGCCGCCTGTATTTAGTAGCAGGGTTGTAGTTCTGTAGGCGTGCTGGGGCTAAGGCGGGACATTTGCATATGCTAATTTGTCTTCTGTGGGGACTAAGCCTTGGAGAGCTGACTGGGTAGATCTTCCTGACTGTAGCTGGGGCTTTATTTAGCCCTCCTCTTCCTCCAGTTGGAGATGCCTGAGGACACTTAAGGCGTCCCCTGAATAGTCTGATTGTGTACGGTT
Source organism: Rhynchomys soricoides (assembly GCA_019843965.1). NCBI lineage: Eukaryota > Metazoa > Chordata > Mammalia > Rodentia > Muridae > Rhynchomys > Rhynchomys soricoides. The sequence goes on from JADRCH010000102.1 coordinate 8,464,864, forward strand.
TGTGTAGAATACCTCCTCCCCTCCGTCACACCCCTAAGGTGAGCTGTGTCATCTCCTGTCCCAAATCACTAAAGCTTCCCAAAAGAAATGAAATTCATTCTGTTCGGACGGAAAGTGATTGTGTGCAGTGTAAAAAAAAATCGGGTTTGTTCAGATTTTTCAGCTCTCTTAACAAAATGTTAATGTAGAACTTCAATCATTAATCATTTAAGGTTTAAAGGCCTTTCTTTAAAATTGATCAGCATTTTCGTGGCTTTTAATTAAGCATAGACAGCCGAGTCATACAGAAAGCCATTAAGTGATACCATTTGTGCCAAGTATGGTGGCACATGCCTTTAATCCAGCACTTAAAACAGCCTCTGTGTTCCCCCAGATAGCCAGGGCTGTTAAACAGAGAAACCCTGTCTGCAAAACAGTCATACAGCTTAGCCTTCCCAAACATGTTCCCTAATGACCATTTCTGTTGCTGTAACCATGTTTTTGATACTAGAAAGCTTCTGTAGCTTCTCAGATATTTTTCTGTAGCTTGTGTTAATATAGAATTCATCCCCAGAGATAACATTGTTTAACCTAGGTGATAATTTAAATACTTGTAAATCCTTTACCTCCCGTGTTTTCCTGTAGTGCTAAACAGTGCTAGCCGAGGGAGGGGCCTTCTGGAGAGCCTAGGAGGTGGGGCTGAGACACTCCCTGAGATCTGATTGCCTCATCTTCTAAGTTTCTCCCATCCCCCACCTAAGTCTACCCAGGGCAGGGCAGGAAGGGGTGGGAGTGCATGCTCTTGTGTGTGCCTGGGACCTTTTGACATTGACGACACATTGATTTCAAATGCCATTGTCTTGATTTGGCCTCTGTTTGCACTCAGATTTACCGTCCCAGTGTCCTGCACCCAGGAGGACGGGAAGGAGGAGGATATCCTGGTAAGGGTGGAGTAAGGACTCTTTTTGTTAGGAGCTCAGAGTTAGTACTGTCTCAATGCTAATACATTCCTTCGGACAAGCTGGTGGTTCTGCAGTTAATTTTTTGGAGGCAGGAACTTCCATAGACAGGTTGATCCTCCCGCCTCTGCCTTCCAAGTGCTGAGACGATAGATGTAAGCCACCATCCTGCCTTCACTGCACTGGGGGGTTGGGTGTGTGTAGCATGTGTAGATTGTGTGAGTTTGGGTGCACGCATGGAACTCAGAGAACGCCTTAAAGCAGCCAGTTCCCACTGTCCACATGATGTTGAAGCAAGGTCTCTCATTTCTGCTGCTTGGCTGTGTTCCAGGCTGGGTGGCCCACATGCTTCTTGGGTAGCTTCCCTGTCTCTGAGAATTATCACTGGGGTCACAGGTGCCTGCTGTCTATGTTGGCTTTTTCTTGGGTTCTAAGGATTCAGATATACCAACAGCAAGCACTTTTATATACCAAGCCATCTTGCTGGATCCTAATTACAGTGCTGATTTAAATTCCTATGAGGATCTGGGAAAACATAACTTTTCAATTATTTATCTATAATGTTTTTACTCTCAAGTAGGATCTTAATGGCTGTTTAATATTGCTCCTTTTTATGCTTTGGGCTACCTGCTTTCTAGTGGTGAGAAATCATAAGTCTCATCATAAATACAAAATTCATAAGCTAGGTGGTGGTTTTCATTGTGTCTCTAAAGGTAGTTACATTTTTCACACGTTTGCTCAGAATTACTTACACAACAGACTACATGCCAATGTTCATACGCTGCATGTATGCAGACAGAGTTTCCTTTCTGTTGCTGTGATAAAACCCCACAACTAAAAGCAGCCTGGGGCGAAAAGGGCTTACTTGGTTTACGGACCCCATCACAGTCCATCATGAAGGACGGTCAGGGCGGAAACCGGGAAGCAGGAACCGAAGCAGACCAAGCTTGCTCTTTGTGGCTTGCCTGGCCTGCTTTCTTAAACAGCTGGCCCCGTGACACTACCCACAGTGAACTGTGGCTTCCAACATCATTCATACCCACAGGCCAATCTGATAGAAAGGTTTTCTCAATTGAGGTTTCTTCTTCGCAGATGATCCCAGCCTCTGTCAAGCTGAGCTGAGCAGATGTTCCCATATTGTTCATGTGACATGAAACTAGTGCTTTGTGAAGCATAGCTTCTCGTCAACAGCTTGATTGCAGCTGTCTGTCGGGCTAGCAGATGCTTAGAGCTGAGTTCAGTCCACACAGGCCTGGGAATTGACTTGGCCAGAGAGAGCTAGCTCTCACCACTGCGTCTTCAGGCCACAGGATGGAACGGGAAGGACAGTGTTTGTTCCCATGTAGGGAACAGGAATAGAAAATTGTAGTATCTCTGGAGAGACCGTTGTCTTCCTGCATGAGGTACAGGGGTCCTTCAGCCTCTCACAGAGGAAGCAGATCCTTTAAATTGTGATGCATTGGATATCTTCATGTAGACCAGTTGGGCCACACAGGAACGCGACTGTGGGGGGACTGAAGACCGGGCAGCCTTGGGGACATGCTCAGCCATCTTCCTCTGTGGGCCTGTTGCTGTGTTACCCAGAACCTGGGGAGGTGGGAAGTCTCTGACAGGCAGGTGCCTGCTCGGGCTGAAGCAGGAAGGTGAAGCAGGGGCGTCTTTGCAGCCAGTGATGGGCAGCGAAGGGCCTGCCGTCAGCAGATCTTGATCGCTCTGTTTCTCACACACCTAAAGTGACTAGGCTAGACACTGCTGTGCCTCCCTGTTGCCCCAGAAAGCTCGTGCCTCTGATACGTAGCACGGGACATAGGATGGACACAGTCAACCTTAGGTAGCTAGTATTCTTATTATTGCTACCAGCATTGACATGAAGGGGCTTTTAGGGGAAGTGGAGAAAGGAATGCATTGTGGGACAGAGGGGATGGATCTGTGATGGGTGTTTGCCATGCAAGCATGAGGACCTCCCAGGTTCGGGTCCCAGCACCTGCTCAGGAATCACACGAGCCTGTAACCCCCACTTCGTGTAGGGTAGAGACAGGGTTGCTGCGAATTGCTGGCCACCATCATAGCTCCACGAATGATAGACAGTAGACATTGCCCTCTGAACCTCGAGAGTACACACACACACACACACACACACACACACACACGTATGTAGGTACTGAAAATAGGAAAAGGAATTGGTTGATACATGACAGTGATTGGATCTTTTCCATGGGTTAGGCTTGGTGAGTTTATTCTATTGGGTTAGAAAGCAAAATGATTTCATGGGTCGTCATAATTAGTAACTGAAGTGGAAGAAATGGCCAAGGTCTGTGGTAGCTGGAACTGGAGCTAGCCCTGGCTTCTCCTCGTGTGCCCAGTATTTAGGACAGTTAGCTCACTTTGCTGAACCCAGACATTTACTATGGTGATTTGTGTCTCTGCAACCCCAATGGAGATTCTCAACCAGAGGCAGGCAGGCAGGAGGGCTGGCGGGCGGGCGCATCCCTCCTCACTTTCAGAGACATTACCGGTCAGTTTATCTCTGTAGAAAAGAGCATCTCCTCTGTAAGGCAGCTCTCACTCAAGCTTTGCTAATTGTGCAAGGACGAGAGGTTTCTTTCCTCCCAATGTCCACGAGTGTCCTTAAAAGAGGGTCACCAGCAGGATGGCTTTGGGGGTACGCAGGCAAGGTGAGGGGTCCCTGCTAATAGAAGGGCTTATTTTTCTTGTTACCGTCTTTTGTCTTTCCTCCTCTCACTTAAAAATGTTTCTCTCAGCTGCTCCGTGCTGTCGCATGCCTTTAATTCCAGCACTAGGGAGGAAGGTGCAGATAGAGTTTGAAGAGAGCCTGTTCTACACAGAGAAACCCTGTTTGTTTGTTTGTTTGTTTCTTTGTTTTAAGATTTATTTTATGTATGTGAGCACACTGTCACTCTCTTCAGACACACCAGAAGAGGGCATCGGACCCCATTACAGATGGTTGTGAGCCACCGTGTGGTTGCTGGGAATTGAACTCAGGACCTCTGGAATCTGGAAGAACAATCAGTGCTCTTAACCGCTGAGCCATCTCTCTCCAGCCGGAGGGAGCAACAGCAATGTTTAGGCCTTCCATATCATGGGCACTGATTTTCCTGACTAAAATTTCATCTTCTAAAAAAGCATTCTGAAGCTGGCCCTGTGGTGCACACCTTTAATCCCAGCACTCAGGAGGCATTGGCAGGAGGATCTCTTGCGTTCCAGGCCAGCCTGGTCTACAGAGTTCATTCCAGGACAGCCAGAGCTGCACAGAAAAACTGTCTCAAAAAGCAAAAATAAATAAACAAATAAAATTTATTTATTTTTTTAAGTTAAATAAGCGTGCTGGTTTCTAATTCTCTGTCCTTTAGTTTATAATAATAAATTGGGTGTTCTAAAAGCTAGAGCTGAAGACAACCTCACCCCGCCCTTGGGGGTCTGCCACCCCCACTATAATAGCGAGTTACCTGTGCAGAAGCAGGGGAGCTGGACTGGGGGTGGAGAGCGTATGGACGGGACTTTGAGAAAGAGACCTGGGTTCCTGTGAATTTACTTGGAGGGCTTTGCCCTTGGTGCTCTTCCACATGTGTCTTTCCCATCAGAGAAGAAGTGACCTATGATTTATTTCCGCTATGTGGAAGGGTGGCAAGCAAGAGAATTTCAAGAGACCCTCCTCAAATGCACTGAGTAGCTGAAGTCAGACTACGTGGTAAGGTCGAATCGAGGTTCATGGTGACAATCTCGTGTGTCTGCTGTCTGGGCAGCCAGTCAGGGGCATCCCCTAGGGTCTGGATGGAGGCAGGCAGGTGCTTCAGCGTGTTTGTTCTCCGTGTGTGTCATGCAATTGAGTGTACTGTTGTGCAGTTTTACCAAGTAGAACCTTCTAGGAGGCACAATAAATATCTCAGAAGTTCTTTGACTCTAGTTCCCTTAAGGGTTCCCTCCCAGTGGACCAGCTTGGCCTCTGCCTGTTACACACTTAAAGTGAGCCTTGGGGCTCTTGTATCACCTCCATCAGTGCTTTCCTTCTGTAGAGAGGTCAGGGAGTGGGAGCCTGTAATCCTTGTTTCTCAGAACATAACTGGAGCTCTTTATCACGTATTCTTAGGTCTGGGGTTTGTTTATATCTTTAAGGCCCTTTACAGGTCACCCGGAGTTGCCGAAGGAGAAAGGATACGGAGCTGTAGGGTGAGCTATGCAGTGGGGAAGGATTTGCCCAGCCTCTTGGGAAGTTTGGACCAATTCCAGATGTAAAGCCCCTGCTCCCCACATCTGCCTACTGTGGGTGCTCAAGAGGAGTTTGACTTCCTGTGGACTGCGTTTCATTCCCTGGACCTTGGGCTTTCCTTCTCGTCCCCATCCTGCTAGCTTGGGCAGGTGGTCAGGGAAGGTGTAGGTGCTCTACTCAGGACTCTCTCCACTCTTTGATGTAAGTGCTGACCAGGGCAGGCCTCCCTCTGAAACCCTGTCATTTTCTCAAGCCCATATTAGCAAGCAGAAAGCCAGAGACTTAGAAGGGGATGTTTTGGAGTCTGAGCCTGTGAGAGCTGCTTCCAGGTGTAGGTTATAGCCCTAGTAGCAGCAGTCTCTGGACATGCAAGGAACCCTAAATCCTACTCGGAAGCAGGAAGAGAGGAATGCTTAGATGTGCCAAGAGGCTCACCCTAACCGCACTGTGCTGTAGACCGCATTCAGGGGATGTCAAGTGCATCCAAACAACTGTCCTCAGGTGAGCTGTTCCCTGGTACCACATAGTACCATGTGATAGAAGCCACATGTCAGGATGAAAGTGTAGAAGGCTTGGAAGGCTCCCATTACGTCAGTCGGGGCAAGATGGAAGTCTGGTTCCACTTTGTCCCTGTGGTCCTCCTGCCCCTCCCCTTTAGTTTGCTCTGTATCGTGAGTATATGATAGACTGAAGAAATGTCCACCATCTCATGGCTCAGCATCCCACCACTTTATGGTTGTGCCAAAAAACAATGGGCCAATAATTTCACCCCTTATGATCACACTTAAACGGGATGAGGCGTTCTTTCAGAATGTTTGTGGAGCTACTAAAATTCTCACATTTACAAAATAGCTGCTGAAAATATTCCTGGGTAGTCTAAGAAGGGAGCAGTGTGCTGGCGGACATTTCCTTTTCTTTTTCTGAATCATCAGGCTGGACACTCCTGCAGGTAGAAGTTAAATTTTGCAGACTGTCAGAAGGAAGCACTCTCTGCTTGGCTTGGGCTCCTCTCTCAGCTCCTGGAGTCAGTCACCTCCTGCTAATCCTGGGATTTGGGGACCACAGACTAGCTGCAGTCAAGCGCTCACCTCTGCTGGTTTCTACCAGTTGATACTAGTTGACAGTTGGCTCTAAAGTTTCCTGCTGTCACATCAGGCCCAATAAACATGAGCTAGCTAGGAGTGCACCAGGGCATGAGACTCTCTTGACTTTTATAAAAGATGCAGAATGTCTTAAAATAGTCTGGTAGCTAAAATAACAATAACAACAATAATAGCTCGCCATTTCTGAGCAGGGGCTGGTTGTTTAAAATCCAACGTCTTGGTCCTGGCAGCAGCGGTTGCTTCCCACTAGCTAGGCTCCCACAAGAGCAGCTCCGATGGAATGTGTATGTCTCTTCAGGGCAGGAAATGCAGGGTCTGCAGGGTTCTCTCTCTCTCCACTCTCAGGGATTCCCTGAGCGTTCAGCTGCAGCACACAACCCCAGACTTGAAGTAGATATGTAGACTTGGTGATTTTTTTTTTTTATTAAGTAATTAGTGGTGCTATTATTTCCATGGCTAAATGGTAACAATTAGTTTCACACTTAGCAATTGACATTGGTCTCTGCCACCTGGATACTATGTTTTACCTGAGTTTTAACTCTCTTGCTGTAAGAAGAGGTCTGGGGAGGGAAGGAGGGAGTCAGCCCTGGTGCGTTGACCAATGTTGGGATCCTGTATGTCTGGAAATCAGCATTACCTCTGATGAGGGTTATCCATCCCCCTGCCTTCATAGGAGGAGTTCTGCCCAGGCAGGATCCTGCCTCCCCCCTGTGCCTGTCTCATGTACACTTACTTGCAGGCCCTCCCTCGGTTTCCCGGTTGCTCCATAAATCTATACCCTCGACACACCCAGCATAGCGGTTTGCTGCCCTTGGTGCACTTCCCTAATATTGAAGGTCTTGGCAAAGACCAGTGTTTCTGGGGCACGGGAAGATGTAGAGTGGCTGGTTGCCTGGAAATGGCAAGAAGGGAAGTGACTCTTGACCTCTGGTCACACGTCCCCTGCATTTCTGGATCATCTAGTATGGCAGTTGCTAATGGCCTTTTACAGTCACCGTTTCCTGCCTCCCTTGGCTGCCTTGGGAAGCATCCTCAGTGTGCTTGATTTCAGATGTTGACAGGTGAGAAAAGCAAATATTGAGATTGTTGCTTCAGATCCAGCAAGCAGTCGTGGTTCTGCTTGTGTTGAGCTCACTAGTGCACTCGCCTCTTTTAACAGCTTGTTTCCAGATGCACCGGGCAGCTGGCAGTGGACCTTCCATCTGGCAACTGCAGGTTGACTTGGGTAGAGTCTGAGCTGCATGAGGAACTTTTAGACCAGGCAGTCAGAATAAACAGCCCCTAAACCTTCTTATATCTTTTGGGAGATTAACTTGGGACCTTCAGGATACTTCACTTCTTTGAGTTTGTAATGTTCTAAGTGTCCTGTGGTTCCGGTATTTGGCTCTGTACTTTGTGGACAAAATGGGAAGTGCTTTATCATGGTTTATTTGTCCATAACAATACTGATAGCCACACACACACACACAGCCTTAGAGTTCTGGCCTGTTGGGGTCCTGCCAGTAACCCATTGTTCGCTGAAAGTTCTCGTGGGATGTCTCCTGCAGACACACTCTCTCTCTTCCTTCCATTCCTCAGGGGACCACGCTCTTGTTTCAGCAGGAAGTTCCCACTGTTCTTGGGTCCCCAGCTACAGCTGGAGAGACATCACAGCATCCAGGACAGAGCCCAGGCCCATGACCTCGCTGGGCAGGCAGCAGATGCTAGGCTTATTTGTTCCATACTTAAGTCCTTTGCTTAGAGTTGGGGGGAGCAAAGCAGTAGTTGGAAGGAGGGGAGTAAGTTGACCTCTCTCTGACCTCTGACCTCTGACCTCTGACTTTGATCTGGGCTCAGGGTTGCTGGGTGTTTGTTTTCTGATGTGAACGTAGCCGTGTGGTAACCACTAACTCTTCCTTATTCTTCTCTTGCAGATGAGCTCACAGTACCTGCACTTTACCCCAGTAGCCCTGAGGTGTGGGCCCCGTACCCTCTGTACCCAGCGGAGTTAGCGCCTGCTCTTCCTCCTCCTGCCGCTTTCACCTACCCTGCTTCACTGCATGCTCAGGTAATTTATGCCCATCGGCCACCTCTCCACTCACTCCAGCACCAGCCCTTTCAGACCTGGTTCCCCAGAGCACACCATGTGACTAACACCTACCCAGCTAACAGATCCACCTCCAGGAAGTGAATGATTCCCTCTACAACAAGCTGACACCCCTCCAGGACCTCCGAGGACCATCTGACAGCCATGATCCCACCCACTGCCTGATGTCTGCCCCAAAGGACACCTCTCTCTTCCCTAATGATCTCACCCTCATGTCACACTTGAAGTCCAAGCAGGCTTCCCTCCTTGGCTCCCAGCTAGCAAAAGGGCACCACAGGGGCATGAGGGCATGCGTGTGTGCGTGCGTGCGTGCGTGCGTACATCTGTCCGGTATGGAAAGGAGGCGTGTACTTGAGGCACGGGTCTTAATGTCTGCTTGACGTGTATGAATTATGTGTATGAATTAAGAGGCTTGCTCTCATGTCCACAGGGAGCTGAGGGACCAAAGGGAAGTGTCCGTGAGGAAGCCTGAAACTTACTTCAGGAAAGACAAAAGCTTGCCTATTGCCGTGTGTAGGAATGCTACATGGCAAGAGTAGACGGCTGCCGCTCGCTTTTCTTGCTTAGTTAGGAACAGTCTGAGGCATACTGCCACTGCTTCTCCCCTGGAGGCCAGGGTTCCCGGAGGTGTGTCATGGGGTAATAATCAGAATGGAAGTAACCCCTCATTTCATTGGCCTGTGGAAAGTGCTGGTCGTTAACAAGTGAAGCACTTTTCCATATTTTTCACTACATATGCCCCTCAGCCTGGCCTTTTAAAACTTGCCAGGCTGTGGGCTGGCGAGATGGCTCATCAGGCAAAGGTGCTTGCTGCCAAGCCTGACAACTCCTGTTCAATCCTCAGGACCCACACGGTGGAAGAGAGAACTGACTTCTGCCTTCCACACTTGTGTGTGAGGTGTGTGCAGACATGCACGCTAAACAAATGCAGTAAATCTTTTTAAATTGTCAGGCTGGTCGGGTGGGGTGCATGTTTATTTTACCTAGTGTTTGTTTCCAGTGCTTGATGAAACATGTTGCACAGAACAGTCCTGACCAAGGCCCCTGTAAGCAGCCCCAGTGAGTGTTCCCAAGCCACCGCGACAGGAGTACTTAGGGCCAAGCACCCTTTGACTCTTCATCTGACAGACACATCAGTGCTTTTCTTGTCTGCGTTGGCAACTGGCCTTCTAAGCTGCTCTCCCAAGCTGCTCTCCCGGGGCCTCTCCAGACAGGCAGGCAGGCAGGCAGGCAGGCAGGCAGGAAGCCCTCAGTGCCTGTGCCACAGACCAGGATATCCCCCACTGGGTATTACAAAGCAGTGTGAGGAATGAGAAAAGCAGGGAAGGTGGCAGTGAGTGGCTGGGAGTGGCCATAGTCCGGGAAACAAACTGAAGTCAAGATCCAGAGCCTTTTGCTCTTCTGTGCTCCGCCCAGTATCCCTACATCAGTGTTCACTAACCATCATGGCCGACAGGTAGCAGGCAGGCGGGAGGGCTAAGTTGTGGCTGTCTATCACTGAGTCCTTTATATTTTTGTTCTTTGTTGACAGCAAAGAGCGACTAAAGGCCCCCTTTGTGTGTGCCCCAAACCTCATGTGAGGGTGCTGTGCCCCCTCTCAGAACAGATCAACCAACAGTTGAGGTCATTAGGGATGCATGCCATAGAATGATGCAAGGTTGCACTTAGTCTACAGAATCTGTGGCTTTGGGTAGTCAGCAATTGAGCCATTCACCACTGCCCTGAAGAATCAGGACCTGACAGTGTCCAGAAAGAACAGGGCGGGCTGGCTCTGGTCATGGTGTAACAGATGGAATCAGAAGTGACTGGGCGATATGAAGGGTGAAGGTTCTAACAAGGATCTCTTGGGAGTTAGGAAGCCTACCTCACTGAGGAAGGAGAGATTAGATGGCTCCTGGCCATGTGCCTTACTGGCTTTCGTCACCTAGATGTCCCCCTTCTCTTGAGACTTACCCATCCAGGAATCCTCTTGACTCAGCCATCAGCCCTAGATTGGGTAGATTGGGTTGACCTGCTGGTGGGGATGTCTGTGTCTTGGAAATCCCACTTCTTCCCTGGAGTCACTTAAGAGAACATTCTTATCGAATGTGTCAGTCCATGTTGGGACTTGTGAATGGTAGAGGCTTTATAGACAGCTGGTCCAGCCCATTGATAATGAGGAAACAGGTCTGAGAAGACGGAAAGTTGCCCCCAAATCACAGTGCTTCCATGGTGACTAGAGCAAGTGTCACCTGTTCTCCTTACTGACTAATACGGCAAGGCGCTGGCTCACCAGAGACTTCCTCTTAATGGAATTTCGGAGAGGCCTCGCTCCAATGACTCCTTGGAACTTTTTCCTTTAAGTAAATGGGAAATCTGTCAGAAGAGACTCGGAGGCAAAGATGGCTTCCGAGATGCTAACTGGAGGGAGCAAGCAGAGTGGGCGGCCCCTTACTAGGTGATTGGTGTTTTGTTCTGGAAACGTAATGTTTTGGAGAGTCTTCTAGTTTTACTTTTTTTTGATTGTTGTGCTCTATTTTGAGACATGGATTTTTTTTTTTTCTTCTAGTGTTTCTCTCCAGAGGCAAAGCCCAACACACCTGTCTTTTGTCCACTTCTTCAGCAAATTAGATTTGTCTCTGGGAATGTGTTTGTTACATATCAACCTACTGCAGACCAGCAGAGGGAGCTCCCATGTTGAATTTATTCGCTAGCACCCCTCCCCCCTTTTGCAAAAACTATTTCTTGATGATATTTGAGAGATTTCAATAAAAATTTTAATCAGAGCAAAAAATGGTCTCAAGCCGACTACAGCGGTTTTTTTTTTTTGTTTTCACGGCGCTACAATTTTGGAGCCGAGGTGTTTAATCTCTGGCTGAGGTTTGTGAGAACCAGGCCCATAGCAACTAAGTTGTCTGATCCATGGGAGCCGACCCCGAAAGAGCACCCCAGAAGACTGTGCCCAGTGCCTGGGCCTCATCGACGCTGCTTCCTGTTTCTTGAGCTCTGGAGCCACCCTGAGCTTCATGCTAGAAGATGCTCGCACCAACAAATCATCTGTTACCAGAAGTTCTTACATCAGAACAAGGCTCACATGTCTAGCTAGCGGACACATACTCCCTGCGTGCCTGCTCCGCTCCTAAAGAAAGGAGGAGCCAAGAAACAGGACCTTCCATTAAAAATGAGTTGGTTCGATCCCATTTCTGGTTCAGTTCTAGCCATTCTCAGCCCTGGTTTAAAGGTCCTTCTGTGCTATCAAATGCCACTGGTTTTGTTCTAATGGTGGCCTACACCTGTAATCCCTATGCTTGGGAGGCAGAGGCAGAAGAATCCAGAGCGCCTAGGCAGCCTGTGTAAGACTATCACAGCTCCTACCATCTCCAAATTGGATAAAGTAACCGGACAGCAAAGCGCATGTATTTGTGGAGGAAAGTGTATCTGTGGCCAGTGTCAGATTTCTATCACTAGCATTTTTAAGTGATTGTCTGCTTACCCTCAAGGCCAGTGATGTGTGCCGTTTACAGAATCATTGTGTGAGTCATTGGGCAGCAGATATATGTTTCATCTTCCCTTTCTGGAAGGTGATGACAACATATAGACCCTCTGTCACCATCCATTCGTAGTCTGCCTTTTGAATCTGTCGGTCTCACCTCATGGCCCAAGTGAAGTCCTCACCCCCATCCCCCACTAGAGGCAATCCCAGAATTGGGCCTGAAAGATTCTCAGGGGAGCGGGGCCAAGAGAAAGCCTGCTGTTTCAGGGGACTCCTTTACCCTGTGCTACCGTGCCTTCCCAGTCACTGCTACTGCCGGTTGCTGAAGGGAAGCTTCCCGTGAGGCAGGACACCTGTAAATCATAGCAGACTTCTGTTCTCCAGGCGTGTATCTTGAGGTGTCCCTGAGATACGCTGGAAAAAAATTTTAGAGGTTTAATTCCAAACAAATTGAGAACTAGTCCATAGGAACTTGCCACAGGTAAATACAATAAAGAACTCAGACAGACAGACCTAGAGGCCATCTGGGTTACCTGCGGGTCTGTACCCATTGTCACTAGAGCTTTCTTCTTTTGTCATTTTGATGTGTGTGGTGTGCACGTATGTGAGTGTACATGCATGTGGTGTACTGGGGCTAATGAGGGCAATCATGTTCAGTCTAGACTCAGTTCAGTGAGGACCAGACTCTCAAGCCCAGAGCTCACTGACACCATGGGTTTCTCCAGCCAATGTGGTCTGGAGAATCCCTTACCTCCATCTTTCAAGGCAGAATTAAGAACACTCTAAACACTGAGATAATCTCCCCAGCCCCATGATATGACTAACAACTGGATTTAAGGGTTTTTGTTTTAATTATTTGTCATCTTGCTGTCAGTAGCCACTGCCCTGTGGAGAACAGAGAACGAGACATAGAATTGAAATTTGGGCACACAAGGTATGTCCTCAGAGTACAAGGGTTTAGGGGCAGGGACAAGGACCTGGGAGACCATCTGGTGCCTGGCCACTGTACTATAGTTTGACCAAAGTTTCATACCCGTGTGTTGTGTCTTATGCTCAGCAGGTAGTAGCAAGTTCTGTGCTGGTGGCCAGTCCTGTCAAGACAGTAAACAAGGCCTTTCTGACCCCAAGCATGAGTTTAATAACTTAGTAATACCCTTTCTCAGAAGTCAGGGAGGGGTGTGGAAATCCAGGGTGTGTACTGGATCCTCTCATAGCCCTGGCTTGTCCTTGAACACCTGCTGTCCCTCCAGGACTGCCCCAGAGGGCCCTGGGAAGCCTAAGCCTTGCTGAGTGGTGGCTTTCAACATTTCCCCTGACCCTGTAGCTCTGTGAGATCATGTTTCAGAAAGGACCCCCACATACTGAGACTCCACAAGATGCCAGTCTTCAGAGCCTTGGCAGGCTTTCTGGAATGGGCAACCTGGCTGTCTGTGGAGGCTGGGGTGGTAGGAGTCCAGGCACTAATTACCTCAGCTGTTCAGGTTGCAATCCCCTTTCTTCCTGAGGCCCTCCTTTAGGCAGTGGTAGTGCAGGGCCATGTACAGGTTCCAGCGCTGCCTGCCATGTGATAGCCGTGCAGCCTCAACTTTAAACAGCTCAGGGCTTCAGGGACGTGGGGCTAAGAGTCTTCATTATAGAGCATTAGTGAGGTCTGGTGCATCGTAGGGACTTGCTCTTTAGGTTTTTATGTTGCTTTTTCCCCCTTTGGCTTGATTTATTTTATTTATTTATTTATTTATTTTTTATTTCTGCAGAACTGGGGATTGAGCGATCTAGACAAGCATTTCACCCCTGAGTTGTGTTTTGTAACCTTCCCCTCTTCTCCCTGCCCCCCAAGTGTAGCCCTTCAAGCTGCCTTTTTAAGGAATGTTTGAACTTTCTGCACAGAAAGGGACTCAGCCCAAGCTTCCCACAAGACTTCGGCAGTAAAAACCTCTCCTGGCTTGATAAAGGACAAAAACTGCCTGCAGAGCCCTGAGACCAAAGCCAGAGACCAAAAGAGTGACAAACAGGGAGTGATGGATGCACTATCAGATGACAAGTGTCTCACTGCTGCTATGTGACAGCACCACTCTACAGTGCTTGTGCTGCCCCTTACACCGTTCCCCCCAACCCCCAGCCACACCAGGACACACCCACCTGTAGAAAGCCTGTCCTGGCAGGAGGCACCAGGCCACTAGGAATCCCAGAGAACAGCATGGTACTTAAGGATCCACACAGAGCCAATGCCCTTTCCTGGCCTTCTATCGGACAAACTGCAAAAGAGAAAGACCTGAGGGCTCTGGGACCTTCTCCCACATGCTCCTTCAGCCTCCTGGCTCCAGTCATGTCTGGCACCTTGGAAGGTTAGCCCTTAGAGCTATGATCCAAGCCGGGGGACTCTGCTCTTGGCTAAGGAAGCCCCCTATCCTTGTGACCTTGTCATTGTCTCAGTATCTGGGAGCTAAGATCATGATCCCAGCATTCAGGACCTAAAGGTAGGAAGGTCACTAGTCAAGATCACAAGTCTCCCAAAAAGAAAACAGTAATTTTGTTGTTTGTTTGGTTGGGTTTTTTTGGTTTTTTTGTTTTGTTTTTGGTTTTTTGGTTTTTTTCGAGACAGGGTTTCTCTGTGTAGCCCTGGCTGTCCTGGAACTCACTCTGTAGACCAGGCTAACCTCAAACTCAGAAATCTGCCTGCCTCTGCCTCCTAAGTGCTGGGATTAAAGGTGTGCGCCACCACTGCCCAGCATTGTTGTTTGGTTTTTTAAGACAGAGTCTCACTCTGTAGTTCAGGCCATTGTCAAATGTATGATCCTCCTGTTTTAGAGGCCTCCTGAATGTGGAGATTGTAGGTGGGCCACCACCCAAAGCTCACGAACAGAAATTTTTTTAAGTTACTCATTATTTTTGTGTGTCTGTGATTGTGTGTTTGGACGTCTGTACTGTGCTGCACACCCAGGGGTCAGAGGGCAGCTTTGTGGAGTCAGTTCTTTCTGTCCACCTCCGTGTGAGCTCCAGGGCTTGAGCTTGGGTTTTCTGGCCTTCACCGCAAGCGCTCAGTTTGCTGAACCATTTCAGTAGCCTCAGGAACAGAATTCTTTTTTAAATGACAGTTGCTATCCAATTTATTAAATTTGATATTTTAGACATGTTTCTTTCATCCTCCTTGCCCTCCGTTTCTTTCTGTATAAACTGAAGAATGAACATCTGTCATGTAACATTAATTTGAGTGGAAGAATCCAAATATGTGTGGCATTCAGGACTTACTAAAGAGCCTCTCCACACCTTGCATTTGTCAACGTATCCTGGTATTACTAGAGGCTCCCAAGTACTGCAGTGAGCAGGAGAAATATGTAGAACAGTGACATCAGAGCATCACCTGGTGGTAAAGCCTCTGTGCTGGACTTGGTTGGGGGGGTGTGCAGAGAAAGGGCAGAAAGAGTGGGCACAACCCCCTGGAGCTTGCAGTGTAGACAGAGGCACCATGTGGTCCTAGTAGCTTCTTTAGGCATAGCCTCCCAGGTATTCAATATGTGACTTTTGGGGTTCCACCATGGATTGCTTCTCTAGGCACAGGTACATTCAGTAAGTGACTTTGGAGTTTTGGAAACAAACCCAGAGCCGCAAGGAAGCTTTGTAATTACCCAACACTAGCTTCATAAAAGGAGAAAGTGCACTTTCCTCTTTGAGGAAAACAAGTTTTGACGGGAGCAAAAAGAAAATTGACTCCAAATGGCATCATGTTTTATTCAGATTTTGTGCTGCCAGGATGGAAGACCAGGACCCGCTGACAGGATAGGAAAATGGGGCACCCCAACTTTATACTTCATACATTGTGCACGAGCTCTGCCCGCCTCACTGAGCTCAGTGCCCAGGGACCTCTAATGGCCCTTGCTAGCAAACATAGTTAAAAATTAACAAGCTGACAAGATTAAATGTGGATGGTAAGCTGCCACTGTGGACCGAATCTGACGCAGGGTGTTATACGCTTGGGTGCCCTCAACCAGAGTGGCGTCTCAGTGAACTTGGAGACATTGGAGCACATTTCACATGCCTGTCTGAAAACAGGAACCTAACCTGTGTTCAGAATAGCCAGGAAGAGCTGAGACTCAGGAAAGAGCCCCAAGGACTTGCTCTTGGTCCCCAGCGCTTTATTGGTCTTTGAGGAGGGAACTCATGATCCCAGGACCTGGATTGTGAGGTTCACAATGCCAGTGACTGACACACTGTCCTCCTGGCTAGGCATGGTTGAAGAATGAGCCATCTCCAGCTGGGACTTTTTGGTATTTTGAGATAGTGTTTGCCATGCCTTCAAGGCTGGCCTCGGACTCTCAGCAATCCTCCTGCTTCAGCCTCTCGAGTGCTAGGGTTATACGTATAAGGCAGCTCTTGGCTATATAGCCTGGAAGTTCTCACTTGGCTTTTCTCCTGCTTCTGGGATAAGATGATGGACTTAAACCGTGGACCAGTTCACACAAATCCAGGGATGGAACTCAGCATGTCAGTCGAAGGCTTGCTTTGGGATCTGTTCCATGTTGACTAGACCAGGAAATTTGGATGCTATGTTGGACACACCTCAACCACCTAGATCTACCTCAGCACCACTGACGGGCCCCACGAAGGCTTTTCTCAACTCCATGGGTATTAATGGCTGGCAGAGAATCAAAAGATTTTGCAGTCAGGTTACCTTGGGATGACCAAGGAGTCAGTGGAACAAGTCCCTCCGTATCACAGCAAAGCCTTTCCCATACTGCTTTGTGTCAGTCAACCCTAGGACACAGTGTGTTCCTCTCAAACTTTCTGGGCTGGGGAGCCTTTCGTGACAGATCTTGTTCCAGTCACACTTTTGAAGATCTAAGTCAAGAGTGTTACCTCACATTTGGGTGAGCCCATGCCAGCTCACTTTGAAATGCAAGTGAGATGGGTCAGCAGACTCAAGTGCTTGCCACCAGGCCTGGTGGTAGAATCAGCAAGCCAACTCGGCCAGGCTGTCCTCCACCCTCACACACATACACAGTAATGAATTCATGAACAAATAAGTGGGTCTGTTTGTTTTAAATTATTTGGGCCCTAGCCCTAGAGTGACTGCATTTCTGTAAGGCCCAAGATGAGCCCAGTGGCTCGGAGACAGCAGGGGAAAAAGCCACCAAAGGATGTCAGCTAACTGTACTGATCACCATGCCCGGCAGCCTTCCTCATGGCTATTGGAATCTAAAGAGGACAGTGATACTGGACTTGGTCACTAGAGAGGGGACAGTCTAAGCCAGTGGCTGTTAGCCCTGCCCTGTATTGCTCAGTGTACAGAAGGTATCAGGGATGGTACCTTGAATGGAAGTGCACCCTGGAGACAGTCAGGCCTTTCTGTCCTTGGCTTCATCATCGGAAACAAATTCTGTGTGATGCTTAGGTGTTGTGTTCAATCCTGTGTCTTTCGAGTAGTTACTATCTCTAGCGTGATTTCTTTTTTCCTTCTGGTTATTTACTGCCCAGGTATCTATCTGCTCCTCCTGTCTGGTCTGTCACCACTTGGTATGTTGGAGCCTGACAAAGTTGCCTTTCTATGAGACCTGTTTAGGGTGTGATGGTAGAGTCCAGGCAGTGTGGCCTCAGGTAGTGAACTGAATCACTGTGCTATTCAGAAAGGTTTTCAAGCCTCTAGGTTCTCAGTGTGGTACACTTGACACTGTCTGCCTGGCGCAGACTAAGTCAGGGTTTGTGTGAGTTGAATATTTAGTTAGAAGTTCTCATGGGAACCTCAAACCCCTGGAATTATATGTAGGCACGTGAGTAAGGGGTGTGTGTGTGTGTGTGTGTGTGTGTGTGTGTGTGTGTGTGTGTGTG
>JADRCH010000102.1:8482523-8615023 GCA_019843965.1 Rhynchomys soricoides
TGTGTGTGTGTGTGTGTGTGTGTGTGTGTGTGTGTGTGTGTGTGTGTTTTCCTGCACTTGCTTCTGTTGATAGTGCAGAAATGGCCAGGATGACGGTTGAGTAAGCCCACTCTTCTTTCATGGCTACAATGTATGTACGTAACTGTTACTGAAGAGCCGAGCAAGTCTAGAGAAGCCTGTGGCCCCTGCAGTCAGTGAGAATGAGGAGTCAAGCAGCCTCCAGGGCATGGACAGGAGTGACCTGGGGCCAAAAGCTACAGCAGAACAAACAGCCCAAATGGGAGTAAAGGTGAAGTCTCTCCTTCCCATCCTCCGAACAGTCGTGATTAGCACAAAACAGCTTGTTCTCCTGGGCCAGCTGCCCATACTCCTGGCTATGCCCCTCGGACTATGCCCCTCTGTGTGTGCAAGAACAGGAAGCTGCCTAGTTTGACCTGGCATGCGCTGCCCCCTGATGGAAGGTGTTGGCCTCGGTTGTCTAAAATGCAGCAAGAGCCATGAGTCTTGGAAGGCACATTTGGGAGTTCATTTTTCTCTATCAGCCACTGCATGATTGAGAGAGAGAGAGAGAGAGAGAGAGAGAGAGAGAGAGAGAGAGAGAGAGAGAGTTTTGCTCTATCTCAAAAGGGGGTGGGGAGCACTGGAATGAGAGGCAGCCAGAGAGGCTAGGGTGGCAGACAGCAAGGAAGCCTCTTTTTCTCAGTCACTTTCACCAGCTCCAGCCCCATGCCATCTACCCTGCAGCTCACTGTCCTCCCTGCCAGCCCCTCCCTGTGACCCCCTTGGTGAACACCATGCCATGTTGGCCTCAGGGCCTTATATCCCCACCCCACACCCAGGCCGCACAACTGCCACCACTGCTCCACACTGACCCAGTGCACATGGACTATTTTGGGTTTAGGTTCCCAGCATCCCTTGCCTGAGGGCTCTGGCCCCGAGGCTGCCCTTTTCTAGCTGTCTCAGGAAGGCAGCTCCAACTGTGCTCTCTGCTTAGTGAGCAAGTGGACTGAGATGAAGACCCATGAGCCAAGGGTAGGTACTTGTTTCTTCTGTCTTTGGTCCTTCCATCTTCCTGCTCCCGGTCTCTAGCCTTCCTAACCCACCTCTTTCCATATTGTCCCCTCTTGTCTGTCTGTCTGTCTGTCTGTGTCTATGGGTCCTTTTGCTCTGCAGATACTCAGTGTGGGTGTTTCGTCTGTCTCCAGGGATAAGTTTCTGATCTCACCCCTTACTGCCATGAGCAGTGGGAAAGATGCCTGCCTGGCTTCCAGGATCTTTGGGGGCTCCTATGGCTCCCAGACAATATGATTTTACCCTTAACGTTTTTGAGCCTCTGGAAATAACACCTGACTTGGTCCCCGAGGAAGCATAGTGTATAACATAGCCCAAGGGATGCCTGAGGTAGATTCTGATGTAGCAGAAGCTGACCCTTCATCCCTAAAGTTTGGTTTGGTTTGGTTTCTTTAGGGCCACATATGTGCTGATTCAGAGCAGGATTCTACCCCAGTTGGAGTGGAGTCCCCGTGTGGCCCTCCTGTCCTGCACTGGCAGCTAGGGGACTTGGCTACGATCACGGGGTCTTTGAGTTGGAAGGAGAACACAGGAGTGCTCGGACCCAACTCCTTGGCTTCCTGGCCTTTAGAACCAGGTGGTTGGCAGGATCTAGTGGAGCCTGGTTCTGCCTTTTGAGCTGAACTCTGGGGCAGCCTGTTTCCTACCCTTGTGAAAGTGAGAAAGCAGATTTCCTCTGCAAGTTGCCTCTGGCCCAGTTGAACCTCACCACAGCCAGAGTGGCTCCTGCTTCATCTCGATGTCTGAGGAACCCTCCTGCCTCTCCTACTTCCCAAGCTACCATTTGTGTATGTCTTCCTTGTCCCCAGGAGAACTTTCTGTGTTGCTCATTGTACTCAGTGGGAGGTCATCCCACTTCCCTAACAAAGGAAGAGAAGCTAGCCTGGTAAGCCAGGCTCTCTGGAAGTAGAGACAGGAAACAGGAGTTCAAGGGTAATCTTGGTTTCATGATGAGTTAGAGGCTAGCCTGGGCCATGGGAGACCCTGTCTCAAAGAATAAAGGATGATGGGTGGAGACATTGGTAAACATGCCTCCTTCTGCCCAACAGGTTACAAACAAAACTGGCATTGTCAGTGGATGGGTGTTTAAGAATGAAGTGTACATGCCCCTCTCTTGTTCAGATTTTGTGTAGTGTGAGACCCAGAGCCTACTTCCGGTTGAAGAAAGTATCCCTCTGCCTGGCTGTGTTAGGTTGGTTAGGAGAGGCAACACTGCTGTTGACCTTTGTCTAGCTCTGTCACAGGCTACGGGTGCCTCTTGGGGCCTGGTGAACACAGCATGGACTTCCAGATATCACAGCATGCCAAGAAGCTGACCCTTTTCCTGAGAGAGCAGGCTCTCTGAGAAAGTTCAATTCCAGCCAGGCCAATCTCAGGAGGGGTCATGAATTGCCCCTCCCTTTGTTTATATTTTGTTTAACTAAGTCTCCCCAGCTTAGGGAGTAGAGAGAGGAGTTTTGACAAAGAAGGGCAGTTGGCAGAACCTTAGTACTGGCTGTAGTGGGCTGCCCTGGGAGGTAGGCTGGTGTTCATAGGGCACGTGGAAATTCAGGATGCTACCGTGGAAATTCTCCACCCCTGGGCAGGAAATGCCACCCTGCCCAGTGTCAGTTGATCCATCTTGGAGCAGCAAAGGGGGTCTGAAGACCCAGAATGAGGTGGGATCTCCCAGCTCACAACCTTTCCTGTCTTTTCAGATGCGCTGGCTCCCTCCCTCCGAGGCTACTTCCCAGGGCTGGAAGTCACGGCAGTTCTGCTGAGGCTGTGTAAGTACCCTAGGGGATGGATGGTCAGCACACCCAGCCCATTCTTGGTGGATGTCTGTAATCAGCAGCTTCCTCCATCCAGGAAGAACATGGGCATTATCTCCTGAGCATTCACCTGTAGTAGGAACATGAGCAGGCCCTGCATGGCTTGAGTCTCACTCCAGGATCCCATTCCTCGAGTCAGCAGTGGTGGACCAGGCATCAGGGAATTTGGTAACTCAGTTGTGGTTCACTTGCTCTTAGCATTAACAAAAAAAAACCCCATCCTAATATCATCATCCACCATGGCTCTACATCAGGACACATCACACAGTCAAATACAGAAGTTTTTGTACAAAGGCAGAGGTGCTGGTTCCAAGGCCTGCTTTAAGATTATAAAACCCACAAAAATATCTTTTGCAGTTTTTTTAGATTTGTTCCTTACATATACGAGGTTTTTGGTTTGGTTTGGTTTTGCCTACATGTATGCATGTGCACATAAAAAGCCCAAAAGAGGGTTGTGGATCCCTTGGCACTGGAGCTATAGGTGGTTGTGAGCCACCTTGTGGGTTCTAGGAACCAAACTCACGTCCTGTATAAGAGTAACAAGTGCCCTCACTCCTGCGCCATCTCTCCAGCCCTCACTTAAAAAAAAAAATTTCCATTTCCATTTATTTAACTTGAAATTTTTCCAAATATATTTCCAATCATAGTTTCCCACCCTCCCAATAGAAACCAAATAGAAACCAAACTAGAATTTACAAAAGAAAAAACACAAGAAACACAGACACACACACACAAAAAAGGAAACTATAATTAATATGCAAGCAAAGGACCATTAAGACAAAAACACCCAAGCAAAGCAACAACGTCAACAGAAATACCACTGAGTTTGTTTTCTGTTGGTCAAATGTTGGTCATGGGGCCTATCCTTAAGTGTGCTTAAAACTTAGGTCCTAAATTGGCATCTTTGTGCCAGGTTAGGCCTAATTTCAATTAAGACAACAATCAGATGGATTGTTTCTTGTAAATTCAGAGTGTCCACAAAAGCCTACCTGCCTTCTGTAGTTAAGCGTTTTGACTTAATTTCTGATTAAGCTCCGTAATTCTGAACTGTATGTAGTTTGATGGGAATTCTGACTAAAGTGAAGTTTTCTCAGTCCCAGGCAGCTTCTTGCTTAGATTACTCAGCATTTTATGACCCAGGAACAAAGGAGCAGGCAGAAGAGAAGGCTGGGTCCTGTGAAGAGCTAATGCCATCCTGGCAGGGGGGGCTGTCCCATGTGCTGATGCTGTCACTGACTCTTAGAGCCCTTCTATTCTAAGAGTAGGCCACATATAACTGCGGCTCCCTTCTCCCTCCCCTGAGGCAAAGTCTAAGTACTTTGATAGGTCTTTGACAAGGACTTAAGCTGCACCTGTGTGTTAAGAACAAACCCTAAGGTGGCTTAGGTTCTACTCAACATGTTTTTGAGCATTCATGGAAAAGGGAAGTAGGAATGGTGGAGATGGGCTAGCCTTGTCTTCCTGAGGAGAAAGGAGAGCCCTGTGATTTACTTACTTCCCACAGGCCCCTTTTGCCTGAATGCCAAGGTGGTAATGGCTCACCTTACAGCATCCATGCTCAATGTTGACTGCACTTGCTGAGTCCTTACTGTGGAGGGAGGTCAGTGTTTCCCAGCATGCTCCTGGCCTGGCAGGGAGCTCCCACCCAGCTGGAATGCATATAGTACACTCAGTGTGGCCAGAGAGCCACCTGGCTTCTGTTCACAGTGGTAGGTGCTCTGAGAACACTGCTTTCAGTTGGTGGACAAGTTGGCCAG
Source organism: Rhynchomys soricoides (assembly GCA_019843965.1). Lineage (NCBI taxonomy): Eukaryota > Metazoa > Chordata > Mammalia > Rodentia > Muridae > Rhynchomys > Rhynchomys soricoides. Next base: position 8,487,163 of record JADRCH010000102.1, read on the forward strand.
TGATGGTGGCACTGAGCCTAAGGCAGAGCTTCTCTTTTTGTTTCATTTGCTTACTGTTTATAGGCTTAAAGGAAGAGGCACATCTTTGAGTGTGTGGGTACCAGTTTAAAAAACCATACACTTTGTATTAGAGTGCTCATGGTTTTCCCAAATCCTATTTCTTACAGACCCATTAAAGTCAGAGGCCCAGTGGTGGCAGCAGTTACCAAAGCAGGGCTAGGGACTGCTGTTATCAACACACAGATTCTAAAAGCTCTAGGAAGATCCGAACCAAACAATGTGGCATCTATTGAAAACGAGTCATCTCTTCTGAGCTGAACATAGGCCACAGGCCAGAGCTTGGCTGGCATGTGAGGTCTTGGGGTATGTGTCCTGTGGGGGTAGTCTGGAAAGAACTTAGGGAGCAGTGCCCAGTACTGTTGTGTGGAGTTGGGCATGTATAGTCATCATTCCAGCTTCTTCCAGAGTCTTGGATAAGGTCCTTCCCAAGTCAGCTAATAACCCAAGCTGTGTAATCTTGGGGAGTGTATAACAGAGTTGGAAACACTGGTGTTGATGAGCTAATAGAAACACAGGCCAAAACACATGTCAGAAAGGCCAGCCCTGGCCAGGTGGCCAACTCCATACCACAGGAGGACAACAGGGATGTCAGTACCAGGCACCGTACCATCACTCCTGATGGTAAAGAATATTGAGTGCTGGACAGCCCTTGGCCTGCTGCAGAAGAGGCTCTCAGGTGTCTCTGTTTGGCTTTCTGAGATAAAGTCTCATGTAGCAGGCCGGTCTCAGACTTGTGATCTTCTTGCCTCTGGCTCTCAAGTGGTGGAATTATAGGCTTGCAGTATGCCATGCATGCCTGGCAGCCTGTGGGATCTCCAGTTTATCCACTTTTGACTCCTTAGTGTTATCATGAAATAAATTTAAACTAGCTCTTTACTCTTTGTGTAAGTGTGGGCTGTACCTGCTGTGTCCTGCATTCTCTTGGGGAGCCCTGTATGGATTTCATACACATGGAACAACTGTTTGGGGTGCCCTGGGCTTGGACTATGGACAAGGGTCTGTGAGTTTGCTCTCATTGGTGTAAAGACGACCTTTGGAAGAGTGGCCAGAGGGCCAAGCGTGCTGATATCCGCTTGGCATGGCGTCAGCAGTTGAGTGATGTTTAGTCTGTCTACATGTTGAATCGTTCCATCATTAGGGTTTTGGTGATGGTCCAGCCACGTGACAGAGAACTATGATAATGTTTGAAAAATGTTTTAAAAATTAGCAATTTCGTAGCTCCATCAAGAACAAGAGAGCATGAACACGTTTTCTGTCATTCCTTGCAAGTAACAGTGACGGCTTTCCTTGTTAGACATCCAAATATAGTTAAACAATTCTTTGAGAGCTTGGGAATTAGTGTGGGATGAGATAATATTCTTAGGAACTTAGGAGATTCGCTTGGCCTTCAACCAGGAACATGGCGTAGAAATTGTAAGCACGTGTTGTTACAGCCTCACCAATGTACAGGAAACAGTGGGAGAGAATAGCTGGCATGTGTGGCAGTGCCTACGTCTTGTTTGGGAGGAACAGCCTAGTCCTTTCAGGCTGGGTTTCACGCAGCCCTTCTCTCTCTCCTTCAGGAGACACCCAGTGTTGTGTTCCATGTGGCAATGTACTGAGAAGCCAGGGAGTTCTTGTGACTGATCTGCCCTTCATATTTCTTCTCACCAGGATCACACGTAATCATAGCAGTAAATACTCAGTGAACAGCTGCAGTGTGCTGAGGGGGATGGACTAGTAAAGTGGACATAATAGGTGTAGTAGGGTAAGTGTAGTGGGGGCGTGGAGTCTGTTAGGGATAGGTCAACTGCTGGGGTGTGACAGCCTGTAATGCTCCATGTAGGAAGCGGGTCTGCCTAGGGTCCAGATCCTTCCCAGCAGACCCCTCTGTACCAGAAATGTGACTACTCCAATCCTTCTGCCTCTACCATGGCTAAATAAAAGTAGATGGAGCCAGGCAATGGTGGTCATGCCTTTAATCCCAGTACTCGGAGCAGAAGCAAACAGATCTCTGAATTTGAGGCTCTCCTGGTTTACAGATCGAGTTCCAGGACAGCCAGGAATATACAGAGAAACCCTGTCTTGAGAAACCAACCTCCCACCTCCCCCCCAAAAACAGTAGACAGGCTTGGACAGTGGCCAGTGGCCTCAGAGAAGCCTATGAAGAAGTTGACAGGCTGTAGATCCCTTCTGGGAGACTCCTGTCTGTCATTTCAACAGGGAGATAAGGGTCTGGCTCTTATGCTCTGAGCCTAGGTCTGTTGTGGTTACATATATGTTACAAGTCTGCAAACCTCTGCCCTGCCAGATACTACATGCTCCTTCCAGCCAGTCCCAGATTCTCTAAACATGTTAAGCTAAAAACCCAGCACATCTGCTCCCCATCATGACCACCAGGCTCATCCCTACACCCAGGCCCACTGAAAGCCGTGTGCACAAAAGCTGCAGCCTGCCTCATGACCTTTTCCATGTCTTGCTGTCCCTCTAAGTTTGAAGATGGCAACTGTGTGTGAGACTGTATGCTGAAATCAGGATGCCCAACCAGCCTCTGCTCCACCCTCCGGTTCCCGCACATCTTCTGAGTTTTGGAGGGTGTGCAGAGGGTTGCTATGCTCAGCTAGATGTGGAAAATTCCCACATTTTTGGGCACTGCTTGCCTGGTAGTCATCACTTCTGTGATGACTGGCTCTTACCCACTACCACCTGTGAGCCCTGGTGTGCAAAGTTTGTTGGTTCTGGTGAACATAGGGCCAGGGTTAGTCTTCCTGATTAGCATAATCCAGAAGTCATGAGAAGCCAGCGTGACTTCAGCAGCAGTGGGCATCCACAAAATTCAGTGCAGCTTGGCAACTCAGGCATCTAGGGCCTGCTGTTGCCAGCAAGGCTTTGGGGGGTACCCTTGGTCACTATGGGAATGTGGCAAAGGTGAGGGAGAGGTTAGGTATTCTTTTTCTCCTCAAATAACCCAGCTCCTGCTAGGAAACCAGAATCATAGCTACTCAAATGTTTCTGTAGTGAGATCTTTCCCATTTTGTTTCATTCTAACAAGACAGGCAGCCTATCCTGCAGACTCACCCCTAATTCTAGAAAGAGCAGATTCCACATAAGCTGCACTCGCTCCTGTCTTCAGCAGAGCACCAGATAGGAAGCCCTACGAGTTAGATACAACTCGACTCTAGAAAAGAAGTCCTCAGTGAGCACATGGAAACAAGCATCCAGTAGGCTCTTTACTGGCCGTACCCATGGAGCTGGGCTCCTTTCTTGGCATGAGGAATCTTGGAGAACCTAGTTGGGTCAGCCAAGCTGCCAGGTATATTAAAGATGAGTCAGCCAGGTCTCTACACCTTCAGGTTTCACAAGTCTTAGCACCTTGGGCATCCCAGAACAGTCAGAGGCTGTCATAGCAGACCTTAGTGACAGGGCTCTCAGGCTGTCCAATGTTGTTTCTATCTGAGGCTGCCTCTGGAACTGGTGACTGTCTTGAGCCTGTGTGGGACTTCAGAGCTCATGATTTGGTAGGCAGGCTTTGAGATGGCACTGCGGTCTAGCAGAGTCCATGGAATCCCACACCATTACTACAGAGTACCCACAGGCTGGACAGCCAGCCTCCAGTGCTTGGGCCCTTACCTCAGCAACTTCTCTGTGCCCACTCCTCTGTCTTCTCATAGTGTTCTAAGTCCCAAGATCACTTTCCTGTCTGCAAGCATTCTGTGCTGCTTGCAAGGTCCTTGTGCAGTGGCAGCTGTGCTCAGCTCCTTACCCCAACAGAGCAGACTGGTCAGCATGACCCAGGGCAGCATGAGGCCCATGGAAAAGGTTGCCTTGTGCAGTTAACAGATCTCTCTGTCCACCCAGGTCTCGGGTGTGTGATGGCGGCTGCAATCTGTCTTGTGGGTATTAATGCGGTCTTCACTGGTGGCGACTGTCATCCAGCTGTTCTGCAAAACTGGAGCTTGCTGGTGAGTGCCAAAGTCAGGTGGCAACCAGTGTGGGCAGGATGGGCACCAGTATCTCCTGGAACCACAGCCTCTGCATGGGCCCATGGTACCTGCATACTACCCTCTCCAGTTGTCTGGCAGGCCTTTCCAGTGACTCCCAGTCACAAACCACTTAGGCAGGTCAACCAGGACATTAGTAATAGGTAGTTCAGTTTCTTGAGTTTATTGGTGGGTGCTTTTTATTTTGAAACAGTATCTTACTATGAAGTCCAGACTAGCTTGATCGTGTTTGTCCTGCCTCAGCCTCTCTAGCACTGGGAAGGTTCTATGCCACCATGCCTGGCAATAAGTCACATCATGGCCTTCACAAGGAAGGCCAGCTCCATTCACATTTGGTTACCCCAGTAGCACCACTGGGGTAATTTCATTTCTGTATAAAATTCTATGTGGATTTTATACAGAAATGAAACTTTTTCCTCGATTTCACTTCCTAAGCCTTTGTTTGAAATTAGCAGTGTTGGAAAGTCTGAGACATCATAACATGTATGTTCCCTTCTTATCTGCCCGGTTACGTGAAGCATAATGAAGGCATTTCTCTACCAGGGGACATTTTTATGAGGGTCTTCTGAAATCAGGATGAGAGTGACAAAACTAATTCTGTGGGCTCCCCAGGGGCTTCCCTATGGCAGTGCTTTTCTGGCTGGTAAGTTTTGATGGCCTGTCTTCCAGCCAGTAGTAGGTAGCTGCACTGCCTCAGCGGTCAGTTTTGGTTTAGCGTGGTTAGGAAGGCGGACTTTCACTATAAGGCTCAGGCCAGCGTGGAACTTGGGACCCACCTCCCTCCGTCCCTCCCTCAGCCTTCCAAGTGCTGAGCTTACAGGTGTGTCTCACCCAGCCTGGCCCTCAGCAAGAGGCTTTAAGTGAATATAATGTACATTAACAGAGACAGCCTGCCCTTTGCTACCTCATATGGCAGCTTTCAGTGACTTTGCAGAAATTGGCTGTGGGTAGCAGAATGCCAGGGACACTTCATGCCTCAGCCCAAATAAGGAGGTGATTTCATTCTTTCTGAGGTGCCTATAAAAAAAAGATGAGTCAAAAGGAAGGACAAGAGATTGCTGCTGAGGGCAGAGGACCAAGAAACTGTCGAAGGAGGACATTACCACATTTGGGGGCTTTAGCAACTGTATGCTGAGTTCCAGCTCCTAGCACTTGTTTAGAAGTGTGCACCTCCGACACTATTTTTCTCACGGATGTGTTTCTCACAGTAGCATGGGCTGTCAAAGGCACCATATGTGATAACATCATGTAGGGTACTGATGATTTCCCATTAGCTGTATGTCCTTGTAATCTGTTTCGTTCCCTCATGGCTCTCAGCAGTAGCGCCCATGATATGCATTGTCTTCATGGGTTTTTTTTGTTTTGAAGGGCCTTCCTTTCTCTGGAGTAATTTAAAGATCAGTTTATAGCCATTGGTGCAGTTTATATGGGAGTGGGTTTTTCCCCCCTGGGGCAGAAGCCAAGTCTTTGTTCATGGTCTTCGTGCATGCTAGACCAAGTGCTCTCCCAGAGTTCCTCAGTGCTAGATATAAATGCAGTAACACATCCAAAATATTAGCTGTCCATAGCTCACCAGCCCAGTGTCAGAAATAGGTGGGAACATTATACCTGATACCAGAAGGGCCTAATAGGAGGTGGCAAGGACTGAGGACTAGGAGGTCATATGCCCCTGGAATGCTCAGGAAGATGGCCAGGTGGTGGCAGTAAAGTGGGGATTGTGTGTATCAGGGTGCAGTGGCACTGACTCAGTTCAGCTCATGGCTTTACAGTTCCCAGGACCACCATGGGTTACAGACAGGCAAGAGTGTGGAGGCTGTTCTTGTCACTGATGAAAGGCGATGCTCATGTGAGCCACCCTTGTCAGACAGAGGTAAACCAGGGCCGAGGAGAGAAGTGGTCTGTCTGCCCTTAGGGATAAAGCTATATGAATAAACATAGCCGGGGAGAGCACAGGAGGATTGGTTTCTACAAAAGACTATAAACACTTGATAAGTTTCAAATATTCACTTACCATAAATATTTATACTTGATTAAATTAGCGGACAGGTATGAAAACTAATTTGCCAAATGCCCCATGTTTACTTGGACTCAGGGCAGTAGGGGAGTTATTTCTTACCTGACTTCACAAAAATGACTGTTAGGTTAAACTTAAGCTTTGAGGGAAATCAACAGCCATTAGGCCAAGCACATGCAGATGGTGAAAGCAGAGTTGCTGGGGAGGAGAGGCTTACCTGGTCCTGTCCAGGAGTGTGGCTTAGCCATGTAGAAGCCCAGACAGATGTTCTCCTGTATTCTCCACCTGTCAGTCAGTAGTACCCTAGTGAGCTTACACATCAAAACCAGGTGAAATCAAATGTTTTAGGATTGCATATACTTTATAAGACAGTGGTTCTCAACCTTCTTAACACTGCAAACCTTTATGTAATATACTTGTTCATGCTGTGGTGACCCCCAACCATAAAATTAATTTCATTCCTACTTCATAACTGTAATTTTGCTAGTGGTGAATTGTAATATAAGTGTCTGGTTTTCCATGGTCTTAGGTGATCCCCTGTGAAGGGTCACTTGACCTACCCCAGGTTGAGGACCACTGCTTTAAACTATCAGGAAACAGTCTCCAGTGGCTTCCCATGTGTACAGCTGTAACTTCCCCAACACAAGCAACATTGAATGATTGTTGCTGCGTTTGAAAGTGTGGGGTGGGTTGTGTGTGTAGAAGCGGAAGTCAGGATAACCTTCAGGAGCTGGTTCAAGTGCAGGCTGTCTGTCAGGCTTTTACAGAGCCATGTTGCCGGCTGTTTTTTACTCTGGGTTTTGAGAGATCATTTGCATGCTGCTCTGGGCCCCCTTTCCCAAAAGGCTCTATGAAAAGAATCTGCCCCAAGTCACCCCAGCCTGCTGTCCCTCTCTGTGGTGCTTTGTGTTCCCGGATGTCTTTGGATTCTGTTTAAATGTCCTTGTTAACACATTCCAAGGTTTGAACTCCATTCCTAGCTAAAGCTCTTGTTTACAGGGACTGAAATAGCTCCATTTTGACCTTGTGTTCGGTCTGGGACATAGATGGCAGTGTGGATACATTCTTTTCCCATGTGAGAATCGCATCCCCATGGTAGGTTCTGGAAAGCACAGTGAACAATAGTTTCTGCATTTCTCTTTTCCCAACTTCAAGAGATTCCTTGAAGAGGTGAGTGTGGAGAGTGAGAGGCTTTACCCTATCCTACAGGGATCAGCTTCCTATAGAAGGGTGCCTCTGAGCTGCTTGTACAGAGCCCAGGCTGGACCTCCAGGTGCAGTCCCCCGTTTGGCAGACTACAGCATTGTTAAGAGAGGGACCCTTCAGGATTGAGGGGCCTAGAAACGGTTGAGTTTTCAAAGACAGTTTATAAATGCTGGGGTAGGGGTAAGGAGGGAGAAAGGGGAATTTAAAAAGAAAGAAGCCTGGGACAAAGAGAAGCCTGGGACAGAGTCTTTAAAATGTACTAAGGCATTGTTCTCAACCTGTAGGTCTCAACCCCTTTTGGGGTCCAACAGCGCTCTTAGCAGGGTGTCACATCAAATTTACACTGAGGTTTTGTAACAGTAGCAAAATTATAGTTATGAAGTAGCAACAAAATAATTTTGTTTGGGGGTCACAACATGAAAGGGTCATAGCATTAGAAGGCTGAGAACCTATCTAGGGTTAGGGAAAGTAGGAAAAGACACAAGAAGCCATGGAAAGAATCATTTTCACTTTGCTACTGAAGGCAAAATATCTGAAGACTGGAATAGAGAGCAATGTTGGCATCTATGTAAGAACAGAGCTGCCCAGGCCTCGGTGCAAGGACAGATAGTGATTTTGAGATTTGACTGTGGAGCAGTAAGTAGGCCCAGTGCACAAAGGCTGTCGTAGACCTAACGTCCCACCCCCACCCCGCCAGGCACAGCCCATAGCAGCAGGCCTGTTCCCTGCCCATCCTGTCCTTTCTTGGGGTCTCTGAAAGCAGCATCACACTAAGCCACGGTCACTGTCTCACTTGCTGTGTTCCTAAGATGGCCCTCTAAGCCAGGAGAATCTGCACAGACCTGTTCTTTTCCTGGAACCTTTGCAGCACACAGCCTGGGTTTGATGGACTGTGCTCTGGGTTAGGAGGAGGTAAAACTTGTGTCGCTTGTGTGAGCCAGTTGTCTATGGGAAGCAGGGCAGGGGTGGAAGCAAGGCAGGGGTGTTGAGAACCACGGCTTTAGCAGAAGCTCCTTTGGCAGGTGATGTGAGGAAGTCAGTCAAGCTAGGAGGCCAAAGGCTCACAAAGGAACTACTGTTGCTGTCACCTAAAAGGTGATGTCACCTTCTGCCTGAGTCCCACTCCCAGGGAGAGTGATTTTTGATGACTGATTTGAAACTAGCTCTCTGACTAGCCAGAACTTGAGAGATCTCTATGCCTATGGGATTAGAGGCATCCTCCACCTAGAGATGGGGTCTCCTCACTTGAGCACCACAGGGTATGTGGCCCCCGCTGGCACTTAATGGGAGAACACTAAGAAGCAGAGGAAGCAGAAAGTGAGAGTTCCCTAGAGGGGTTTTAGTTGCTTATCCCTGCTAGAGGATGGGGAAAAGGACCCACTGTATATGCAAGGCTAAAGCATTCCTACAGCTCTCTACAGGAAGTAGCTGTTGATGTGCCAAGATTCCATATTTGCAACAATTGGGAGAGACAGAAAAGCATAGAGTAATAATAGCACAGTACACCCATGCACGTCAGTTCCTGCTCTGGAAAGCTGTGCACAACTTGCTTTCTCCCTGGTGCCTTTCCAGACTCCATAGGTACATGGTGATTGTATTTGGCAGGGCTAGAGAGATGGCTCACCGACTGTTCTTCCAGAGGTCCCGAGTTCAATGCCCAGCAACCACATGGTGGCTCACAACCATCTGTAATGGGATGTGATAACCTTCTTCTGGTGTCTGAAGACAGCGACAGTGTACTCATAGACATTAAATGATCTTTTTTAAAAACCAAACTTGTAGGCATTATTGTTACAACATAAGCATTTCTCTGTGTAGAATGGTATGTTTATCTCTTCTGTGTGTTGTCTAACCTGTCAGTAAGATGGCAAGAAAATATGGGAGTTAGAGAATATAAATGGGCTTACAGAGTATCCCCAACAGCACTACAGAACAAGGCAAGCACAGTCCAGAACCTAGGCTGACAGTACTCAGGGTGAAGGTTAAGAGGAGCCTGGGCAAGCTCCTCTCAGATAAAAACAATCCAGGACCAGCCTCTGCTGTCTCTGTTAAGCCTTCATGGAAAAGGGGAACTTTTTTCTTTTAGTGTGGAGACTGGAAGGTGATAGGACATCCAAGTCCCCAGGATTAAACTCAGGTCACCTCTTGCTTTATTTCCTTCAGATAGGGTCTCTCTCTAGCCCTGGCTGGCCTGGAACCCCAGCTGATCCTTCTGCCTCAGTCTTCTAGGGGCACAGTGACAGTGCTGTATGGGATATTCAGAGTTGTTCTCCCAACACAGTTTTCTTTCTGTTTCAGGCCTGAAAACACCTGGCCCGGTTTTGATCCCTTCAAGACTTCACAACAGCCTCTATCACACATCTGTTTTCCTCAAAGAAAAAAAAATATATAATAAAATGTGTTTTACTCTTTTACACTGTATAATTTTAAGAAATGTGTTATTTGTGAATGCATGGTCTGACATTTCTGTACAGTTTGGAGGCATAGAACAAAGACATCAGCAGTAAAGCCAAGATGGTTAGTATTTTTATAACAGACATTTTAAGAATGGACAGATGGACTCTTACACTAGGTTACATCACGACTTTTCACTTGATTTTTGAATGCTTTTAATGGTGTTTATCTTATTTTTCTTCTGAAATAAGATGCATGTTTGAAGCATATTTCTAAATAGCATCAAAATTTCCACAACTGTGTTGTAAGTGTGTGGACTCCCTCTGCCTGGCCCAGAGTCAGGCCCTATTAATAACTTGGTATAGAAAGGAGTTTCTGCAGTATTAGCTCTGCAAGACAATCAATGTCCCCCCAAAAGCATTTGCCATTGTAGTCTATTTACCACTGGGCAACTCTGAAAACCATGGCCACTTTGGCTGAGACTATACAAACTGTGCCCAGGGACATATTGACATTCTATACTTAGCGTTTAAGATAGCACCCTCAGAGTGTGCAACCTAATATATATCACCCACCTTCCATAAACTGTTTCCATTTCCCCAGTGGAACTGTAAGGTCCACCTTACATTTAAGTGGAGGGACCTTAGTTTGGAGGCAAACACTGCCTCAAGAGGAGCAGGCAGGCAGCCTGCAGTGGGCATCACATCTCTCTCAAGTGATTCAGCAAAGCACTGGCCTGAGTAGCTAACTGGTCTCGTAGCCACGTCAGATAGCCCATCCATCACGTTCTCTGGAATACTGTGTGCTCATCTTGAGACTACCTACTACATTGCACAGTATGGGGCATGAAAATGGCCCTCTGCAATGAATACGGTTACCCTTGCTTCAAGAGTTCTTCAAAGCCCAAAGTTAGTTTTGTGTTGTGTGCCAGCACATTTCCAGAGGCTGTGACAGCACAGCTTCTCCCACTCCGCCCTCAAAACAAGAGCCATGTGTTATGTTGACCTCAGAATTTCCAGCTGTTGATACAACTGAACATAATCACAATCTTTGTATCTTTGTTATTGATCTGCTTGTGTTGAAAACGTCATATTTTAATGATTATATTAGTGGTTTGGGAGGGTTATTTCATTATTTTTCATGAGAAGTAACTAAAAATGTCAAGTTATTAAAGAGACAGAAACACCAAGGCCTGGAACAAGGGCCTTTCACCTGTAAACTAGAGGACAGGGGTAGGCAGCAGCTGGGGTTAGACATCCAGGCTTGTGTTCAGGGACTGCTCATGCCCCCCGTGCCACCAGACTGTGAGACTCCTCTACTTCTTTAAAGAGAGCGAGCTACTTCATCATCTAGTATGCTTTTATAAATTGTGTAAAGGTACTTTTGTATTGTCGTTTTTTAAAAAAAATAATAATAAAAGTTTATTCCAGCCATTACATGATTTGTCTGGCAACTTACAACATCAATCAAGCATGTCCTACAATACAGAGATTTCTTCTAGGCTATGCCAGAACTAGGCAAGACTCAGAGAGTGATGAGAGTCAGGGTAATGACAACACATCCAGGTGCCACCAAGGGATTCATAGACCTTTTGCTTAGTAAATAGTACTAACTACCATAACCTACAAAATTTTGAAACAAGCTGAGACTCCATGACAGGCTTCAAATTGGCAGTTCAGGAGACTAGGCAAGTCAGTTACTGAAAAAACCCTAGGTAGCCAGTCAGAAGCTGCCCCTGCCACCTGATCTGAGGCAAGGGCAGTCAGTGGGTCAGCAAGTTTCCAGCCCTCCACACCCCAGCAATGGTCCTGGAATGTCCCTAGCGATAGAGCCAACAGATTAAGAGGTCACCTACCCCCATTCCCACCCGCCCCACCCCACATACACGGAATTCCCAATGTGCTTTAAAATCCGGCCTGTAAGCTCATTGGAGTGTATCCATCTTTGTAGATGGGAGACCCCAGCATGCTGAACTTCTACAGAATAAAACTATCTTTGCTTTGCTTACTATTTGAGTCTGAGGCATCATCCTTAGGTGAATCACAGACTCTTACAGTTTTGAGGTCAAAATTGTTACGATTCTGCCAAGCACAGGGGGCATGCACCTATGAGACTGAGGCCAGCCTGGTCTATATAATGAGTTTCAGGACAGCCAGAACCAAACTGAGACCCTGTTTTTTGTTGTTGCTGGTTTGTTTTTTTTGGGGGGGGGCAGAGGGGGGAGTGGGCTCAGATTCTGTGAGGGATAGATGACTCAGAAGTTAGGGCAGCTTCCTGCTCTTGCAGAGGACTGGACTTAGGTTCCCAGTACCCCTATCTAGTGACTCCTAGCAGTAACTTGAGGTCCATGGGTATATCCTCTTAACACTACATGTAAACAGTGCATATACAACACATAACAAAATATGGTGATTTAGCCAAGATGTCGGTATTGTATGTACTTCACAATTAACCCCCACCCCAGGCTTCCATCAAACTTCCTCTGTAGCCAAGGATGGCCCTGAACTTAAGGCCTCACCTTCCCAGTGCCAGGATCAAAGGACTGGCACGCAGGGTTTCCCGACTCTCACCTCTTAACTGTTTGATAGTCACTGGTGACTTTCAATCTTAGGCACTGATACTTTCTGTTTGTGATATTTTTTCAGAGACTAGCCACCAAACCAATACATAGTCACTGCTTTCTGATCATTTGACACAAAGAGGACCACAGAAACCCTCCTAAACAAACTGATCCTGTGGCTTTGCCTTCAAGCTAGCTGTTCCAACTAGCCTAGAGGCTCCAACCAGAGACTACCACACACAGGCTAATCGAAAGTCAGTGCCTCAAGCAATTGCTTTCTTAACTTGTCACTTCCACAGGAGGCCTTGGGTGTGCTGGGAGCAATTGTAAGGACAGCCTGTATGGTGTGTCCCAATCTAGTGCAAGCACAGCCCAGATACATGCCCGCTGACCAAGCAATCACTTAACTCCCACTTCACTAACTTCCCCTACAGACAGTTTCTCTCACGCCACTGATCAGAAATGAATGCAGGGTCTTTGGAAACCAGTTAGCTTGGGATTGGGAAAGGGTTCATTGTTTGTTCATTCACTTTTGCTCTCTTATCAAAAGGTCTCACTTATACAGGCTTAAAAAGAATGGAAACAGTCAAATGGACTCTCCCCATTACAGTCAGACTCGAGAATGACTAGTCATCTAGACTTGACACCCCCCCCCCCAAACTATATTACAACTGAGAGTGACTATTGAGAGTCTTAGTTTCCAAATGAGAGCACCTCTGGTTAAATCACATCTGTGCTTCAGACTAACCGGACCCAGTGTTTGCATGTCTGCCCACATTTCATGAACAAGTTTGCAGCAACCAGTAATGTGCCATTCCACCATATGGCATCCTTAGTTATGTGGCACAATGAACCGTCTTGGAATTAATCACACATGGTGGTTGAAGGAGAGCTAAAGAATGAGAAAGCAAGCTGACACTGGATTCTGAATCTCAGAAATCTGTCAAGGCAAAGGCCAGGTGACTTGAGATGCAGACAGCTGGCCTGCTCTCCTGGCCACTGGGACCAGACAGCCGACTGAAAGATGAGAGCAGCACTCTTGCTACTTTAGCAGCATAACGGATGCCCTCTTCTTCTTTAACTTCTAAACTTGGGCTATATTATATTCTCAGTGACAAAACGATTTATGATATTTTTGGAAGCCTGGAGAATGTCACTAACTAGTGACGTGCTCTTCGAATACCGATTCTCTGAAATACTCAAAATGCTTAAAACTGTTAATGACTGGTGTTAAACAAAGTATATGCAGTTGGCAGTTTGATTGAAGTGTCCAAATCATCTACCAGAACCTCTGTCATCTACCTCTGTCAACTGCTCTGCCCAGATCTCAAAATTTCAAAAGGCGGCATCATGCAAGAACTGTTTCATACTGTTCTCCTTTTCAGCCCAGTGATACCCACAAGTTCTCTTTTACTGGTGCACCTTTATTGGGAACAGAGGTAAATCTTCTCACTGTTAACATAACCTGACCAAAAGAAGCACCAGTGAAGCCGGTGGTGGTGCATCCCTTTATAACCCAAACCCAGCACTTAAGAGGCAGAGGCAGGCAGACCTGAATTCGAGGCCAGCCTAGTCTACAGAGGGAGTTCCAGCACAGCCAGGGCTACACAGAGAAACCCTGTCTTGAAAAAAACAAAAAAAGGGGCTGGAGAGTTGGCTCAGTGGTTAAGGGAACCCAGGTTCAAATCCTACCACTTACATGGCAGCTTACTACTGTTTATAACTCCAAGATCTGACACCCTCACAGACGTGCACAGTAAAAAAGAACTTTAAATAAATAACCCAACCATGTAGCCTTTGTCTGTCTTAACTGTTCATATGCATTCCTCACTTAAAAACAACTGGCATGATGCAGACTGGAAGCTGGGTACAACAACCCAGCCTTCATGGTGCTGAGACGGGACGCAGAAATGAACTACAAAGCCAGACCCTTTCCTGGTCCTATCCCCAGTGAGAAGCATGACTGGGTCAAATGCTTAAATTTCACCCAAGGTGTCTGTTGAGCAAAAACATGCCAAAATGCACTTTGAGATAATGTTCAAATTAAAATATTTACCTGGACAAAGAGCAGATTTCTCCTAAAACTACAAGACAGGATTTCAATGTAAGGACTTGCCAGACATGTTCAGTGTCTTACAGTAGTCAGGCGCAAAAATAAAGCAGCTTTTGACATTTCTAGAACTGGCTGTTGAGGCTATTTGTTTAGGTTCTAGGTACTTACCCAGAGCCATGTGCATGCAGTGTTCTGGCCAGGTGAAATGCCATTGGAAACACGAGGGTCACAGGAATGTGCTAACCAATTTCCTTTGTCAGTCTGCTAAAGAGGGATATATTTCTCCCACACAGGTATTAACCATGCCAGATCACACTCAGCTTCCGAGACAAGACATGTTTAAGGTGTTACGGTCAAGGCCTAGCCATTCATATTTATTTCTAGTGGAAAAACCTTTGTAAAGGAAAATGTGCTTTTACTCTAGAACCAGAAAAGGGGAATTGGCAGTGTCAGATCCTATTCATCTTTCCAAAGCATGTTCTCCTCAGATTCACAAGACAGGCCAGAGCCAGGTGTTCCAAATTATATCTGAGAGGGTTTCCAAGTCCCCACTGAGCCTCCCTTTCGTGATCACCTATCATCTCTCAGGACAGACCCACTGGGGAAACAATGAACTGTCCTATATGCAGCTCCACAGACAGCAATGAGACAGACAAGAGGTCATCACTGGTTCCCAGGCACTAGTCAGCTAGCAAACAGCAGTGAGTGAAACCTGGAAGAAAAAAAAAAAAATTTTCCCCAAAATAAATCAAAGTAAACACACAGTACTAGAAAGAGAAGGGGACACGAAGTTTTGTCTTCTATGCCTAGGATAATTGCCATTACAAGAACTGGGAAATTCATAAATCCAAATGTATGTGTCCCACATGAGTGCCTACCTTTATTTAGGACATGCTTCTTCTGCTCTAGTGATTCCAAACAAAGGCTCATGAGAGAAATCCACGGCTGTACATCCGCAGACTCCCCAGAAGTACCAGGATTGAAGTTCCTACATGGGCTTTTCCCAGTACTCACATCAACAAGTCTTGAGTGTTTCTCTACCCCCTGGGTCCATCCGTCATCTGACCACATTTACAGGCTGTGACAGCAGCAGCCAAGTGGTCATTTTTTTTATACTTTATCTAAGTTCAACTACATTTCCCTTAGCTAGTCCTAAAAGCCTCCTGTGATTGTGATGAATTATAGATCAGATGCACTGAAGACTGCCTCAGCCTTTTAACTCTCCCAGCTGTGCCCACTCCCACCTGCTTCTAAATGGCAGCAGATCTGACACAAACAGGCAGGGTGAGACCAAGACTTCAACTTAAAATTTCTGGAGGAATGTCTCTAGTCACCCAGAAGAACTGCTGCCAGAATCCTTTCTTTTTTATTATAGCCACTGAACACAACCAAGCTCTTAAGTTTCCCACAGAGACTATCTAGTCCCTACACATCACCCAGGGATACAGTCTACTATGCTAGCAGAGAAAATAAGCAAGGGAACAACTGCTTGCAAGACAATGCAAGTGAACGAAACTTGTAAATTAGAGAATTTACAAGTTTGGCAACTAGATTTAGTTTCTTCATTTCTGTGGAGATAAAAAATTAGAATCAATTATCAGGCCAGTCCCTACGAAAACAAAGGAGAGCACACTGAGCTGGACAGGAATCACCGGGACACAGATCTGGCAGTAAGGCATGTTTCTGAGCACCTACCTGTCCAGGCCACCTCAAGCCTGCCTCCTTATACAGGCAGATGAAGCAGGAAGACAGACAGCCTTGCACTTCCAGACCTTGGCCATAACTTAGCTTGGAAAACATGGCTTGCAAATGAAGGTACCTACTGGGAGATCAGTGAGTTCTAGATTTATGAGGAAAGCTAACTTGATGCCATAACTATTACAAATCCTTACCAGCAAAAACCTTGAGACACCAAGCAAGATGGTAAATTTCTTATATTCTAATTGATGTGGAAATCAAAAAACTGTGACATCTTCTTAGACCATATTTTGGAGCTCAGAGGTAAAACAGGTAAAGCAATGGAGTGAAGTATTCGTCAGCAGTCCAGTCCTTTGGATTACAGTGCCACCTTTTCTGATGATGTCGAGCCTGGCTTTTATATTCCAACACCATTTAATATGTGAGATGAGGCCTGTGATTAACTCAAAGGAGGGTGGAACATCAGAGGAAGTGCAGGTAAGAAAATGCCTTCTTCACAGTACAGTGAAAGCCCTAAAAATTCACCATCTTGGTAATGGTTCTCATTGAACTGTTAAGGGGTGATAGAGGGCCCCTCACTAGAAATGGCCAGGACAGCTCTCAGGGGAGAGCTGGGATATGGTGAAGCTGATGTTCAGGTTGGCAAGAGGACTTTCCCCATCCATGTTCAAGATGGTAGCAAATCATGAATCCAACTTACTAAATGCTGACTTAGCTTTTCAGAAGAAAGCATAACAATTATATTTAGTGTAATTTTATTGCTTAGCTTATTAACCAGAGGCATACCCTCTGTTCCAAAGATGAAATCCTCAAATGTGCCAACAGTACTGACTCCAATCTTTGCCACATCCCAAACACCCATCCAGACAAGTCAGAGACTGACTGCAGCTGCTCCCTGCCATTTTCAAGAAGTAAGAGACAAACTGAATTTCCTAACTTCTTAAAGATCTTCCTACAAATGATTTTATTATAAATATTTTTCCTGAAATAAACAAAAACTGCATTCAGCACTATCCTCCAACTTGTTCTAAAGCAACAGAGAAAACGTGGAATCCAGAACCATTTAGAAATCAAGATAAATAGCAGACAGACAGCTGAGTGCCATGCTAAGTGTCTTTCTAAGAAAATAAAACAAACAAACCCAGAAATTCAAACAGGAACACCTACTGCCACTAGCCTGCTGGATGAAAATGATGAGTTTGGTAATTGCTCCTGTTCTGTAAACTGAAGTGCCCCTCTCCTCAGTCCTGAGGAGCAGATGGGAAGGCTTAGAAAGTCTTCAGATCCCGAGCATCAAGAAAGATCTTGACTGTGTATCTGTAACTTTGTTTAAGAATAAAAAATGTTCCCTATTTGCCAGGGGTAATGTCCGAGTAATCCTTCAGCA
The DNA here is from genome assembly GCA_019843965.1 of Rhynchomys soricoides. Lineage (NCBI taxonomy): Eukaryota > Metazoa > Chordata > Mammalia > Rodentia > Muridae > Rhynchomys > Rhynchomys soricoides. Next base: position 8,504,515 of record JADRCH010000102.1, read on the forward strand.
CTCCAGCCAAGTGTTCATTGTGAGTCTTAAACCGTCGCTTTTTCTGTGAAGCTGGCTTTTTCCTTCTCTGAATAGAGGCCTGCAGGACAAGGTAAAGATAGTTAAACACAAGTGACCCCAGGGGGGGCAGATGGTTAAGATTTACTCAACAAGCCCAAAGACAAGCAGCACAGGCACAGAGTTCTGAGCCTTCCCTGGTTCTTGCTTGGAGGTCCAGCCTCAAACTCCCCATTCATTACCCAGCTTCCAACTAGACCCGGTGCCTTCTAATACAAGGTTTTATAAACCTCCATTGGAAAAGAACAGGCAGGCGCAAAAGCATAACAACACAGCTCTGCTAGGCATTAGGTCAAACAAGAGGCAGTGAATTTCTGTGCTGTGTCCATCAGAGGGAATCGCTCCCTCACTGTCAGAGAGCAGGAGAAAAAGCAGCTCAGTTCAGACAAGAAGGGACTAAACTGCTTTCCGAAAGAATACGTACCACTTTCTTTGGTCCAGATTCCTGCATGGAGGAAATACCCTGTCGCTTCAGATACTCTTCAATTTTCTCCTCATCCATGGAATCCACAGTGACACTCCTCCACAGTTTCTGGAATTCTATACCAACAAGACAGTAGTTATTTTACCATAAATTTGTATAAACCACAGCATCTTGGTGATCAAAATTCACCTTGACTATTATCTGTCCAGGGCCTAAACCCTGGCACTCTTTATAACTCACCCAGTCTGTGACACTTTTTAACAAAGACTAGGACAGCAATCTTAAGCTAAAAGGAACAGATTTGGAGGCAAGAGACCTCATGACCACGAACCACATTACAAAGCTGTAGTAATCAAAGCAGTATAAAATAAAGAAATGTCAACCTACAAAACAGAATACAGAGTACAGAGAGGATTATCTTAACATCAGTTAAAGTAGCCAGGCAGTGGTGGCGCACGCCTTTAATCCCAGCACTTGGGAGGCAGAGGCAGGTGAATTTCTGAGTTCGAGGCTAGCCTGGTCTACAGAGTGAGTTCCAGGACAGCCAGGCTATAGAGAGAAATACTGTCTCAAAAAAAAAAAAAAAAAAAAAAAATCAGTTAAAGTAAGTATCTCAGTTGATTTTTAATAAAAATATAAAAACAGAAAATGAAACAATGTCTCTTTAATAAAATGTCTTGCCTTGGGAAGCTAAATGTGGCTAGAGAGATAGCCCAGCAGTTAAGAGCACCAACTGCTCTTCTGGAGGACGCTACTTGGCTTCCTCAGCACCCACATGGTGGCTCACTCACACCATCTCTTAATTCCAGTTTCAGCATTAGGCCCTTTTCTGGCCTCTGCAGGTCCCAGGCACATAAGTGCATACAGATATACATGCATGCAAAACACCCGCACACAAAAAGTGAGCCAGAAAAATAATTAAATCTACAAGCAGAAAAGGCAGGTTCTTTATCTCATATGCAACAGTCAACTCAATTTAGATTAAAGACAGACACACACAGAGTTTTTAAGAGCTCTGCTGTAATAAAGAGCTCCTCTGTAATGACTTTCTCTTCTCTCACAGTTTTTATCGTCTGAATAAACCATATCTGGTGTTTTCCTCTTTCACTTGTTTGGAGGGGGATGACTTATCTCATGTTCTCAAGATTTTTTAGATCCATCCTGGTTTGATGTCATTAATTCTGGAAAATTCTTGGCCACTGGTATTCACCTGTCTCCTCCACCATCTCCCTCAGACTCTAATTATGCATGATGACCATCTGATATTGTCCTCCAACTCGAGGTGCAATTTGGCTGCATTTCAGCTTTAATTCCCAATTGGTTACACCGTGTTTACCAAGAGGCTGCTGGAGCTTCAGCTCTGTCACCACACGTTTCGTCATCCAGTTGATCTGGCCTTGTCTGTTTAGCTCAACAGTAACGGTTTTATTAAATTCTGTGTCTAGCGGTTGTATCTAGTAGTTCAAATTCCATGTCTTAAGAATTTGGTCTCATTACTGACCTGGTCTCAACAGTATTTTATTTTCTTCTGTCTCTTTTTATGCTTTTTAAAAAAGCAGGACATCCTCTGTGGGACAGTTGAAGTCAGAGTAATTGTCTGTATGCCTGGAAACGGGAACGCCTTTCCTCTGCCAAGCCTACAGAGAGTGAGTCAATCTAGTCAGGATGTAAGCTTGCTCAGCAACATCTTCTGCTATCAACAGCCATAAAGAACTAGCTTCCCGTTCTTTAAGCCACTCCTTGTGTTCATGACAGGGCCTGGTTTGCCAGAAGTGTTTTCAGTGGCTGCTGACCTCCAGTCTTGGGTTTCCCTGTTACACTGTCTCTCCTATAGTCTGCCTGCGTGTTCTGGAACTCCACACTCCTAAGAGTATTTTGCCTGCATGTATGCTGTGCACCATATGTGAGCAGGGCAGTGGAGACCGCAAGAGGGTCAGAGCTCCTAGAACTTGAGTCAGACAGTTGTAAGCTGCCATGTGGGTGGGTGCTGGGAATCAAATCAAATTATGGGTTCTTCTGAAGAACAGCCTCAACCTTCACTGTAAGACTCTGATGGAGTCTATGGAGAAGGGCTCGAATCGGGGTGATGTGTACCCCTGAATCCATACCACCCTTGAGACCTATGTCTTCATACTAATCGGACCAATCTTCAGCGATTCTTTCAAATTTTTAACTACATTCTTTTGATTAGTGCTCATTTTGTCTGTCTCAGTTAAGTGAGTACCATACCTCATGTTTTCTTGGGATACTTGTTCATAGACTACAGAGCAGACAGCTGTTCTGTAAACTCAGCTCCCTGACACACTAAGGAGGTCCTAAATTTTCAGATTCCTGGCACTGGCATAAGGGTAGGATCTAAGAGGGAGCTAGAAGTTCCCAACTACCTAACAGCCAGGGGTTGCTGAGAACTGAACTTGGGTTCTCTATAAGAGCAATCGGTATTCTTCACAGCTGAATCCTCTCTCCAGCCCTTAAAAGCCAAACTTTAAGACAATGTGATGATTCTGCCTACATCAGATGAATATATATCATTCACTTACAAGTACATATGAAAAAAAGTAATGGCAGATCAAACAATAACACCATCTTTCTAGTTCCAATAAAGCACACAAAATAACTTTTACATTTTACCACTGTTGTTTTGTTTTTAATTATTTCAGTTGCTATGGGAAGTATACTATATATATAAAATAATAGTTCTGGCATTAGACCAAAATTTTCTTTATTCTTTATAAAATATTCTTTATTTTAAATGTTTACCAACATATGAAAACTGTGTTTTTGTATATTAACCCAATTTGTGTGTGTGTAAACAAAAGGGAAAGAAGCCATGTTCGTTTTATAATAAAATATCACTTATTCATTCGTTAATTTCATTCAAGAGACTTTTTACCATGCTTCTGTTGGTGACACTGTAAAATTTAAATTCTCTGAAAACAAACTGCTTAATCTGCATTTTTATTTGATATATGCAAAAGTTTGTATGCTGCCAGGGGGTGATGGCACATGTCTTTAATCCCAGCTCTTGGGACACAGAAGCTAATGGATCTCTGTGAGTTCAAGGCCAGCCTAAGTCTAGAGTGACAAACAAACAAAAAGCTTAATGCTAAAGATTTATTACACAGTCATAGAGGCATTCCTTACTAGGGTAGTGTCAGCCATAGTCTGACAAATGAATCTGTTCATTAACACAGGACCTCAAAATATACGCTGTCCTGGCTAGTTTTATGTCAACTTGACACAAGCTAAAAATGACGGAACCTCATTTCTAAGGACAAAAATGCATTCATAAGATCCAGCTGCAGAACATTATCTTAATTAGTGGTTGATGGGGGTAGGCCTGGCCCATTGTGGGTGGTGCCCCGGCCCATTGTGGGTGGTGCCCCGGCCCACTGTGGGTGGTGCCCCCGGCTGATTTTTCCTGTGTGCTATAAGAAAGCCGGCTGAGCCAGCCAGTGAGTAGCGCCCTCCATGGCTCTGCATCAGCTCCTGCCTCCAGGCTCCTTTCCTGTGTGAGCCCTGTCCTGATCTGCTTCTATGATGAACAGTGCTGTGTATGTAACCCTTTCCTCCCCAACTTGCTTCGGTCACAGTGACATAACAAGTGACCCAATCTAAGATAAATACTGTTCATGCATTAAAACAAAACCTAACTATCCCCTTTAGAGACATGGCTACTAAATCATCTTCAGAGAAAATTTACTGACTTCTTATTTACCTAGTTTTGTTTCTTCTTTCTTTCTTTCTTTTGGCAGTGCTAATGACCAATCACAAGGCTTTGCATATACAGGGATTCTACCATTGAGCTATATGACACTACTTTGTGCTTTAAACCAAGGTCTAACTATATAACTCAGCCTGGTCTTAGGCTCTCAAGCCTCCTGCCTCAGCCTCTCATGTGTTGAAATTATAGGCATGTACCATGCCCAGCATTATTTAAAAAAAAAAAAAAAGGCATTTTTATTGAAGCTTTGCCTTTCTTTAGCCTAATGCTGTTGCAGGATTTGTTATCAATGAAACTATATAGATATTTTATTACTATTCAAATATTTAAGATGAACATTAGACAAGGTAAATTTCAATGGTGTTTGAGAGGACCCCAAATTTAACTGCTTTTTAACATATTTGAGGATACAAATTGTTTCAATAATGGTTCAAAGTAGAATAAACTTTTTAAGTTTATAAAACATGTCTAAGAAACTACAAATTAAAAAACAGGGACATTTTAATTATTTTGTTGTTTTTGTTGTTGTTCTCCTAGAGTATCTCTCTGTAGCCTGGCTGTCCTAGAACTTTGTAGATCTGGGTGATCTCAAGCTCAAGAGATCCCTCCTATCTCTGCCTCTCAAGTGCTGGGACCCAAGGTGTGCATCACTATACCCAGCTTAATCTTTATTCTCTTTAATATTGTCAAGTCACTTTAAAAACCATTTAAGTTGAATACACTATATAATACTGGGACTAGACTATCTCAAACAAACAAACAAAATGACCATATTCGTGCATGACACCAAGCATCACTCATAATAGCTTATGGCTAGACAGACAGATACACAAGAAAACTTTCGATCTACATAAAAATTGTACCAAAGTACATGCATGTTACCAAACCATCAAAATATAATGCTCTGGGGATGTCATGTGGTAGAGAACCTGCCCAGCATGCAAAAGGTCCTAGGTCCATCTACAGCACTGCAAAAATAAAACTAAATAATCACTTAAAAGAGCAACAGAGTGCAAAGTAAAGACTCAGCAATGATACCTACTAGAAGGACCCTCGAACTCATAAGAATAAAGATGAAACAGTTTAAGCTTCTAAAAAAAAAAGAGAGAAAATTACCAGCAATGAGGAGATAATCTGATACAGGGATTCTCATCAGAAATATCAAGAGCCACTAAACTATGTAGCTGTAGAATACGTTGCAAATGCAGCCCAGACTACTAAAAGTGATCTAATTCTTTCCTATGTAAGTAGTCAAATCCAAAACTACCAAACCTTGAGTCAAGAGAACAAGTGAACAGATAGGTAGACTACAGCAACTTGTATCTTAGATACTGTATTTTCAATACTACTGCTAGCAGCTAGCAATTCCTATGTTAGGTGCCAGGTTCCTTTTTATTTAATCACTATAAACTCACAAGGTAAAGATTCCCAGTTTACAGAGAGAGGGGATCTTGTCTAAGCTACAGATTTAATTCCTTGGACGGTTTACTTGCATTCTCTTGATCACCAACATTTATATTATATCTAATTAGTAAGAGTCAGGTTTAAGGAAATAAGTGTCTTTTTGAAATTAAATGCACTCTTTGGTCTAAATATTCTGTTTACTTTTCTGATTAAAAAAATTCCTACAGAACAAACTCTAAGACATGTGCTTTTATTATAGACAAAATTAAGGGTTATCTTTCACTTGCTTGAAACTTGTCCATGCAAGAGCATAGTGGAGACTGACACCTAGTGGGCTAAAACAAACATCACTATTGATGCCACCATATCAAAGACAAATATCACAATGTGCTAGTACTGAGGGTGGAAGGATACAGGGCTAGGGTTTGAACTTGGAGCCTCTCTACTACAATATCCCAGCTCCAAAATCTGTAGATTTCCAATTGGCCTTACATGGAAATACATACTTACATTATAAACAAAAACTTTTTCAAATTAATTTTACATCAGTGATTTATACTGATCTCTGCTAAAAAACCATATGTTATCCTCAGGGCTCTTGTCCATGACTCTTCCGTACAATGTCTCTAGAGCACTGTATGATTATAAAATTATCATGTTGTATCATGTTTAACCGTTACAATGAACGGGTTACATCCTGATAAACTGATTGGTAGCCGAACATATAAATTGAAATACACCTAATCTACTGAATAGCACACTTAGCAAAATGGTGTTCTCACGTCACGTCACTGCCTATAAAAATCAATAAAAACTTTATTCGCTGAGTGTGCTAAATAACTGAACCCATGGGAAAAGTACTTAAAGGCAATGAACATATCTCAATCCATTTTCCTTCTTTTATTCATATTAACTGAACCTTTAATCCAATCCTCACCCAGAGCAAGTCTGCCTCCCAAGGGATATTTGGTAATAGATGGAGGCAGCTATAGCCTCACACCATGGGGGAGCTGTGTCTGACAGTTAAACAAGCCAGAAATGCTGAGAAATGTTCTCTATTGCACAGAACAGCTCTCTTAGAGCAACAACAAAAATTTCAGCCTCAAATGTCAATGCTGCCAAAGTTGAAAATTCTGCTCCCATCATCTTCCCTACAAGGTATTAATTACTGAAAAATACCAGTTTATAATATATAATATATATATAAAATATAGTGGAGTTCATAATTCAATACTGTTCACAACTATTTTGTGTTGTTTAAATTCTTCATTTTCTATGTTGTATACTGTGTATAGAATAGCTTACTTTTGTAAACCATAGAAAAGGTACACTTTTCACTTTCTAGAACATCACCAAGAATTCTGAACGACTGAAGGAAATCACAAGTTACAGCACATTTGCTGCCCATGCATCAAACATCTACTGGTTACCTACAGCTATCTATATCATATATGTGGAATCATGGTGACTCCACATTTAAGTTGACAGTTATTTCATTTATAGTATGTTTCAGGCATAACTATGCCTGACTACTTATTAATATTCAAAGAATACAATTTGTAAATAATTATTTTGAAAGAAAACACCATTTTACTGTGCCAGACACACAAAACAGAAAATTAAAACAAAACAGAAAAACAAATACAAAGCTAAAGACGACACTAAGAATACTGTCAAAGTAAAAGGCACCTGATCCAATACTATCTTACTGAGCACGTTCAAGTATCTGTAAGATCTAATACACTAACTAAAAAAGAGGGCAAGGAGAACAGGAAAGCAGCCAGACTTTGACCAAGCTGAAGTAGACATCTGAGCAATGGGTCTGGAGAAATGCTCCTGTGGTTTAGAGTACATACTGCTCTTATTTATGGAGGACCCAGGTTCAGTTCAAATGAAACAGAGATGAAAACCAAATATCTGACACCAAAGATTAGTCCAACTGCAGGAGTGTTGAGCACGGCTCAGTGTTAAGAAATCTAGAAAAATATTTCATAATATATTGAATAAATAAGCAACAACAAAGATCTTAAAAGAAGCAAAACTATTTTTCTCAGCCTACCTCTCCAGTATCTTCCTGAGTTATATAGCTACGTCACCAATACACCTTATCCAACCTAAAGACACGGGCTGTAGCACTGGCCAACACTTTAGAATCTATTCGCATAGCACACAGTGAAGAGTTAAACAACTATACATCATTGGAAAATACTTGTAGTGCAGAGCTCTAACTAGAAGAACAAGCTACTAAAACAATTTGTTCCTTAGTATGTCAAATTTTACCACATGTATATAATCATATACATTACTTTTATAATCTAGAGAGGTAAGGGAATAAAAACTCCCATTTGTCTCTGTCAGCCAAACAATAACATTTTTAGACCAACAAAGGGCATATAAGATGACAAACTAAACTAGATGCCATATTAAATAAGTGCAAGTAAAAGACACACAAACAGAAAATGGCTAACAATGCTAGGTAGCAATATTCTTAAAAAAATCACATTAGAGACAGGAAATATTAAAAGAATACATGGCTCTGGGGGCTGGAGAGATAGCTTAGAGGTTAAGAACACTGGCTGCTCTTCAGAGGTCTTGAGTTCAATTCCCAGTAACTACATGATGCTTGACAACCATCTCTAATGAGATCTAGTGCCCTCTTCTGGCCTGTGATTATACATGCAAGCAGAATGCTGTATACATAATAAATACATAAGTCTAGAAAAAACAATATACACGGTCCTACTACAGCTAAACAAAGAATACTCCTATACTGGCTCCAACTGCTCTCAAGAAGTTCCCAGTGCGCCATTCCAGCCTCGTTTCTATCAACAACTCACCTCAACCCAAGCATCTTCCCAAGCAGACAAAAGACTGTGACTGAGAATATGTGGATACGTCAAAGGTGCCAAGGCAAAGGTTGAATAAACTAAGTGGCATACTCACGCTGGGCAAAGAAAACGAGATACTGAAACAGAGAGCTGACAAGGATATTCTAGAGGCCTCAAAACAGAGCTCAGTGGTAGGGCCTGCCCAGCAGATTTTTGAGGCATTGGATTCAACTACACACACACACACACACACACACACCCCTCATAAATTCTGAAGATCAAATCAAAACAGCATAGCATACAACTATACAATTGCCATAAAGGAAAAACATGAATTACTTCCTTACAAAATTTGGTAATTGAAAGATTCCCAAGAGAATATCAGTCCCCAACAAATATTTATATTTGCACATCATGCATCAAGTCTTTATCAGCTTAAGAAGTCAATAAAGAAATCCATGGGAGGTGAGAAAGCAAAGGCAAGGAAGACATGAAGGAAATACGCTTACCACAAAATAAACACTGTATGAAACGCCCTCCCATACAGCCCCAAATACAATGAAATTGTCTTACTATGTAGCCCTGGATGACTTTGAATAGGTATATAGACCAGGCTGGCCTTGAATTTACTGAGATTGACCAGCATCTGCCTCCCGAGTGCTGAGCCACCATGCCAGGAGCCAGTATTAAAACTTTTTTAAAATAAAAACTAAGGAAATAGCCACAGAATTCAAAAATAAATTCTACATTGTACAAGTGAGATATCAGCATAAGAAAACAGGAACTTGGGCTGGAGAGTTGGCTCGGTGGTTAAGAGCACTGGCTGCTCTTCCAGAGGTCCTGGGTCTGATTCCCAGCACCCACAAGGTGGCTCACAATGATCTGTAACTCTAGTTCAAAGGCTCTAACACCCTCTTCTGGCCTCTGTGGGCATCAGACATGCAAGTGGTGAAAAAAATACATGCCAGCAAAAACATTCATATAAAAAAAATTAAATTGCAAACTGCTACATTGTAATTTCAAGTACAAATGACTTAAAACCTTTCAAGTCAGCATTTCAAATGCATTCTAAGATGTGACATAATAGATGTGTCTTTTAGCTATAGGTTAAGAGATGGTGGTGCTAAAAATCACCAACACAGTATTAAATTACAACTATAAGTATTGCAAGCTTTATCACCTCAAAACTGTGATACACTTGCAACTTTAAGATCTGCACAAAATGGCTCACCTTCATCCACAGAAAACTGACAGCTTTTATCATTGAAGAATAGTATTTTCTTCTTATCAGGACGACTTACAAACAGTATCTGGTCCCCTAAAGCCTTAAAGATAAAAAATTTTTAATTAACATCAAATTACTCATTTAAAAATATATACTTGCTAAAACTTCATCTGCTAGTTATACACCCTTTGATTTAGTTTAACTTGTTTAAAAAGGCAGTCTCAATCGGCCTTTGGAGCCCTGCACCTGGAGTTAGGAGTCTAGCACAGCTGGAGAAGCCCTGCTAGGAGCTGATTGTCTGCAAAAGCTGCTTTTAAAGAGGCCAGCAGATTCTCAGGTTCTATGGCAAGTAAGCTGATGGTTGTTTTTTCCTAGAAAATATTCTGCAATTGTGTTTACTGGGTTCAGCAAGTGACAAGGTGCTCTTCTCTTGAAATTACAGCTAGAAAAAGCAAGAAAATTTTGTTTGACCTAAATATGTAAGATGTATGCTAAAATATATATATATATATATATACATACACTATACATAACATGATATACGTACTCTCTCCCACACACACCTATATATACACACACATACACCTATATCTGTATATAGGAGGGAGGGAGGGGGAGAGGGAGGGGAGGGGATGGGGGGGGGAGAGAGAACAAAGGCTTCTTTTCTTTCAACCCATAGTATGTCATTAGGGTCTACATGCCCCAGGATGGAGCTGGATTTCTTTCTTCAGTAATTTTATCTTCAAGGATACTTTCAGACTTCTTTTATATCTGTCAAAGAGCATAAAGGTGTGTGTGTCTGTGTCTGTGTGCCCTTGACCATGCTTCGAAAATGCAGAATCCAGATGTCAACTTTGGGTATCTTCTTCCTCAACTGATCTCCACCTTGTTTTGTGCAACAGCATCTTGCACTACACCTAGGCTGCCTGGCCAGCTAGAGAGCCCTAAGACCTATCTGTTTCAAGGCTCTCTGGGACAGGCTGTACTTGAATGCTGGGGATATAAGCGTGAACTGTTCTGTGGGCACTGGGGACTGAACTCAGGTTCTCATGCTTGTGCAAGCATTTTACTTACTGCATAATCTCCTCAGCACACCCCCCTGCCCCCCAATTTCATCTTTTAAAACAAAATGTAGACCAGGCAATGGTGCCACATGCTTTAATCCCAGCACTTGGGAAGCAGAAGAAGGTAAATCTCTGTGAGTTCGAGGCCAGTCTGGTCTACAGACCAAATTCCAGGACAGCCAGGGCTGTAGCCAGGGCTACAAAGAGAAATCCTGCCTCGAAAAACCAAAACCAAAAGAAATAAAAGTGAATAACTGGATCAACAAAATGCAATGTACACATAAAACAAACAAAAGGGAGGAAATCCTCCCACATGCTGCAACGCGTGGACCATAAATATAAAAATAAGCTAGTTACAAAAACACAAACACTGGTAAAGTCAGACTCAAACACACTGGTAATGGCTAGAAACACTGGGAAAAGAGTGGTTGATGGTGCTGTTCAATTATGCAGAACATAAAGGTTCATTACAACTGAGTCTACGGAACCCCTTTGAAGTACACATTTACAAGTGAGTAAAGTCAGGCTGGAGGGTGCTTCAGGGGTTAAGAGCACCTGTTCAGTTCCAAGCACCCACTTGGAGCACTTCTAACCCCAGCTGCAAGGGATCCAGCACCTCTTCTGCACTGCACCAGCACTAGTCGAGCACCCAACTCACACACAACCAGTCAGCCCTAGTTACAAGTCATTATTTGCAACATCTGTACAGGTTAAAATTTGATGCTGTGAAGTTAAAATTTAGGACCATTCTACTTTTGATAAATCTACATGTTGGATCTTGAATATCTCCCAAAAGACCCACATTTTAAGGCATGGCCTCCAGGGTGGCACAGTAGGAGCCTGGTAAGATAAGTCCTTAGATCACCAAGGGAGTGACTCTGTGGGACTATGAGGCCTAGGCCCCCTCTTTCCTCTCTTTTCCTTCCTGGGCATGAAGGCAGTACTTTTGCATTACTACATGCTCCTGCCATGGTGTACTGTTTCAGAAAACTGAGCATGGACCTCTAAAATCATAAGCTAAAATAAGCCTTTTGTTTATAAATCTGATTATGTCAGTTATTTCACTGTGGTGCCAGAAAGCTGAGCAACAAATGAGTTTATGGGGAGCAAGTCTAGTGGTGTGAATCTGTTATTCCAGCACTGGGGATGTAAATAGGAGGACCAGAAGTTTAAGGCCAGTCTTAGTCATGTGAAGTCTTGTCTCAAAATCAAGACAGCCCAGTGTAGCAGCACACACACCTTTAATCCCAGCATGCAGGAGGCAGACATTTCTGTGAGTTTAAGGACAGCCTGGTTTACAAATAGAGTTCCATGCTAGGCAGAACTCTATAGAGAGACCCAGTCTCCCTCTTCTACTGCCACACCTCCCAAAAAGACAATTTCATAACCTCAGAGACTTTTCCAACTCACATATAAATCAATTAGCAAAATGCAAGGTAAGCTGGAGACACAGCTCAGTGATACAGCACTTGCAGAACATGCAATGGCAACAAGCAGCTTTTACAAGTGAGTCTCAAACTCAATCCGAAAATATAATCTTCATGACCATAACTTTCACTGGAAGCCCCTTAGGACACCAGAACTCGTTAGTAAGCAATGGCCTTGGTATGTCTTAATGCCTCTAGTTCTTTGGGTAAGCATTATCAAACATTATTGTTGGAAGAGTTTTTTATTTCAAATAACAAGAGAAACACTAATGTCTTTAAAGAAAAACTTTCTAGAAATCTTCTAAAGAATTAAATCATGATGCAACATAAAAACAAAACAAACACGCCCCACCCCCCCAACCCTGTTAACGTTACAGAGATGATTATTTTCTTTCCTGCTCTGCAGCACCGAGCAAAGTGTTTTTTAGTTTCTGTGTATAAGTGCTCTTCTGAATGCAGGTATGTGCATCGTCTGTGGGCCTAGTGCCCTCAAGGTCAGAAGAGGGGGTCATATCCCTGGGAAGTGGAGTTAGACACTACTGTGAACCACCATGTGGGTGCTGCGAATGAACCCAACTGCTAAGCCATCCATCCCTCTAGCCCCACAAAGTTCAAGTTTTAACCTGATCACGAAAACCCCATGTATATACAGGATATAGACTTTAAAATTAACTCCATTTTCTCCCTGCTGCCCCCCCCCCTTTCTTTGGTATGTTTAAAACCATGAAGAACAGATTAGAAAGATGACTCAGTTAAAAGCCATTGCTACTGTTCCAAAGGACCCAAGTTCAGTTCCCAGCACCAACATCAGGCAGTTCACAGTGCCTGCAGTAGCTTCAGCTCCAGGGGATCCAACACCCTTTCCTTTCCTTGACGTGGGCAGATACCCACAGATACATACATAAGAACAAATACATCTTAAAAGCATAAGAAGCTGGGCAGGGTAGCACATACCCTTAATCCCATCTTTCAGGAGGAAAAGGCAGACAGGAAATAGAGGCAGACACAACCATGGCTACATACTAAGACCCTGTCTCGGGGGAAAAAAAAGACAATATTACCAATTAAATTATAGTTATGATGTAGGAGGAAAAGAAAGATTACCTTGACAGCTTTCTGGGAATTAGGCAATCCCTCTTCTATGTCTTCTAAGAGAATCCCTCCTAGTCCTCGCTGGTCGTGGTTATCTAAAAGCCTCAGTAGGGCCTTCTTATCTTTCAAATTGTACTTAGGTTTGAAGGCATATTTCCCATCCACTACTTCAATTTTGGGATTGTTGACTAAAGCCTGTAAAAACAATACAATTTGGATATATTTATAAAAGCAACCCTCATGAGTATGTTCTTCAATTCTAACGTCAGCCAACACAATGGCATATGGAAGTACCTTGTGAACATAAGCTAGCCAAGCTAAAACACTAGACATCTAGGAGCCCAGAAGAGGTGCATCAGCACAGAGCTTGCTTCTTATTTAAAAAGAATAAAAAATCTTACATTATTTGCATACATTCTTTAGAGAGAAACTCATTTTATCCAACTGCTTTGAAGACCCTTTATTCTTTTAGAAGACAAAGTAAGAATCAACAAAATACCTATTAATAGACACAGTGAACTAACTAGGTATGACCTATCCCTCCTCCAAAGTACAGTCTATCTCATACTGGCAAAGATTAATCAACAGTAAGTCCTCCTCTCCTGCACCAACTGGCACTGCAGCTATGGCGAGAACTGAAGAGGTCAGCCTTACGCACATGGGAACTTTAACTCTAATGTCAATAGAACACAATTCCTGAACTGAACATTCTTACACGATTTGGTGCACAGCTACTAGCAGAAGGGAAGCTCCTCAAGAAGAGAGCAACCCAGCCTGGTAGGAGAGGAACTCCCAGTTACTTGGGAGCCTGAAACAGGAAGATTACAAGTGAAAACCACCTAGGTTACAGAGTACACTCAGGCCAGCCTGTGCAACTTAGTGAGAATGGCCTCAAATCAAAAAGTCAAAGGAAGGCCAGAGATACAGCCCAGTGAGTACTTGACTAATAATATATGTAAAGTCCTTCCTATGTCCAATCCATAGTACCAAAAAGAAAAAAAGAAGCCTACGTACTTCTTTCTCTAGTGACAGAAAAGAGAAAGAAAATGAAATAGAATAGTAATGGCTAAAAATAATCTTTGGGCTGGCAACATGGTTCAGAGAGTTCGCTAAAAGCACTTACCACAGAATCCTGATGACCCACGTTCAACCGCAAATAAAGGTAAGGAGTGGATAATAAAAACTGTCTTTGGTTGCTACACGTGAACTGTACCTACCCACCCTTATGCCCATAATAATGATAAATAAAATTTTTAAAAATTGTAAACTTGAATGTTGCTAACTATATGAAATTTGAATTTACGTAAATCGGCATACTTAAGTGTAGATTACTATTATCTGTGTACCACCAATATGTATTACCTTTACCCACAACATGTGTGTTAAAACATTTTAAAGTTAAAAATAAAAATCGTACATAGAAGTTGGTTGTGATGACTCACACCTATAATCTCAGCCGTTAGGAAGCTGAGGCAGGAGACTACTACCAAGTGTGAGCCAGCCTGTACTACAGAGGAGGATTTCAACTAGAAGTAGTGGTGCAAATTTTTGACCCCAGTACTTGGGAAGCAGATGGATCTCAGTGAGTTTGAGGCCAGCCTGGTCTACACGGTGAGTTCTGGGACAGCCAGAACTACACAGTGAGAACCTGTCTAAAAAAAAAAAAAAAAAAAGAAAGAAAGAAAGAAAGAAAGAAAGAAAAGAAAAGAAAAGAAAAGAAAGAAGAAAAAATCACACACAAATAAAAAATAAAACAAAAACACAACAATCTTAGGCAGGTTCTGCCTCTAGTAACGGGTAAGTAAGTAATGGAAGACGTGACCCTCAATGATTAGGATTAAGTCAGATCAGTTTATAGCATGAAAATCAAGAACTACACCTTGCTTGACAAAATAAATTAATTGAATTAGGCCAGTCATGGTGGCACATGTCTATTTTTTAAAAATATTTATGTATTTTATGTAATGAGTTCAACACACACACACTATATATGAGAATGCCGACTTCATGCACACCAGAAGAGGGCATAAGATCCCATGACAGAGGGTTGTGAGCTACCATATGGCTGCTGAGAATTAAACTCAGGACCTCTAGAAGAGCAGCCACTGCTCTTAACCACTGAGCCCTCTCTCCAGCCCAGCACATCTTTAATCCCTGCATTTGGGAGGCAGAGGCAGGAGGATCTCTGTGAGAATCTGCCTCAAATAAATAAATGAATAAATTATTACATCTGGTTGTTTAGGGGGTCTTTCTTTCCTTCTTTCTTTCTTTCTTTCTCTCTCTCTCTTTTTTCGAATGTAGCCCAGACTGGCTTTGAATTCACTCTGAACTAATGATTCCCTCGAACTTGGGATCCTCCTGCTTTTACATCCCAAGTAGGATTACAGACATGTACCAATACATCCCAGCTCACATTTGGTCCACAGACTCATCACTGGTCTTGAAAGGTGGTATTCTTCAGCATCAATAAACTTTAAAGCAGCAAATAACCAAATAGATGTCATTCACTTGCAAACTGGCATGGTCAGCGACTATTTTAGGCTTTCTTCAAATGATGTTATTTATTTAAACATAACAATCATATTATTTCTCTAAATAACTAGAAATGATAACTTATTTATCAAACCACAGGATGCTAATAATGCAATAAAATGGTTTACTGTCCCTAACATCTTAGGCTTTAAATTTTCTAAAGCATATATGCAATATATAACTTAAGAGCATATAAGATTATGAGTTTGACAGTTCAAAATACTATTTATGAAAATGAAAACTGGAGCTGGAGAGATGGTTCAGCAGTTCAATTGAACTCACACCTGAGTTCAATTCCCAGCAACCACATGGTGGCTTACAACCATCTGTCATGGGATCTGATGCCCTCTTCTGGTGTGTCTGAAGACAGCTGCAGTGTACTAATATAAATAAAAAATAAAAATTAAGAGGAAAAAAAAAATGAAACCAAAATTGGTGCACTGACTTGGCAACTCTACTGTAGTCTTAGAAGACTTTCTAAAACATAAATAAAATTATATGGAAACCAACAGCCAAACAAATTATAGAAGTGTGTATGTTTAAATTCAACCAAGACTCTACATCACATCCTTTAAGAAAAAGTAAAAATTATTAACAAATTACAGGATTTATTTAAAAGAATAAATAAATTCTGAGCCAGGCACGATGACTCATGAAGCTGAAGCACTCTGTGCCCCAGGTCTGAAGTCAACATGGACTACCATATGAGACCTTGCCTCCTGCCCACCTTTCTCCTTACCTGCCCCTCCCTTACACACACACACACACACACACACACACACACACACACACACACACCCATCTCTGGTAAAACACATCTACAGGTTGAAGATGACTTAACAGTGGAATGTTCTAGCACATGCTGGGCCCTGGGTTCCATCTCCAGCACCACACCCACCACAAAAAAACCAAACCTCTAGATAGATGTAGCAAACACTCCTTTTTGTAATGCACCAATTGTTACAACAGTTTTAAGACTATTCTTACCTCCGTCATTAGCCATTGTTTCTGCTTGAGTCCAATATCTAAGTGCTGTGTTTCATCTAAAATCTCTTCCAAAGTTAAAGGATGTGTATCTCCCCGCTGATGTCGTGTCTGTTGAGGAAAGTTTTCAAATGCATTAAGTCAGTCATATGTAAACTAATCTTTTCAGGAATATACAACATGTAATAATATCTGAGGCACTATGAATACCCAGATCAAGAACATGAAACCATACAAAACCAGATTGATAAAAATCAAATGACAAACTGAGAAGGAAAAAAAAAATCAGTAACTTTAACCTCAGCATGTAGGATGCTTAGGTAAGAGAATCATAAATTCAAGACCAGCCTAGGCTACATGATGAGTTCAAGTCTAGCCTAATCTACACAGTAAGTTCAAAACTAATAGAAGCTACATACAAGATGAAGATTTGTTGAGCTGGAAGAGGACGATGACAGCAACAACAGACTGCTCTAGTCACTGCAAATCAATTAAAAACTTGCAGGGAAACATAGATAACAGAAAAGGAAATTCAAATGCCCTTAAACATGAACACTTAATCCACCAAGATGCTTCTCACTTATCAGATAGAAAACTAAATGTCTGACGCCCACTGGTGAGGACATGGGAAACAGGCCTTCTCACTGATTATTACAATATAAAGTATTGCAACCCTTAAAGGAAGACAAAATGCACTCTAATGGCCTGACCGTCGATAAGGACTAATTAAACTACAGCACAATAAATGCTACATAGTTGTTTTCCTATAAGCAGGGAAGTTCTCTAGGTGGCCTTTTCACTAACAACATATGCTCATGCTTCAAAAAAGGTTGCCTCTACTGTCCTCCACTGTGGTAAAAAGGTCAGGCTGGACACAAACAATAAAATGACCAATGGCAACCTCCGTAAGTAGATCTAAAAGCTGATCAGAGATAGGTGATACCTGCAAACCTGTCTATTCTGGGGTTTGATTTTATATATATATAAAGCTGGGCTTATAAAAAACCAGGTACAGGGACACAGGTAAGCAGAAGAGTACTGCCAACTTATGAATACCAAAGGTGGTGACCAGGAAGAGAAGGAGGTGGCTCCTGAATGGGCTTCTCAGAAGACACTGTGATTCTAAGAATAATCACCACAGTCACTTCACTGTTCACCTGGAGGTTAAGGGAAATGTGTTCAAAAGCAAGCGGCTTTTCACGGAACACATCCATGATCTGAAGGTAGACAAGATACCACAGAGATAAATAAGACCGCAGGATTAGGACTGAGAATGACTTCTGCGTCAGAACCTTTTTATATTATTCTTTATATTTATTCTATGTTTTATATTTAGAGATATGCTTTATGTTATTCAAAACAAAAACAACGGTAAATACCTAATGCTCTATAACCTCAGGCAGGTGATGAGACCTCTCTGGGCTTCGGTCCAGCCCTGGGAAACTCTAATTCTCAGCTTCCCAAAACTAGAATGTTTAAAAAGCACAAAAGCTAACATATCACAAACAAGAACCATTTACTGAGCATTTGCTGTTCATTCACCCAAGTCTTTAGTATTGATTACTATGTGCTTATGACGCAGAGATGAGACACCATGAAATGTAAATTATACTTACATATTTCACACTCCCAATATCGGAGCCACGTCAGATATGTAGCTATAAGATTTAGGTAAAAAAATATTTCTTTAAAAGACCAACTTAAGCCAGGACCGCTGGCATAAGCCTATAATCCTGGGAAGCTAAGGCAAGAGAATTAAGTTCAAGACCAGTCTGGACAACTCAATTGAGACAAGGTCTCAAAAAAAGGTAAAGCGAGTGTTAGAGACACAAGTCAGTTTGTGAAGTACTTTCTTGTTCAATCCCCAAACCTGGACAGACGCCCATGCATGTCACAAATTTAGTCAGAAATCAAAGAGAAAGCTGAATATGGGCAATCTTTGCAATGCCCACTAGCTTGGGAGAGAAACTGGATACAAGAGTAGCAATGGTTTTCACAGTTGTACTTAGAGTCTCATAGACAAGGCATCCATCACATAGCAATCTTGAGGACAGCTCCAAGTAATTTTAAAACTAACTTAGAAGATAAAAAAATTTGTTTTAGCTACTTTTTAAAATTCTTCTAAAATTCTTCTTTTCTCTATTTTCCTAAGTACTTCCAATAATAGCCTAACCCTCTTGTCTCAGTTTCTGTTTTAAATTGCCAGATTACAATATAATATCCATCTCAGGATCTCGTATACTGGACAGTCTAACCTCATACCTAATGCTCTTGGGTTTTGATTTCAAAGTTCTTACATCTGTCTTTTCTTGTGTACATTTTAGTTGTGTGTGTGTGCATGTGTGTGTTCGCACGCATGTTAGCACTTTCTCTGAGGTTCACTTCTGGCTGTAAAATCATTGTGGTGACGTGAATAGTTAGGCCCCCATAGACTATGTTTTTGAATGCTTAGCCGGGGGGGGGGGGGGGGGGCACTATTAGGAGGTGTGGCCGTAGGAGGAAGTGTGTCACTGGGGAGGAGGGGAGACTTTGAGATCCCCTGTGCTTAAGCTCCACCCACTATGGAACTCAATCTCCAGTTGCCTTCTGGATCAAGATGGGATTAAGATGTGGAACTTCCGGCTCCTCCTGCACCATGGCTGCCTGGATGCTGCCATGCTTCTCACCATGATGATAATGAACTAAACCTCTACAACTGTAAGCTAGCCCCAATTAAATGTTTACCTTTATAAGAGCTGCCTTGGTCATGGTGTCTCTTCACAGCAATGAGCTACACAATCACTGTATCTATCTCAGTTCTCCTATAAGTTTCCTTGAACTTCTCACGGTTTTGATGAGCAACTAAAGCCGTCTATTACAAGCACTTTTGATAGTATATTTACCAATTTTGTTTTTGAAGTTCCTTTTATCAGATCTTCCAAAAGGAGAGGGAAAAGACAACTGACAAAATTTGCCAGTTTACAAATTACCTTCTGTGAGATATGCACATTTTGCCCTTTCCAAACAGGCCTTAGGAGAAAGGAAGAAGGAAAGGGACACAGCCTACTTCCACTCACAATTTGCAAGGTGTTTTTAAATCCAGGCACATCCAACCTTTTGACATTATGACACAGTTGTCATCTACAAAGTCCATACATCAGACCTTGCAAAAAAGATAAAACAACAAAAATTATTTTTAAAAAAAAATCTCCTAATGAGGTTGGGGATATAGCTCAGTGAGCAGAGTGCCTGCCTAGCATACATACATTCTAAACAGGCATGGCACCACACCAGTAACCCTAGCACTGGGAGCTGGGGGAGTCGGGGACAGGAGGGTCAATCAAAGCCATCCTCCGGACAGTGACTCTGAGGCCAGTCTGAAATGCAGCTCAGTAATAGAGGGTGGTTGTCTAGCACGCACAAAACCCTGATTTTGATCTCCAACACTGTCCTCCCACGCCTGACACACAGACACAGGATACTTTGGCCCCATCTACAACATTCCACATTCTGATACAATTGGTAAAACTGATCCCTTTCCCTTTTAAACAATTTCCCCTCTTCTAACCCTAGCACACCCCAGCTCCGTTCGGTATCACCAAAGAGCGCACTGCTCTTAGGAGCGTGTGCGATAAAGACAGAGAATGCTCCCTCAATCCAAAAACTTAAATCTAAGTAATTCTCTTCAGGATTCCCAAAGTTCATTCCTTAACTATTAATTTGGGGAAATGCATATTAAAGAGCTAAAGCAGTATCAATTAGAAAGCCACTTCCTTTAAGTAACAAAAATATTTTCTAGGGCTCCCAAGCTGTTCTCATTACGCTATATAAAACCCATTAAGTGGTATATGCCCTTAATCCCAGAGGCAGGAAAAGCTCTGTGAGTTCCTGGACATCCAGAACAACCTGGTAAGACCATGTCTTTAAAAATAAAAAATAATAATATTAAAAAATTAAAAATTAAATTTAAAAAGGGGGGGGAGGGGCCTGGAGAGATGGCTTGATGGTTAAGAGAGGTCCTGAGTTCAATTCCCAGCAACCACATGGTGGCTCACAACAATCTGTAATGGGATCCTATACCCTCTTCCGGTGTTATCTAAAGACAGCTACAGTATATTCATATATATAAAAAATTTTTTAAAAATTAAGAAGGGTGGGGGTGGGGAACAAAGATGTTTGCTGCCCGTACTGGCTGGTTTTGTGTGTCAACTTGACACAAGCTGGAGTTATCACAGAGAAAGGAGCCTCCCTTGAGGAAATGCTTCCATGAGATCCAGCTGTAAGGCATTTTCTCAATTAGTGATGGGGGGAGGGCCCTTTGTGGGTGGTACCATCTGTGGGCTGGTAGTCTTGGGTTCTATAAGAAAGCCAGCTGAGCTAGCCAGGGAAGCAAGCCAGTAAGTTACATCCCTCCAAGGTCTCTGCATCAGCTCTTGCTTCCTGACCTGACTTATTTTGGGTGATGAACAGTAATGTGGAAGTATAAGCTGAATAAACCCTTTCCTCCCCAACTTGCTTCTTGGTCATGATGTTTGTGCAGGAATAGAAGCCCTTACTGAGACACTGCCTAACCTGATGGCTTAAGTTTGATCTCTAGAACTCATAATGTGGAAGGAGAAAACCAACTTCTCAAGAGTTGTCCTCTGACCTCCACAAGCACTGGCCTTGAATTTGTGAGCGATTCACCTTCATCTCCCTCCCATATAGGGGATTACAAAGGTATGTCACCACACCAGGCTTGTTCTGGTTTTGTCTTGCAGTACTAGGGATAGAATCCTTACACTTGCACTCTATCACTGAGCTAAACAGCCCAAGTCCCACCTTTCTGACTCATTTTCTACAGGCTAAGAAAGTAAGTAGTTAATGTAGATAACAAATCCTTTGACAAGTCAGGTAGTTTCCACTGTTCTGTTTTCAACAAAACTATCAAATGACAGATGCCTGAAGAGAAGTGGCTTTTGGCACATGACTTAGAAGACTATGTTTGTTACAAAACTTCCATTAGAACTTAGCTTTACGAGCACTCACTTCTCTGCATTTAAACCTACAAAATCCAAAACCAGCAGCATATTTACTGCCAAATTCTACTTTATCCCATCAACAGCTAACAAGCATCGCCAGACGCAGAAACCACTGAAAGAAGAGGATTACATTCATTTCCTTGTGGGATGGATGACTGATATATGCAAAGCAAACTGAATCAACCTATCCTAATCAACTCTTTATCAATAACTGAGAAGCAGCTCAAGTCAGAAGCTTTGTGATCACAATAAGTCTGCTAACTTTATCTGTATATTACTAAGGAAAATAAAATTAAGAGCTAAGACTATAAGCCACTGTCAATTTCCTCCAACTGATTGACAGCTCCAGGAGAACAGTCTTTCGTGTTATCCCATTATCAGTAGTAGATTTGAATAACTGTCCAACACACAGGGCAACAGATGAAAGGAATGAACAGTCACAATTTACTATCATCTGAAACTGAGAAATATAAACTAAAATGTTTCTATTAGAGATCAAGTACAAACTACAAACTTCAGACACAGCCGGATACCCAGCCTCTAACTCTTTTGCATCAAAGCTTCCTGATATCTGGAGGGATTCTCTAACTTTCCTCTCCAAGCAGAGCCAGCCACCACCATCTGCTTCAAGTATGCAGGTTTTTTGCTCAGATGAATGGAGGAAATATCTTGTCCATTCTACTGCTTGGGCACACTCTTTTTAAGTCAGATGGTGAGCTTTAAGTTGTATACTGGACTCTAATGTCAACTAGGTTTAGTTAAGTCCATTGCTGGAATGCCAGTCTATAAAGGACAAAGACTGTAAGCATTACATCTTTTAGGGCTTTCTTGAAGTACTCAACATATATAATAAACTACACAGACTAAAATGCATAATTTAATAATTCCTGGCATCATTATATAAATATCTAACTTCTGAAAACCCAGATCTAATTCCCCTGTAGTCAAAACAATGAAAGAGGATTTTTTTTTTTACGTAAGTACTTACTTTCATATAATTCACAATCTTAGCAAGAACACCGAACTTATATCCAGAGCTTCCAGACAGAGCTTTCAAGTTAAATGATCCATTGTTATGATCTGGAAATAAAGTTCAAATGAATTATTGTAACATTTTCATATAATGTGCTATGATTTGAGCAGTGAAAATAAATATTCTTCTTTGAATTTTTTCATCTAATGTAGTCTATTCTGTAATGTTTTGGCAAAATTCACAGAATTCATACATGTATACTGAGTTATCAATTCCCACTACACATCGATGCTTCTTTAGAGAGAGGTTCTCACCATGTAATATAGGTTAGTCTTGAACTTACCATCTTCTACCTCAGTTCAAGGGTATTGGGATTATAAGATTACACCGTATCCTAGACTAAAATGTAATTTAAAAAGCATTAAGATACAGTAAGTCAGGGCCTCGTGTGGATTAGGCTCTCTAACCCTGAGCCACATCACTGGTTCAAATACTAATCTTTTGTTCGTTGTTTTGAGCCAGGGTCTCACCACTAGACCACTCTAGCCTCCAACACATAAAGATCCACCTGCCTCAGCCTCCTCAGCTAAAATTAAAGCTCTACGCCACCACACCCAAATCAAAATACCATTCTTTACAAGTACTTCTGCCTCATTCCACTCCCACCTTAAACTTGATTAGAGTTCTCCAATAATTAGACAAGAGAATATTATAAACACAGAAAATGAGTGGTGGCCAGACTGTTATCTATCTCCCCATAATTTTTTCCTGCCTCTCTCCTCTCAGAAATCCTTACGTATTGTTTCAAAACATCTACCATGTGTTGCCTGCCTACAGACAGAACCCTAATGCCTTCACAGTATCACAAATGCATTTGAGCCACGGCCAGAAAGGTTAAAAAATTCATTATAAATTAAAGAAAAGCATAGGAGAAACACACATTCTATTAGCAAGATATCAGATCAGATATACACTTCCCACATGGATGATCCACAGAGAGAGTAGTTAAATACGAAAAGGGGAAGCTATTTCTGGCTCAGTAATAACCATTTAAACAAAAGACTGCATTGGAACAATCACAGTCTAATACAACAATTGTCAGAGATCCAAAACAAGTTTCTAGATGTAGTACTCCTTTGAAACTAGTGAAAAGTCTTTACTGCCTCTTTTCTTTCCTTTAATACTAAAACACAATGTCCTTTGAAATTTTCCCTTAGAAATAGCCTATAATTTTGAAAAAAGTAACTCAATTGGCACATTAAAGTATACTATGTTCCCAAGCTAGCAACTTTAAAAATGCCTTCCTGCCAGCACTTGGGAGGCAGAGGCAGAAGGTTCTCAGTAAGTTCAAGGAGAGCCTGGTCTACAAATCAAGAGGCAAGGGAAGCCAGGGCTTTGTTACACAGAGAAACCTTGTTTTGAAAAACCAACCCCCCCCCCCCCCAAAAAAAAGGAGGAAAAAGAAAAAAGAATGCCTTATTTGGGCTGGAGAGATGGCTCAGCGGTTAAGAGCACCAACTACTCTTCCAGAGGTCCTGAGTTCAATTCTCAGCAACCACATGGTGGCTCACAACCATCTTTAATGGGATCTGATGCCCTCTTTTGGTGTGTGTGAAGACAGTTACAGTGTACTCATAGACATAAAATAAATAAATAAACCTTTTTTAAAAATGCCTTACTGATATGCCTTTAAATACATTGTTTCCAAATCCAGGGGTGGTGGCGTAATTATAATCTTAGAACTTGGTAGGCTGAGGCAGGAGGATCACAAAAGAGGAAGTACATGGGAGGGATTAGAGAGGGGAAAGGAGAGAAGGAAAATGTAATTTTAACACTCAAAAAAAAAAAATAAATAAAAATATAAAACAAAACCAAACCAAACCAAACCTGTTTGCTGCTCTTCCAGAGGCCATGAATTCAATTCTCAACACCCACTCTGTCAGCTCACAACTCCTTGTATTTCAAGCTAGCTCCAGGGAATCTAATGCCCTTTTCTAGAGTCTGAGGACATTCATACACATGTGGCATACACTCACACAGACATACACAAAATTTCATAAAAAATATTTTTTTAAAATGTTTAAGGTCATACTCTGCTACATAGCAACTCTAGGGCTAGCCTGGGCTACAAAAGACCCTGTCTCAAAAATAACAATAATACATTTGTTTCAGTTATGAAATACTAACTATATGGTTATTTTCCCCGAGACATTTGCCAGTTGTGCTGGCACATGCGGGTAGGATGCCTCCTTTGTTGAAGGAGGCAGAGGCAGGAGGATCACAAGTTCAAGGCCAGCCTGGGCTACACAATTTTTGGGCTGGAGAGATGGCTCAATGGTTAAGAGCACTGACTGCTCTTTGAGAGGTCCTGAGTTCAATTCCTAGCAACCACATGGTGGCTCACAACCATCTGTAATGAGATCTATTGCCCTCTTCTGGTGTGTCTGAAGACAGCTACAGTGTACTCATATATATAAAATAAATAAATAAGACATTTGAAAGATTTTTAATAATAGTTATCTTTTATTGAACCAAGCATCTGCCAAACATCACACTAAGTGATTTTCACATTTAACTCTCAAGGGAAAAATAATCTATTCAAGAGGTTTTATTGTCCTCTTCTAAGTACTTAGTATGTGTGGAGGGTTGGTCATCCTCAACCGTTTCTTCCCCTTTCTCTATTTTTAAATTTTATCTTATATGTATGGATGTTTTGCCTATTACCCCTTGAATGCCCTGGTCCCCCAGAGGCCAGAATAGGGCATCAGAAGTTGTGAGCACCCATGTGTCCTGCCTCTACATCTTACCAAACAGGGACTCTTCACGGAACCTGAAGCTCACCACCTGGCTAGCAAGCCCTAGTAACCTTCCTGTGCCCACCTCCTCAGTACTGGGATGCCAGGATCTTTTATATGGATGCTGGGAATCTGAACTTAGATGCCCTTGCGTGCACAATAAGCACTTTTCAGCCACCTCCCCAGCTCCCACCGTTCTCTTATAAACATAAAAATTGTGAGGGTTGTAACAAGACAGATTTAAACCAAGCTGTAAACCCTGTACTATTGCCCTATATAAGATCTACCAAATCCTCTTTACACATTATGATTCCACCTGACTTAGGCCATTTTGTCAGAACACAGACATCCATAAATACACATTAACCTAGGACCTCACGAATGCTAGGCAAGGATTCTACCACTGAGCTTAACCCCAGCCCTATTTTTACTTTTTATTTGAGACAGTTTCTTTAACTTACTTAAACTGGTGCCAGGGAGCTGGCTCAGTGCTTAGAACACTAGCTGCTACTGCAGAAGACTAGGGTTCATTCCCAGCACCCACACAGAGGTTCACCACTACCTACAACTCCAGTTCCAGGGAATCTGACACCTGCCTCCAGCCTCTGTGGGCACCAAGTACACATGTGGTACACAGACATGCATGCAGACAAAACATCCGTTGACATAAAATAATAAGTATTTAAAAAGTTTCTTAGATTGGTCTTAAACTTGTGATCCCGCCTCAGACTCCTGAGTAGCTACATGATGATAGGCCCATACCATTGAGACTAGCATTTTAATTAGTATTATTAATTTTATCTTACAATACTGTATTTAAAAAGAAAACTGGTAAAACTAAAAAAAAAAAAAAAAAAAAAAAATCACAGTATATTAAGAATTCCAAACAAATGATCAGTTACAAACTACATAGTTTTGTTTATCACAATGTCCCTAGTACTAAAGTCAATGCCAATCAAAGTCAACATTCAAATATTTATTGAATGATTACTGCAACATAATAAGGGCATTTCCATGAACTCCTATAACTAGGAGTTATAGTTCCAGGAACTAATGTAATGATTATTTATCTATTTTTTTATTTACCTTTACATATGATTTGTGTAAATCATATCTAATGCCAGGGAGGGAAGACAGGAGTGGGCAGGTGGGTGGGGGAATACCTTCATAGAGGCATGGGGAGGGGGGATGGGATAGGGGGTTTCTGAAGGAGAGCCTGGAAAGGGGAAAACATTTGAAATGTAAATAAAATAAATATAAAAAAATTCAAATGTGAAAGAAAGAAAGAAAGAAAGAAAAAAAAAAAAGGCGCGTACCACCATGCACAGCTCTTGCATTTTAAGGGCCACTTAAAACTAAAAACAAATAAAACTTTAACTAAAAACAAATCTTAATTCTGCTATGATTAGGCAAAACTCTTTTTACCATAACTAAAAATAATGAACAGTCAGCTGGACTAGACCCAATTAAAAACATAAAACTGTCTGTATCTTACAATTCAGAAGAAAAATTACCCACTTATAACTTAAAAACTAAAACATTACTTCTTTTCCCTCAACAATTTCTCCCAAATACAAGTGCTGTGTCCATATCTCCAGCAGTCGAGACTGGACAACATACTGAGAAGAAAAGTTTTAATTTTAAGCCTATTTATGAGATTTTGTGCACATTTCCAGCTAACATTTTACCAAAGTGGTTAACCTGAGCAGCTGTTTCCTAGGCAACTACCTCTAGAGACTGTGTTCTAGCTCTAACACTGCACTGCTCACACAGAGACATTAGATTTTATAGGAGGAAAAAAAAAAACCCTAAGAAATCAGCAATCTGTTCTCACATGAAAATTAGCTTAAAAAGACAAATAATAATAATAATAATAATAATGATGATGATGATGATGATGATGATAATAAAGGGGGTGGAAAGCCAGTGACATCCCAGACAGCCCTATTCAAGTTTATGAATGATCTGCCCCTCGGGAGGCAGGACTTAATGCAAATGAGCACAGAGGAAACCGGCAGCCGCACTATGCGTAGAACCAACAGAAGCACAGCTCCATCTTGGCTGTGCACTAGACTGCATTACAAACAGACGGTACCATCGCTTCAACAGCATCTTTCCAGACAAGAGGTAGGTTTATTTGATCCTTTTTATTCAGTAGCCCATACCCGCATTAGGAAAATATCTTACCATGAAAGCCAGAAAGCATTATGCCTGCTAAAGACGTAAGAACAACGTATTAACCCATTCTTTGGTAAGATCATATCATGAAACGACGACTGCCTTGTGCTATTTGATAAGCATCCTTACCATCTGTGCCTTAATGGAAAATTCATGACATTTCCTACCAATCTCATCTCTACTCAGACCTTAAGACAGACAAAAGCATTTGATATTTAACCTTAGTCTTGGCTAATTTCATTTTCTCAAAGCAAATTTATTTCACAGCAGTCTGGTCTGTCTTAACAAAGGATGTTTCTCAAAGGAAAAAAATCTAAAATAATAGCAAAGCCTTTGGCTAAAGCTTTCTGATTATATGTACAAATTATATTGTCTGATAAAAAGCAGTTACAAGAAAGCTTGTATTTCAACAAATGAGAAGATATTTATATTTGAATTTGAGTATGATGTAGAGAATACCAAGAAAATACCAGTTATTATTTTTATATAAAATTTTTAACATGTATCATTATGTTGTAAGCAGAGATAATTTATAAAATGTCAGATTTTCCTAACATCTTAATTAAAATAATTCCTCACAGTAAAATCTTACCATACAAGCCATGTTATTAAACAAAAACCTTTTAAAATATCCTTAACTTACAAGCTACACAAGTATTTAAAGTAATTAGGTTACTCTTAAACTGGTAGTGATACATACAAATTCAGTCTTTTGATAAAGTACATCTTAAATCCTACTTAGCAGATGCTTAGTACATATCCAGCTTTATCCTTTACCTGGATGCTAAGTAAATTTACTCCTAGGGTTTTTGTTTTTACTTCTGCTTTTCATAATTTCTATTCCTTTTGTTTCTTAGCATTCAGGTTACACAGACAGATTATCTCTTGAAAAACTCAAAAGGCTGCTGTAACAAGATACTAGATCTCTCAAGTTCAGCACAGCAGGTTAATTACCTAGAAACCATTCTGGTTACCATACAATATGGGAGCCAAGAAATATAAAAATAACTGTGAAACAACAGTTAATTTACACTTTAAAATTTCAAATTACTTTAACGTTCATTAACAGGCTACATTTTCATATAATATATCTATTATTAGCATAAATGGAGGTTCATTACTGTTCACCAAATCATCTTTCAAGTATACCTTATCTCAGAGTCTCAGAGCCTGAACTGAATAAGTGGCTCTAAATTTAAAGGCTATTATAATTAACTGATCATATTTCAAAGTGACGTGCTTAAAAGTGCCAGAGAATTCAATTTACCAGTTTTCACTGTAACTAGAGCTAAATCATAATTTCTAATCTAGTGATCCAGGGTCACAAGGCCTATCCCCATAAATATTCCACTGGGGCCTTTTGAAAATGATAAAAAAAAAAAAACAAACAGGTAAAAGAATATAGCAAAAATAACATAAAAAACCTAACTAAAAATTATGAGATTTTCTTTCAAGCTTCCCATTCCTATAATAAAATTATAAAGGGGGATCCACGAAGTACAGATTGTTATTGATTGCATTTCTAATCATTTTCTCCCAGTTTTTTAAATATATAATATATATATTAATACACACACACACACACACACATTCTATAGCTGTCTTCAGAGACACCAGAAGAGGGCATCGCATCCCATTACAGATGATTGTGAGCCACATGCAGTTGCTGGGAATTGAACTCAGGACCTCTGGAAGAGCAGTCAGTGCTCTTAACCGCTGAGCCATCTCTCCAGCTCCATTTCTCCCAGTTTTTATAACATGCTTACAGCATTTCCTTTATACAAATTTAATTTTAATTTGAAATATGTAGTCCAGACTAGGCCATCCTCATGGTGTACTTCTCTCAGGTGCTAAGTACACCAACTTCATTGCTGTAAAATGTAGTTTTACCTTAAATCTAACACACACAAAGCCTTCTGGAGTTTTTCTATACTTTGAAGCAATGCACATTTAACTGAGAGGGACAGTGATGCCTACTATCCAGGTTTTACTTGTCTCAGGTGTCCAGAAGCTAACCAAAGCAGCAATGTTTTGACTTCCCATCAGCTTCAACACTGTGCAAAGAGGCAAAGTGGCATAACATAAACATAAACTTGAAATACCATCTTAGTCACTGTTCTACACCATGACCACAGTAACTCTTATATAAAAACGTATTTGAGGGCTTGCTTACAGTTTCAGAGGGCTAATCCATTATCATCACGGTGGGGAACATTGCAGCATACAGGCAGGTACTGGAGCAGTAACTGAGAGCTACCTCCTGATCCACAGGAAAAGAGCTTAGGCCTGGTATGTGCTATTGAAACCTCAAAGCCCACCTCCAGTGACACACTTCCTCCAACAAGACCACACCTCCTAACCTTAACCATGACACTCCCTGGTGACTGAATAGTTAAATATATGAGCCTGTGGTGAGCTGTTCTTACTCAACCCACTTATATATATACCTTCCTAAACTGCTTACACACTTCCAGCAAAACACATAAGTACCTTCCGTAAACATGCTCCATGGTCATCGCAAACCACCATGTGAATGTTCATGTGTACGTAAAGTACACTGTCTAGGGTCAGTAGATAAGGCGATGACAGAGTGCTCTCCAGCAAACTCAAGGCCCTGGGTTTGAGAGTTTCCTGAAGTCTGAGTCTTCTTATCCATCACTATTACCTCTACTCTTCAAGAAGAATCTGAGAACTCATTTATGTTAACACAAAAGCAACTGTGACAATATGTGTTTCAAGCCCTAAACCTTACAGGTGCTTCAAAAGTCAAACATTTAAAGTCCATGGGAAGTATGCACATGTGCCTTTATTTAAAGAGCCAAGCCAAAAGGACCTAGCCACGAACACACACACCTCTAAATTTTGTCTCTACGTAACCAGGTTATTAATATTAATTTAAGTATTAATCTGAGGGAGGCAGAGGAAGGCAGATCGGTCAGTTTGGGGCCAGCCAGATTAGTCTACAGAGCAAGTTCTAGGACAGCAAGGGTTACACAGAGAAATCTTGTCTCAAGAGGAAAAAAAAAAAAAAAACCAAGATGGTGGTGGCACGCCTTTAATCCCAGGACTTGAGAAGCAGAGGCAGGCAAGATGAGTTCCTCCAGGTCAGCCAAGACCACACACTGAGACCCCACCCCAAAAAAGAAAAAGAATAATTAACTACAGTACTTCTGTAACAGCAAATATTCAGTCTTCACACACTCACACACACACACACACCCCAAGTATCAGGTCAACAAAATCAAAAATAACTAAAATTAGCAAGAATAGTAATGCACTATAATAATCCAAGCACTAAGGCGGCAAAGAAAAAAGATCCAAAGTTCAAAGTCAACCTTAACTACATACCAAATTTAAGACCACGATGAGCTATATAGTTTAAAAACTAAACATCATAAACAAGAACCAAGTGGTATAAAAACAGAAATTTAACTCAGTAGCTTTCTTGATGAAATTAACAATTGATACTTCCTAAAGGGTTAAATTTGTCTAGTTTTAAAAAATTGTATTTTTACACAGGCAGTGGTGGCGCACGCCTTTAATCCCAGCACTTGGGAGGCAGAGACAGGCAGATTTCTGAGTTCGAGGCCAGCCTGGTCTACAAAGTGAGTTCCAGGTCAGCCAGGGCTACACAGAGAAACCCTGTCTCGAAAAACCAAACAAAAAAAAAAGAAAATTGTATTTTTACTCATGGGAAAAGACTATTGCACATGCCACAGAACACAAACAGAAGTCAGAGAGAAACTTACAGGTCACCATGTAGATCTCAGAGATCTCAGAGATCAAACTGAACTCATTAGGCTTAGCTGCAAGCATCTTTACCTCCTGAGCCATCTTGCCAGCCCTAAATTTATCCATTTACGTTTATGAAATATTTTAAGACTACCACTGACATAGCTAATATCCCCAACAGCAGCAGCACTTCACTGGCCACTTAAGTCTAAAACTTGATTTTATCCTCATTCTGAAAACTGTCAGCATTTGGCTTTTCTTTTTCTGTTATTTTATATCAGCTACAATTTCTAGATTCACATCAAAGCTAACAGAGGTGGCAACAGGAGACAGAAAAAGAACCTAAGGGAATGACAAGACTTCCTTCCCATGGTCTTAGATAATTGCTCACTGACCATTGCTTTAGTGAAGCTTCAACCTGGCAGCTGTTTCCCTTCATTAGCTGTAAATTCCATAAGCAAATCTTTTTTCCTTCTGTGTATATATGAGTCCTAAATATTATGTAATAAGTAAAATGCATAAAAACTAGAGTATAATTAACTAATTGGCAAAAACACACACACACAAAATACATTAATTTCATCATTAATTTTGTTAGACAGTAAGTCTGCAGTGACAATATAAATTTACTAAAAAATTTTAGTGCTGAGATCTGAATGCACCCGTCTATAGTTTGGTTATATATTCATTTTCTCCCTTTGTGTAGATTCAAACAGCAGTACAAGAAGTAGAGTCTCAAGGATGGCTTCCAGCCACTGGAATGAAACCACGACCTCTGTTTACCAGTACCTTGGATTTCAAGTCCAAAAGATTTACCCTTTTCATGACAACTGGAACACTGCCTGCTTTGTCATCCTGCTTCTGTTCATATCTACTGTGGTGTCCTTAGTTGTGCTGGCTTTCCTTTATGAGGTACTTGACTGCTGCTGTTGTGCAAAGAACAAAACTGTGAAGGACTTGAAAAGCGAGCCGAATCCGCTCAGAAGTATGATGGGCAATATCAGAAAACGTGACAGTGAGGTGGTCTAGCCTTCCACAGAGGATAAACAAAAGCTTTCAAAACAGCCTCTGCCTCTTCTGGGAAAAATGAAAATTTCCTGAGGCCAACCTTTATTACAAAATTGATCTGACTCTGAATAGTTAAAAGATTTCTAGCAGAAAAGAAAACATGTGAAATGTATACTCTGTGTATGT
Source organism: Rhynchomys soricoides (assembly GCA_019843965.1). Taxonomy (NCBI): domain Eukaryota; kingdom Metazoa; phylum Chordata; class Mammalia; order Rodentia; family Muridae; genus Rhynchomys; species Rhynchomys soricoides. Next base: position 8,537,148 of record JADRCH010000102.1, read on the forward strand.
ATCCTCATTAAATATGCAGCTCATAATGTGAACTTATCAGTCTACTTAATACAGCATCTCCAGCATCCGCCACTGGAAACACTGAGCAGCAGTGTTCCCATTTCCAGCAAACTACAAAACAATAAGCACAACTAACTGCTAAAATAAGAACTGGGGCCAGGACACACAGAGTAAAAAGTAGTATTTTGGTAGCAAATCGTACTTAAATTGTGCCTCTATTAAAACGTGCCTCTAAACCCAGAAGGAAGCATGTCCATATAGAGTCCCTTTGTTATATATGAGGAAGGGGATGAGACAGTCTGGACAGTTAGCCCAGGCTAACCTCAACCTCAATCAATAAGCTCCAGCCTCCAAAGTGATAGGATTACAGGCATGTGGCACCATGGCAAAGTCCCCATTTATTTAAAATCCAGAACTTTAAAATTGACTGAAGACAATATATTTTTAATGACTTGTCACACAGCATTAGTGTTAATATGAATGTGACCTTCCTGATCATTGTGAGATACAAGTATGATTCCCACAAACTGACTTGCTTTTGGTCCAGAAGTCTAGGGTATTTCCAAACTGAAACACACTACTACGTTCATTTCTTGAAAGTCTTCTTTTATTTTTACTTCTCTTAATCACTCTATCAAGATCTAAAGCTACTCGATGCACAAAAACTGCTAAGAACGGTGAAAAGCTTTGGTTAGAGCTGACAGTTTGGGGGTTGGGTTGGGTTTGGGATTTAGTTTTTATTTATTTCTTTGTTTTGTCTTTGTTTTTCCAGACAGGGTTTCTTTGTGTAGCCTTGGTTGTTCTGGAACTCACTCTGTAGACCAGGCTGGCCTCAAAAATCCACCTGCCTCTGCCTCCCAAGTGCTGGGATTAAAGGCGTGTGCCACCACTGCCTGGCTAAGACTGATTTTTTTGTGTGTATTATATATGAATGTTTTGTTACATGTACAGAAGAGGACTTCAGATCCTATGGGACTACAGTTACAGGTGCTGTGAGCCTCCATGTGGGGCTTGGACTTGAACTCTAGAAGAGAAGCTAGTGCTCTAAACTGCTGAGCCATCTCTCCAAATGCCTGGGATTTGGGGTTGTTTTGTTTATTTTGAGGTACAGCCCAAGCTGGTCTCCATTCCCCAAGTATTAGGGTTACAAGTTTACACTACCATACCTGTGTATAATAAGAGTATTAAAGACATTAAACACGTATTAAGAACTGTGGCAGTCTGGGGGTTAGAAGATAACTCAGTAGGTAAAGAACTTTCCATACCATGAGGATCTGAATTCAGATCCCCAGAACCCACAAAAACGGCAGTTGCTCAAGATTGTAATCCAGCATTCCTAAGCATTCATATAGCAAAAGACAAGATAACCTCCTGAAGTTTATGGCCAAGGAGCTAGGGAACACAGCAACAATGAGAGACCCTCTTTTAAGATGGAAAAGAACAGACACCTACAGCTGTCTTCTGGCCTCTACTTTGCATGTTACACAAGTGTGCACACACATTTTTTAAAAAAAGAATATAGTAGTTTTATGCCAGGTGTGGTGGCACATGCCTGTAATCCCAACACCCATGAAGCAGAGGTAGGAAGACTGCCACAAGACCAAGGTCAGCTAGATCCAGCCTCAAAAAGGAAGGAAGTGAAGGGGGAAGGGAGGAAGGGAGTAGAGTAAAAGAGAAATATAGAAGATCTCTCTCTCTCTCTCTCCCTTCTTCCCTCTGCCCCCTCTCCCTCTCAGTGTTTTTCAAGGCAGTTTCTCTGTATAGACCTGGCTATCCTGGAATTTGCTCTATAGACCGGGCTGGTCTCAAACTCACAGAGCTCCACCTGCTTCTGCCTCCCAAGTGCTGGGATTAAATGTACACCACTACCACCCACCTTTCTTTATTTTTACATTATGGATTTACATGTTTCACTTGTGTTTATATGCACTGTATGTGTGTGTGCCAGAAGAGGGCATCAGATGCCCTAGAACTGAAGTTGGAGACCTAACTTCCATGAGGGTGTGAGGTAGTGAGCCCAGCTCCTCTTCAAGAACAGCAAGTGCTCTTAAGAGCTCAGCCATCCCTCCATCCCATTTTACTTCTTGTTACCCCAATGGCCACGCAGATAACATATTTTAAATTCTTAATACTGTTTTACTATCACCTATGAGGAAATCTAAGAAAACCATATTACACTACCTTTAAGCCATAAACAACAGCTACAAATTTATTCCAAGAAATTATCTCGGAATAATCTATACATGTTTGAAAAAAATATAATGAAATCCATTATTTTATATGCTATTTTAAAGAAAATAAATCCATTATTTAATATGCTATTTTAAAATTTGGAAAGATGGCCTGGTGGGTAAGAATACTTGGTGCTCTTCTAAAAGAGCCAGGTTCAGTTCCCAACCATGTGGCAGCTTTTTGTCCTGCTCAGTCCATCCTGGGCCATGAGTTATGCCTTTCCAGTGTGTTCAGTCTGTATACACTACCCATGTGTTAGTTATGAAGTAATCGTCTAGGTTGTCAGATCCACTACCAAGTTATTGTAGTTTCTGTGTTCAAGCAACCCTTCCTGAGTGGCCTAACACCACGCAGGAATTAGAACATCTCGGATCACAAGAGTAAGTACAGTAAGATATTCTGAGAGAGGCTACATTCACTTAAGTTTTAATACAGTAATTCTCAGTGGCCCTACTTTATTATTAGTTATTTTGATTCTTTATTGTACCCAATTTACACTGTATAAAAATGTGCATATGAAAAACAAAATGCATATAGAGCTCAATACTACTCAATTTCAGACATCTAGACTCTTGGAATGTACTCCCAAGAATAAGGGGATTATATAAAATACATATATAATACAACTTTTAGGCAGAAACCTTAAAAAAAGTTGTATTTTTATTTGTCTTTACAATGACATTGCTTCACTTTTTATTTATAATTAATAGCTTATACACAAAATATAAAATATCCTGGGGGTTAAAAATAAATACTGCATCCAAAGGGCTCGGAAATTCTCTGCTATTACACGTGTTACAGGTAAAATAGGCGTACATACAAGCATATATACTAACATTGTTTCCTGAGGTCACACTTCTATGATCCAAATTGACAAGCCAAATTGCACATTCATTTCTAAAGTCTTTGTCTCCTAATACTAACTTGTTTATGGTGAGAAAAAAAAAAAATCAGGGCTTCCGGCGGTGGAGGGGAGCGAGCCGGAGCCGGCTGGGGGAGGGGGTGTAGGCGCACCGCGGAGTGCAGCGCTCTGGGTGAGCCTGGCACCCGGAGTAGCCCTCTCTCCCCCCTCTCTCCCTCCCCCTGCCTGAGTCTCTAGAAGCCCTCTCTCTTATGTCCTCCCGGGACTGGGGCAAGCAGGGTTGCACTGTCCCAGGCCGGCGGGGCAGAGCCCAGAGCCCCACTGAGAGCTGCAGAGCCAACCTCACCTCCTGCCCAGGGCACAAGTGTGAGCCACTGCTTCATGTGCTGATGCTGGTCTGCCATGCTAGCCTGTCTACCAGGGCCAGGTAACCAGTCCTTTGAGCTTCTTTCTCACACGCAGATGAACACTTGGACTTCAGAAATTGTGAAGGTTCCCCAGCAGAAACACGTTCGACGTACTGTGAATGGCCTCGACACATCAGCCCAGCGCTACAGCCCCTACCCGACTCAGGCTGCCACCAAGGCAGGCTTGCTTGCCATTGTCAAAGTGCCAGCCAAAAGCATACTCAAGGACTTTGACGGCACCCGAGCTCGGTTACTCCCTGAGGCTATCATGAACCCCCCAGTGGCACCCTATGCTACTGTGGCACCCAGCACTTTAGCCCACCCACAGGCCCAGGCTCTGGCCAGCCAGCAGGCCCTGCAGCATGCACAGACCCTGGCCCCTGCCCCTCCCCAGACACTGCAACACCCTCAGGGTATTACCACCACCACAGGCACTGTCTCACCCTCAGAGCCTCCAGCAGCCTCAGGGCCTGGGCCACCTTCAGCCGATAGTCCAAACCCAGGGCTTGGTCCACCCTCAGGCCCTGACTCACCAGGGTCTCCAGCACCCCCCTAATCCCTTGCTGCATGGAGGCTGGAAGATGCCAGACTCAGATGCACCCCCGAATGTGACTGTGTCTACCTCAACCATTCCCCTTTCAATGGCGGCCACCCTGCAACAGCCAGCCCCCGGACCTGAGCAGCACCGTGCACCAGATCAACCAGTTTTGCCAGACGAGGGCAGGCATCAGCACTACCTCAGTGTGTGAGGGCCAGATCGCCAATCCCAGCCCTATTAGTCGCAGTCTGTTCATCAATGCAAGCACCCGGGTGTCGACCCACAGCGTCCCCACACCAATGCCTTCATGTGTGGTCAATCCCATGGAGCACACCCATGCGGCCACAGCCGCACTGCCTGCCGCAGGTCCTGTCAACCTGCCCACAGGCATCTCTCGAGCCCCCACTGGCTACCCTAGCGACCTCAAGCCAGTTACCTGGAACCAGCACCAGCTGGCCCACCTACAACAGATGTGCAGCGAGGCCGGTGGGACACCAGCCCCTGGCCTGACAGGCAAACATACAGCAGGACGTGAGTTGGCAGGGCCTGGTTTTGTGGGCAAGGCCCCTGCCTACCCACAGGAACTCTGCCTGGCACAGTCCTTCCATCTGAAGCCACCCCTGGAGAAGCCGGCCCCATCCCCACCGGTCAACAGCCTACCAGCCCCACTGGCCTACCCCAATGGTCACTACTTCCAGCCCCTGTGGAACAACATTCTACCAACTCCCAATAGCGACAGCTCGGGGTCTCAGGACCTCGCCATGCTATTCCATGGTGGGCAGCTCACAGGTGCACCCCTCGATTGTGGGGCAGCTCCTGGGGCTCACTACCGAGCAGGGACTGGGGGTGGTCCAGTGGCAAGCCAGAACAGCTTGATGCAAACGGTGGATTACCTAAGTGGGGATTTCCAGCAGGCCTGCTTCCAAGAACAGAGCCTGGCCATGTTGAGCAAGGCCCACCGAGCTCCTGGCACCCAAGCCCCCGAGCCCACAGAGAGTCGAAGTCTTCATATTCGGCACCCAGGGTATAGATAGGGAGCTGGGACGCTCTCCTCAGGCAACATCACACATTGCCCTTCTGGGTTTAGTCTTAACTTTTAAGTAACTGGATAGTTTCAAAGCTTCACTGCTCCAGTGTGATCATCCTAAGATGTCGTCTAAGGAAGGGAACTTGGCAGGGTCGATTTGGGGGCAGAAGAAGGTCCTTTATCCTTCCCTCTAGCGACTCTTGGTTTTCTGTTAGAACCTAACAGGTGTTAATCTTCTCAGCACCTGCCTGTCAGGCAGTCAGGCAGTCTCCACCCTGACCACTCCCGACTCTTGCCATCTTTTGCTGAACCTCTCTTTTTTTGGGGGGTGGGGGGCAAGGAATGAGTTATGACTGAGGGAAGTGGCCTAGGCCCATAAGTTAGGCTTCTCAGTCTGGAACTAAGAAACCAGACGTTCTAAGTGCTCTGGAAGCTAATTCCTTATTCCCCCAAAGAAGTCAAATCAAACACAATCCCAGCTGCTCCCATCCCTCAAGGCTTGGTGTTTTATTTCTGTTGCTCCCAAGCCACTGCACTTGTCCTTGCCAAAGCCTTGAGACTCAGAGAAAACCATTGCATTGGCATCTTGGTTCTTGACTCTTCCTTCCAGAGAAATGCAGTGGCTATCTGGCATTCCCAGGACCTCCTGTCACCGTTGCCTCTGTCCAAACTCAACTACTGTCCTCATCCCTGCCTCCCCTCCCTCTTAAGAAAAACAAAACAGAAACTACCTTACTTGAAGAATTAGTTATAGGTAAAAGATGATCACATTAGAGTTTGGAATTAAAAACACCAAAAAAGTTTGAAAAAAAAAGTTTAAAAATGCATTTGGTTCTCTACACTGGCTAAGAATTATTGGTCCACACTGTAAGTTTTAATGTCATGTTTCTGTATGAATGAGTGGGTTTGAGGAGCATTGTGTAAGAGGGCCCCACAGGTACAGTCACCTCCAAAGTTTTTGCAGCCCTTCAGTTTAATGAACAAAAGGAAAAACACAAAGCCTTAAGCCTTTCAATTCCTCCTAAACACTTGTGGTTCTGACCACCGCAGAGGGGCTTACATTGGGAACGGCCCCTCTTGTCCCTCACCCATTCAAAAGCATCTTCCACCTGTTCCAGGACCAACGTGTCTCATTCCCAAGTGACAATTAGTTGTCTAGAAATTCAACACTTCTCTGTAACGTTAGACTGTTTTGTTGTAAATTTTTGCACCTGTCTTCTGTTGCACAGTTGGGCTTTGAAGGTAATAGTAATAATAAGCCCTCGCCTTTTCTCGCCTCTGGGGAATGTGAGCTGACAACTGAAGGTCTGGGTTTATCCTCACTGTTCCTTAGCCAGAAACTGTGTAGTGATCTGAAGCAGTGTGACTGAAGACCAGTTTTTAAATTATGTGTTGGCAAGTTGCCTTATATTTAAAAGGAAGAAGGAAAAAAAATCATATGCCCTGTAGAAAAAATAAAAACAAAAAACAAAAAAAAAAAAAACAGAAGCTGGGCATGAACATGCCTGTAACCCCAGCACTTGAAAGGCTGAGACAGAAAGACCATTAGTTCAAGACCAACCTGGACTACACAGTAAGACTGTCTCTTAAAAAACTAAATAAACAAGAAAGCTCAGCAGTTAAGAGCACTGGTTGCTCTTCCAGACAGTCCAGGTCCAATTCCCAGAATCCATATGGTAGCTCAGAACTGCCCATAACCCCAGTTCCGGGGATCCAATACGCTCAGACACACATACTCACACATCCACACAAAATACCAATGCACTGCAAATATATCATTAAAAAATAGTTTTTAAAAATGCTGAATATGATAGAACTGTTGAATCCTCTGTTAAAATTATAGATTTGTGCACCCAGTTTATGTAATGCTAGGGATCAAATTCAGGACATCATACATGTTAGGCAAGCACTCTACCAACTGAGATGTATATTGCCCAAGAACAGTGAAATAAGACTAAAAGATAAGTAGAAATCAAACAAAATATGGCATGTAGGATCAGTGTAAAAAAAAAAAAAAAATTGGGGGCTAGAAAGATGGCTCAGAGCCGGGCAGTGGTGGCGCACGCCTTTAATCCCAGCACTCAGGAGGCAGAGACAGGCGGATTTCTGAGTTCGAGGCCAGCCTGGTCTACAGAGTGAGTTCCAGGACAGCCAGGGCTATACAGAGAAACCCTGTCTCGAAAAACCAAAATATAAAAAAAAAAAAAAAAAAAGAAAGAAAGAAAGAAAGATGGCTCAGTAGTTAAGAATATTTGCTGCCGGGCAGTGGTGGGACCTTTAGTCCCAGCACTTGGTAGGCAGAGGCAGGTGGATTTCCAAGTACAATGCCAGCCTGGTCTACAGAGTGAGTTCCAGGACAGCCAGGGCTACACAGAGAAACCCTGTCTCAAAAAAACAAAAAAAAAAAAAAAAGAATATTTGCTGTTCTTGCAGAGGTTCTGAGTGTGGGTTCCAGTGCTCACAATGTCTCACAGTTATCTCTAACTCCAATTCCAGGGAATTCAACATCCTCTTCTGGTCTCTGAAAGGACCAGGTACAAATGAAGTATACATATACACATGCAGGTAAATATTCACACACACAAAAGGAACCTAAAACAACAAAGAAGAAAAATAAAAACACAATGAAGTTCATAACGCATGCCTATAACCCCAGCATCGGAGGATGAGGCAGGAGAATTGCCATGTTAGCCTTGACTATACACTGAATTACAAATCAGCCTGAAAATACAAAATAAGAGACTCTGTCTCAAAAAAGTAAATCAAATAAAAACATACAATGATATTCCCACAATAATATTCATTCACATCCACTAAGAACTACTAGAAACAAAAAGACAAGAAAGAATTAAGTATTGGTAAGGATGAGAAATAACTAGACCTTCCTTCGTCACTGGTAAAAAAAGGTAAAACAATCTACTTACTGTGACAGCTAATTTTGATTGTCAATTTGACACACCTGGGAAGAGGGACCCTTATCTAAGAACAGCCTCCATCAAGACTGGCTTTGTGCACAGCACATCTGTGGAGCACCATCTTGAGTGATTAACTGATGTTGGAGGGCTAGCTCACTGTGCACAGTGACACCCCTGGCTGGGCTAGTGTTCCTGGGTTGTATATGAGGGCCAAGGTGAAAGCGATGGCTCAGTGGTTAAGAACACAGGCTGTTCTTCAAAGGACAGGAGTTCGATCCCAGTAATCACATGGTAGCTTGTAACACTCTGTAATGCCAGTCCCAGGGAACCCAATTATTTTTTGTCCTCCATAGGCACCAGGCACGCATGTGGTACACAGACACACATGCAGACAAAATACTCATGTATGTAAATCTTGAAGAAAGAAGAAGAGGAGTAGGAGGAAGAGGAGGAGGAGGAAGAGGAGGAGGAGGAGGAAGAGGTAGAAAAAGAGGAGGAAACAAGTCTGACAAGGGGAAGCAGGCCAGTAGGCAGCACCATACCCAGTGGTCTCTGCTTCAGTTTCTGCCTCAGCTTCCCTCATGATGGGCTGTAAGCCATAAAAACCTTTCCCTCCCCAAGATACTTCTGGTCAGTGTTTTAGCACAGCAACAAAAGACCAAACCACAACAGTAATTTTGATAGTTTCTTTACAAGTTAAACATAACTTCACATTATCCAGAAAATTCCAGTCTAAGTCTCTAGGCAGGAGAAATTATTACATTTAAGACCATACCGACCCACCACCTAGTTTAGTGAATTCCAAACCACCCTTGGCTACAAAGCAAGATTCTATGTATTCAAAGTCCATCAAGCAGTAAATAAGCAAACTGTGATATATCAATACAATAAGATACTCTTTGGCAATAAAATACTGATTCACCCAATAACATGGATAAAAATGAAAAATATACCAAGTAAAAGAAGCCACATATAAAAGAGCACCCTGTACACAAGCCTATGTACAGCAACTGTCTAGAAGGCAAACGTACAGACAGAAAGTAGATTGCTAGTTATCTGGGGCTGGGATCAGAAGTCCCCACAAATGACCACATATCAGACCACTGAGTGATAATGGAAATGTTCTAAAACGCGAGTAACAGTTGTACCATATTTACTAAAAAATATTTGCCCTATATTTTTAAAATGTAAATAGCATGTTCTATAACCCAACCCTAAGTGGGTTTTTGGTTTTGTTTTTTAAAACTTTTCCCCCTAGTAATAACAGTGTACACTTTTTCCCCTTTAATTTTATTTTATGGATGTTTTGCCAGCATGTGTACCCATGGAAACCAGAGTTATAGGTAGCAATCTGCCATGTGGGTTCTGAGAACATACTATGGGCTTAAATTCACCTTTTATATTTAACCAAGAAACTCATTAAGAATATTAAACCTGCTTAGTGTGACAGCACAGGTCTTTAGTCTCAGCTATCAGGAGGTGTGAGCGGCCCACTCTGTGGGACAGTCTTGTCAACACAGGAAGTCCCAGGCCAGCCAGGGCTGCAGAGAGCCCATATCTCAAAAGAGAAACTGAACTTGCCATTACGAGTTTCCTGAAAAATAGTAACGAACAGTCCCAAACAGTTCTCTTCACCTGAATTTTGTTTGGAGCCTGATGATCCTCCATGTTCGACTTTTGCCTTCTTCTTCTTGGATGAGGAAGAGGCGGCTGACTCCGAAGGCACAGCACGTTTTTCTACCACGGGAGTGGAAAGAGCTCGTTTTTTGAACAGCTCTCGATCTCTCCATAGGCTTGGATCCATAATGCTACGAAACAAATGCAAACCTTTAATATAAATTCAGGCCACTCAGACCGGCACGCCAAGTCCTTGGCGAGTTGGTTTCCACAAAATAGAGTGTCACTGTTCTGAAAAGCAGCTGCACATTAAGTGGCATGACCAGGCCTAGAGCAGTGGTATACAAGGACTTCCAGGACTATCTCATAAGCAAGCACTTCGGGGAACCAGCTGCCAACTAGGGTCTCCCCATTTCAGCCATCAATGACATTTAGAAGTCTCCAGAGATTATCAGTGTGTGGATGTTGCTCTGCTGCTACACTTTGACATTCATGAGACTAGCCTACAAGGTACAACCTGGAGGCTGGCTTCTCTCTGCATGTCATGTAACAAATGAAGTAGATCAGCCCCCTCAGGGAGCACAGCTTATCAGCTATGAGATGAGTGGAGAGTATCTTCATTAGCAATGCAAGACCAGCTCTTGAAAGGGACAATGCCCTAGCCACTTCTGCCAAGCCACAGATCAGTGTAAATAGTCTCGCTGAGGGAAAAACACAGAAGGCTATCTCTAATAACCATGCCAACTTTATAGAATAGCCAAGAAACCCTAAACCAACTCTGCTGCCTTATCAGTGTGAACAGCTACCTTCAAGAGCAGTCCAAAATATGCAACTAATAATTTTGAATGGTGGTTTTTATCTCCAGTAATATGTAGTAATGTGCATGTATCTATTGGGATTTGTATAATAAAAATCAAAGGGAACAAAATTTTGTAACTGTAAAAACTTATGTATTCAAAATTCTTGACTTTTTCTTTAATGACAACAGTATACAGACACAATTTCCTGCAGCAAAAAGTTTCAATGCTTCCCAGTGAATATATTTGTAGCTTGATGGCAATAAATGACTTAAGTATTTTATAAAATACACACACACACACACACACACACACACACGAAAGAGAGACAGAGAGAGAGAGACAGACAGACAGATTACCCCCACCCCCCTTCGCTGGCCCTAGCTGAGGATATAGATATAGTTCAGTTGATAGAGCACTTGCCTCGTTTCTTGGGGCCCTGGGTTAAATGCCCAGCACCACAATCACACACACAAATTTTGATTACAAGCATAGCTCACCCTGGAGGCTCACATTATATGCTATGTACCAGTGCTCTAGGAACAAAATCTGGGCAGAAGTTAGAAAGCAGATTTAGGATCAATGAAGAAGGGAAGGGAAGGGGAGAGAAAGGAGGGGGGATCAGGACTGCTGTAAATAAAATGGTGTATTTTAAAAACCAGTGTTCTCTTACTAACTAAGAAAGCTGGATGAAGGTATTAATGTCTACAGAAGCTGGGCATAGTGGTGCACATCTTTAATCACAGCACTCTGGGGGCAGAAGCAAGCAGATTTCTACGAGTTCAAGGCAAGGGTCTGCATACAGAGTCCTAGGACAGCCAGGACTACACAGAAAGACACTGGAGAGGAGAAAGTGTGCAGAATAATTCCTGATTTAGGGGGTAGAACTAAATGAACATCCCCCCAAACCATTATAAAAGTACAATTTTAAGTAATCTCAACACAATCCAGAACACAAGAACCACCAGTCGAATCACAAAATTTCTTTTCTCTCCCTAGTACTGTGCAGGGAATTTCAGAAAAGCTCACACTTGCCCCTGTGAATGGGGCAAAGTATTCACACTATTAAGACTAGTGTTCAGTCAGGGGGGAAAGACCACTCTACAGAGGTTCCCTGACTTTCAATGGGGTTGTACCTGATAACCCTTTCATAAACTGAAAAATGCATTTAATACATCTTTTGTACTGAACATAAATATCTAGCAACCTGGTACACAACCTGGTACACATCTGCGTCTTTGTGATACCAAGTTTGAGCTCACCGCAGCTGCCTAGCATCATAATGTACAGCACTAAGTCACTGGCCTAGCAAAACCTCATAACCTCAAGTTCAGTTTTTCTAAGTATTGCTTCTGCATCTTCAGGGAAGCTGAAGCATCCTAACTGGCTCGTCCTTGATTAAAAACCAGGAAGATGGAGACTGGAGATATAGCTCCTTGATGGCATACGGCAGTGTGACAGGTTCAATCTTTTTTGTTTGTTTGGGTTTTTTGTTGTTTTTTGTTTGTTTGTTTGTTTGTTTTTCGAGACAGGGTTTCTCTGTATAGCCCTGGCTGTCCTGGAACTCACTCTGTAGACCAGGCTGGCCTCGAACTCAGAAATCAGTCTGCCTCTGCCTCCCAAGTGCTGGGATTAAAGGCGTGCGCCACCACTGCCCGGTGACAGGTTCAATCTTGATCCAGAAAAACAAACAAATACCAAAACACTCTTAAGGAACACTCAGTGTGAACTTCAGGTAAGAAGAGTTGAAAAGTCCCTGGCCTAAGAATAAAACACCTGTTTCTCCCAGTCTCAATTCCTAACATCTGAGCAATAATCTACACACCTGCTCTAAATTCAATTTTCTTCCGAGGTCCGGGTAAGGGGGGCACACTATCAGTGTTGTTCATACTTGGCTCAACTGTAAAAATGAAGTTGAAGAAGTACTTATGAAAGATTTTTTTCAAGAGTAATTGTTATTTTGGTTGTATTAAGTAAGAAATTAAACATTAGTTATTAATATGCAAGTGAGGAAGGTATTTGGAGGGAAAGCATGAAAATAAAGAGAAATTCACATTCGGGAAGACAGGAAACAGGCAGTCTGCAACTCCTAAAACAGCAAGATTTATTTCTATTTTACTTCATAGGCTCAGATGACTAATCTGGACTTTAAAGACTTTAGGACAAATCAAACCTGTACCACTTACAAAAACTTAACTACATAATGCCCACAACTCTCAAAGACTAGGCATTAGTGCTATGGCTAATTTTAACAAATAAAACCTGACTAGGAGAGGCATAACTAAGGTCCAAGTGGCCCAGCCCTGGATCCCTAGCAAAGCTCTCTAAAATAAAAGAGACCTCTATCCATAGGATACCAACAAAGGCACCCTGAGCAAGCGGTTTACTCTCCAGTGTTCCAACTAACTTTTCCTTCTTTTGCAACATCTGTATTGCACTGCACAACTTAGGGCTAACCTGTGTGGTAGAGAAACTATATCCCACGTCCACTTTACATTATTTTGGTCAATCAAAACCCCCGAACAGGATATACGACAGACAGTTGGTACGTTTCGCAGTGGATAGATACCGGGAAACTAACATTTAAAATCTTCAAGCTCCACTATCCAGTTCTTTCCCACCCCAGAATCTGCAATCTTCCAGCCTGTCTACTCTGTCTCTGGCTTCTCAGCTCGCCCTGGCACCGGAGCACACCATGAAACGGACCGCATAGCTCGATCTGGAAAATGCCTCTCGACTCCACAGCAAACAACTCAAAAGTTAAGCAGCATTAGAAAAGGCAGGCGAGACGCCAGTCGGGAGGGGACGCCATGGTGCCTCCAACTCCACACCGGCTGAGCTTGGCTGCTAAGGTAAAAACTTAGGGGCCCAGAGGCAGCACAAACCGCTCGCCCAACCAGGCATCTTCGGCATTCCAACCCAAAAGTTTGTCTTATGGACATCCGGCCTGAAAGACAATGTTGGCTGGAGCGAGCCCCTTTTAAGAGGCTCGGCTTGGAGAACGGCTTGACGGCGTGGCGTTCACGCAAGTCCCCTCGGAAGCCGCGTCCCGCCTCAGGGCAGCGGAGTCCCACGAGGGACTCGCCCCTTCGCCCGCCGCCGTGGCCCCTACCTCAGCGTCCGCAGCCCGCACGGTCTCCCGGCCTCCTCCTCGGTCGCAAGCACGCACACCCGCCCACGGGTGCCCCGCTTCCCGCCCCTCGTTAGCGCCCCCCGCCGCCCCGCGCACGCCCAGCGCGGACCTGCTGAGGGAGGTCGAGCCACTGGCCGCGGAGCCAGAGGCGACTACTCAGCCGGGACTCCACCCTCCACTTCCTGATAGCAGGACGCTCGCTCCCGGCAACCACCGCGACGCAGCTCCGAAAACGCGCGTGCGTCACTGCGTGCTCCGCCCCCAGTTCCCATGACGACCCTAGCGCGCTCAGAAGCGGGCCGCCACGTTACTACTACAACACTTTCTGCTCTAAGGAAGAACCGGAGGACACTTTTCTTGGCTTCAAGTCAGAGCTTAGGATCAGCTCCTTCAGCGGGCTCTGGACAGTCGCACACATTACCAATCGCAGACATTACCAATATTTTTTTCTGTGATATTTTTTGGAGGAAGGGTTGTTTTGTTCTTTGAGACAAGTTCTCCCTGTGTTGTTCTGGAACTTCGATTATAGACCACTTTGACTTCAAAGTTGCAGAGATCGCTGTCCCTCAGCCTCCCAAGTGCTGAGATGACAGATGTATGCTCCATGCCAAGCTTTTTACTTTATCTTAAATACCACTCACCAGCACCTTCTCTAATAAAGAGGGGGAGGCACTCTAGCAAAGGCAAACTTAGCATAGAGTTCGACTTCTGGACTTCAAACTCAAAACCTACAGCTCAGCTTCTGCCCTTCGGACACTGGCTTTTTTTCATACCTATGAACTGTCTTTGACTCTTGGACAGCATAAGATGTGGATGTGATGTTTGGCAACAACAACAACAACAACAACAAATAAATAATAATAATAATAATAATAATAATAATAATAATATGCCCATCCTGCACACTACAACTATCCTTTCTTTGTACATCCTAATACAGTGTTCAAATACCCCATGTAGCTGTAATTTATAGTACTAGTTACCATGGATCTTAGTTTTGTCTCCCCTTACCACCACCGAAATAGGATACTAAAAATGCAGAAACTAGCTTTGTACAGCTACATCTTTGTCAGGTCTAAAGGAAACTCCAGTTCCCCAAACTTCAAATGACAGTCTGAAGATCCAGAAATGAACTCAACCTGGACTACAAGAGGATGTCTGACTATCAGACAAAAGTCAGCATTCCTCAGGAACTTAGGAGCAGTTAAGTGCTCAGCAGTTAAGAGCACTGACTGCTCTTCCAGAAGTCCTGAGTTCAATTCCCAGCAACCACATGGTGGCTCACAACCATCTGTAATGGAATCTAATGCCCTCTAATGCCTCTAATGGTTTGTCTGAAGACAGCTACAGTGTATTCATATAAAAGGAATAAATCTTTTACAAAAAATTTCTTAAAACCCTGATTGTAAACACTTGAATGTCTGTGTAAAATGTGCTAAATTTACAACACATCTGCACAGCAGGGCATCCTCAGACTCCAGTAGTATCCTTTCTTGGGATGGTACACAGATCCCATCAAAGGAAATTACATGCAAGCCTCATTGCCGGTTAAGGACTTATAAGTCTGTTGCTCCTCCCTCCAGCTCTTCAAGCCTGCCCAGCTCAGTCTGTGTAAACCAGACCAGGAAAACCCCCTCCTTATCTATAGGGAAGATGAATTACTCTTCCTGCCTCATAGGAGCCGGGCTATGGATTCTCTTTTCTGGTAGAGGATGTTAGACTCTGCATCTAGATCCTCAATACCTAAACGTCAGAGAGTCAAATAGTAATTGTTCTGTCTTCAATGTCTTCTGAACTGACATATGTGGATGTTGTGAACAGGGGAGCCTGTCCCTAAGCCTGCCTGGTTTGAAACCTGCATGCCAGTTCAATTGGAAATGCCCTTTATCCTGGCTTTTAAATCTTCCTCTTAGTCAAATCTAATTCCACAATCCATACCCTAACCACCCATGTTTCTTGGTAAGTTACTCTGTCGTCCGACTCACAGCCTTGGAAAATTATTAAGCAATCTTATAAAAATGACTCAATAAGAGTCTATTTCTCCTTTCAATCGTAAATTAGATGCTGAACTTAACTGATGTTCTTTACAAAGATTCCTTATGCGGAGTGTGATGTAACAAACAGCTAACTACAGTTACCCTCATCTTCTATCACACTCTGGTCCACGGTCCAGCCAGTTGTACAATTACATTTAGCCTTACCAACGAAAGCTTTAAGCTCGACGTAAAGCCTTTTCTTCGTTAATGCTGTCTCTCACTGTTCCCCACACAGCTGTACAGTTATTGCCTCCCTTACACAATACGATCCAAATGTTATCACCAAATGGCTGACTTACGCCATCTGTTAGCTTTTATTGTGGCTCCTTGGATGCACCATCTTCTGAGGCACTCTAACCCCTGCCCTTTAGACGTGACCCCCTTGGTCAGATCCAGGCAGTTAAGAGACCCCTTAAAAGCAGTAAGGAGCTTAGGGGCTCTCCAGCTCAGCCCTCCTCTGACTGTCTAGACTTTCTCATTTCTTCAAACTAAAACACCTCGACTAAAGCCCTTTCGACGTTGATTAACCTGTTTCTGTAGTAATTGTTTCATTTCAGTCAGGGGTCCCTACCCCACCTTTGATCATTCGGTTTCTAGATAAAAGACACAAAACTTTATATTTATGATAAACCTTTAAAGCGCTAGAACTGGGCATTTATCTTCCCTCTAAGCTCTTAGAATCTACTTTCCTGCTGACAGCCCTGAGATTTGACTTGCCTTGTTCCACCTGCGCCACTCTTACTCCAACTAGCCAGCCCTCGTGGCTAATTCTCACCATCCCTTACGCCATGGTGTATTCTCCTCTCTACACCTTCTCTCTCTACTCCTCTTGAGGTCCTGCCTCAGACCCCTAGTGCAGGAACCAAACCCCCACCTACCTCCCTTTAGCCAGCTATTGGCTGTCAGCATCTTTGTTCAATCAGTAGGGTTTTGGTTTGGTTTGGTTTGGGTTGGGTTTTTTTGGTTTTTTGAGACAGGGTTTCTCTGTGTAGCCCTCACTGTCCTGGAACTCACTCTGTAGACCAGGCTGGCCTTGAACTCAGAAACCGGCCTGCCTCTGCCTCCCAAGTGCTGGGATGAAAGGTGTGCTGCGCCTCTGCGTGGCTAATTCTCACCATCCCTTACACCATGGTGTATTCTCCTCTCTCCACCTTCTCTCTCTACTCCTCTTGAGGTCCTATTGGCTCAATCAATAGTTTTAAATCAAGGAG
Source organism: Rhynchomys soricoides (assembly GCA_019843965.1). Lineage (NCBI taxonomy): Eukaryota > Metazoa > Chordata > Mammalia > Rodentia > Muridae > Rhynchomys > Rhynchomys soricoides. The sequence continues at coordinate 8,553,923 of JADRCH010000102.1, forward strand.
CAAGGTTACATAGCATCACTTGGTGTCAGTGAAGATTCTCTTGTCCCTGAGGCAAGCAGATCTTGGAGGGCAGTACTAACATTACTATACATAGCAACAGACCAATCCATAACAATCTCACCAGCTTTAAAAAAACCTTAAAGACAATTCAGATCAGTTTAACATCCTTCAGGACCAGCTCTATTCTTCAGCTGGTGCAGTACTCCAAAATTAAAGAGAACTAGATCCCCTGACTTCTGCTAAGGACAAGCTCTGTGCCTTCCTTGACCAACTGTGATGCTTGCACACCAGCATCATCGTGCCTTACAAGATAGGTACCCCAGGAGAGTCAGTTTTCTTGGACTAACAGGGTTGGTGTTAGATGGGATGGAATAGCTATTTTTACCAATGAGAAAGACGCGGCAGAAATTAAGGGTTCAGTGTGTTCAGTGTCAACAGGATCTTTAGTGTCCATCAGTTTTCAGGTCCAGTTCCTTCCCGGTTAATATCGACAAAGCCAGCAAGTACTCTCAAAGATTAAGACACCGATTTGCATTATAATTCAGCCATTCAGAGAACAACACTGGATTTCCTTTTCAAAGTTGCAGTTACAGGAGATAAAGAATCCTTCCCGGATAGAAATAGAAACTTTCAGGTCTTTTACACAGCATTTGAACTGAGGAGTCAAAGCCAAGGTAAGCCCCCCCCCCCTTGTCTAGTACAAAACAACAACAAAAATGAATAATGTCGTTATATATACTAGTTTGTCACAGATACGTTTTTGTTTGTTTGTTTGAGGTAGAGTTTCTCTGTGTAGCTCTGGCTGGTCTGTAGACAAAGCTGGACTTACATAGATTTGCCTGCTTCTGCCTCCCATCAGCCATCACTAGACAGCTGTCAGAGACGTTCTAAAGACATGGGCACCCAGAACTGTGTCTCTTAAGTGTGGTGTTAGCAATCGGGATTCAGCATGGCAACAAGACACTTCATCACTAGCTCCCAGGAGGCAACACATTCCCATTGTCAACCCAGTCACATGTCCTCCTGAGCACGAACCACAACCATGATAAAAAGCTGCATTTTGCCTCCCCTGTCTTCGTCAGGGTTTCTATTCCTGCACAAACATCATGACCAAGAAGCAAGTTGGGGAGGAAAGCTTACACTTCCATGCTGCTGTTCATCACCAAAGGAAGTCAGGACTGGAACTCAAGCAGGTCAGGAAGCAGGAGCTGATGCAGAGGCCATGGAGGAATGTTACTTACTGGCTTGCTTCCCCTGGCTTGCTCAGCTGGCTTTCTTATAGAGCCCAAGACTACCAGCCCAGGGATGGCACCACCCACAATGGGCTGGGCCCTCCCCCTTTGATCACTAATTGAGAAAATGCCTTACAGCTGGATCTCATGGAGGCATTTCCTTACCCGAAGCTCCCTTCTCTGTGATAACTCCAGCTTGTGTCATGGTGACACACAAAACCAGCCAGTACGTCCCTCCAACCCCTTCTTGGGTTCCTCCTCCCAGAGCCAGCCTCTGTGTCCCCATTACCCCTCCCTCTAAATAAACCTCACACATGAGACCTGTGGCACGGTGTGATTTTGTAGGACCCCACCACTTAGTTCCATCAGTGGTGCTTAGAGTCGGATTTGTGGCCCCACTGCGTGCACCACTGGCCTCTTCAGCTTCCTCTCCTCACCCAGCTTCTCCAGACTTCTCCCCTCCCTCGCTGGATACAGGCAGCTCTAACCCTAAGCATCCCACGCTAGCATCTACTTTCACCCAGTCTACAGCTTTTAGCCCTCCGAATACCCGCTCTGGCTCTGCAGCTAAACCAGTCTCAGGGGATTTGACACCATCTTCTGGCCTCCGTGTATATACATACATATACGTGCAGGTAAAACACCATACACGTGAAAATAAATAAATCTTTTTTAAACTATAAAAAAGAATATAGACTCATTCCCTTGGTTCTGTTATCTCGAGGATCCCAGCTAACACTCCACCTTAGTCGTACACACGCATTAAACTGCGTACTAAGAAACTGGTGACATTGGAGATAGAACGCAGAGCTTCCATGGTCCCCCACTAGATGGCGCTAGGTCACTAAAAGAATCAGCTTAACAAATATTAAAGACATAATGTCAAGCAATTGCTGTTGATGTAAGAAAGAAGAATTTAGCGAGGCAGTGGAGGCACGTGCCTTTAATCTCAGTGTTAGGTCTAAGAATCGCTGAAGGGAGACTCCAGACTCAAATAATATGCAAAGACCGTTTATTCTGCAGAAATGACCAGCATTCAGGGGTCAATAATTCATCAAAATGATGATGACCAGGACTCAGAGGCCTCTTTTATGCAGGGCTAGGGGGATTTTCCAGAAGGGTTAGATAACCTCTAATATCATTGATAGGGGCAAAGCAGTGACATTGGTACAATTTTGATTGGGTGCTATTTCATTAAAATTGCTGAGACCTTGAAGAATTCCAGAATCCAGCTCTGTTCTAGCCCTGTTACCTCCTCCAGCTAGGTGTCCCAGGAGCTGACTCAGCTCCAGACTCATTCTCCCTAAGTCAGGGCCATCACTGACTAAAAGGCCCATTGTCAGGGGCTCCCTCTGAGGAGCCCAGTATACTTCCTGGGGAATTGAAATTTTTTATTCGCTAGATTTCTAGACCTTTCATTGGCAGAGGCAGATGGATCTCTGTGAGTTCGAGGCCAGTCTAGTCTATGGAGCAAATTCCAAGACAGCTAAGGTTACACAGAGAAACCCTGTCTAAAACAAATACACAAAAGAAGAAATAGCTTAGCCTGACAAGGTGGTGCATGTCTTTAATAGCAGCTCTAGAGAGGCAGAGGCAGAGGCAGGTGGATCTACAGAGTGAGTTCCAGGACAGACAGGGATACCTGTTTGAAACCCTGTCTCGAAATAAACAAGGAGCTGGGCAGTGGTGACGCACGCCTTTAATCCCAGCACTTGGGAGGCAGAGACAGGCAGATTTCTGAGTTTGAGGCCAGCCTGGTCTACAGTGTGAGTTCCAGGACAGCCAGGGCTATACAAAGAAACCCTGTCTCAAAAAACAAACAAACAAACAAATAAATAAGAAAATAAAAAAGAATAACTTGATAGATGAATAATATTTTGATTAATACAGATTATGGTCTGACATATTTCTTAAAGCGATTTGACACATAAAAGTATCAGTCTCTGTAAATTGAGTGGGGTGCCTCATACCAGTAATTCCAATTAGGAAGCAGAAAGATCACCAAGTGTGAGGCCAGTGTGAGCCACACAGAAGATCTTAATTCAAGGCAAGGGGGCCTTTCTAGTCAGTGATGGCCCTGACTTAGGGAGAATGTGTCTGGAGCTGAGTCAGCTCCTGGGACGCTCCTGGGACACCTAGCTGGAGGAGATAACAAGGCCAGAACAGAGCTGGATTCTGGAATTCTTCAAGGTCTCAGCTGTATAGTAAAAGAAGTCTTACATCTTGTTCTCAAGAGATATTTGAGAATTGATGTTGAATTTTTTTGGGGGGTGGGACTAGCCCTACTTTTAATTGAGGTCGTGATTTTACATTACTGCTCTAGAGAGTGAGACCCACCACACTATATAACCATGGCTTTGATTTTTTTTCCATATTCTGGCTTGTTTTTTGACACAGTCATGCTATGCAGCTCTTAGGATCATTCTGCCTCTAACTCCCAGATGCTAGATTCTGGGTATGAGCCATCATACCTAGCTGAGTTTATTTATTTATTTATTTGTTTATTTAATGTATTAGTCGGGGTTCTCTAGAGTCACAGAACCTATAGGTAGTCTCTATATAGTAAGGGAATTTGTTAATGACTTACAGTCTGTAGTCAAACTCCCCAACAATGGTCAGCAGTAGCTGTGAATAACAACCCAAGGATCTAGCAGTCACTTAGTCCCACAAGGCTCATAGGCGAAGATTGAATCTTCCTCCTTCCAATGTCCTTATGTAGGTCTCCAGCAGCAGGTGTGGCCCAGCTTAGAGGTGTGTGTACCACCACACCTGAAACTTGTGTCTTCCAGATGCAAGATCTAGATCACAGGTGAGCCTTCTAGTTCTGGATTGTAACTCACTCCAGATATAATCAAGTTGACAACCAGAAATAACCAAGTTCTCATCCTCAGGCGAGACTGCTTACCCAGGCAACAATCCAGAACAGAAGCATGCAATCTCCAAGTTCTTGTTCTCAGCTCTTTTCAGTTGCATTGACATCCTATGCCCTTAAACCCAGTGTTTGTTGGTTTGTGCGTGTGCGTGTGTGTGTGTTCGTGGTCTCAATTGCTCAGCCCATTAGGCTAGGTTGCTAGCAAGATTCCTCCATGTCATTGAGTGATTGCTTGAAGTATGTTTGTTTGTTATCTCAGAACATGTGCCATAACAACCATTCCTCACTTTCAGGATGCTCCTGAGAGATTATTTGGTTGGTTGTTGTTGGTTGGTTGGTTGGTGTTGGTTGGTTGGTTGGTGTTGATTTTTTTTTTTTTAATTTAAAAGTAAAACCAACCAGATGAGGTAGCACACACCTTTCATCCCAGCACTTGGTACTCAAGGTAGGTAGCTCTTTGAATTTCAGTCTAGCCAGGTCTATATAGTGAGTTCTTAGCCAGCCATGGTTACATAAGGAGACCCTGTCTCAAACAAACAAACAAACAACAACAATAAAACAAAGCAAACAAATAAAACAAGAACAACAAACAAACAAACCAAGAGCGACAACCAAAACCCACACCCCTCCAGGAGGATATAACAGTTTATACCTGTAATGTTACAGTTTATTTGATCACACTGTGAACCCTGAGATGGTGTTTGTTAGGCTGGAGGTTTGGGGACAGAGGCAAGATGGCCTGAGCCAAGGGGTCCCTCCCCTGGCTTGCAAGAGCCCACGAAAACACTGGACAAAGCCAGCCTCTAGTTCCAGATTCCAAAGTGACCACTGGACCTGAGACCCACCTACAGGGTCCTAAACTCACCAAATAAGGTTGCAACTCCAGTACCTCACTGTCAGGTCACGACTTCGGCCATTACTCCCCTTTAAGAAGCCCCTACCTCAGCCCAGCCTGGCGACTTCACTGACCTCCTCCTGTAAAGCCCATGACCCGCCCAAGAGCTAGTCTAATAAACCTGCCCTCTAAATTCAAGTTGTGCTGTAGCTCGGCCTTGGCACACATCTTTCTGCTTAAATAGTGTAAGCAGGATTAAATAAAGCCAACCTGTTGGCCAAGAGGGCGGAGCAAGTCCTCAAACAACAGGAAGTGAACATTAGATTATTAAGAAAAAACATAAAGAGGGAGTCGGGAGGACGGATAGACAGATGCACAGGAAGTAGAAGGGAGGGGCTTTCAGTTGGAAGGAGGTTGTTTGAGAGAGGCGCGTTCCACGTGGGACTGTCACCTGAGGAAGAAGGTCAGCTGGGCGCTTTCTCTGCCTCCCTGTGCTAGCAGGCTTTCACCCCAGCATCTGGCTCCTGAATCTTCATTGGTAAAGCTGAATGACCGGGATTTTATTAAAAAGAAATAGTGTAAGCCCGGCCCTTGAGAGACAGAGGCAGGAAGATCCCTGCAAGTTTAAAGCCACCCTAGTCTACATAGTAAAGCCAGGGGAGCTATATAAAGAGAGATTTTCAATAAAAACTAACTAAATATGTTTTAATTATTTAAAAAAAAAATAGGAAGGAAGGAACATGAGGCTTGATGGCTCACATCTGTAACCCAGAGTGCTATCGTACTTTGCATGGAGACAGTGAGCTCTCCTTGAGCCTTTGGAGCAATTGAAAATAACAGACCTTGAACAAGGTTAACCACATCACACATGCCTCATCCTTCCTTAAGGCAAGGGTCCATTCATTTTGATATGTTTTGAGACAGGTTTTGTGGTTTGAATGAGAATGGCCCCCATAGGCTCATATCTTTGTATGCTTAGTCCCCAGCTGATGAACTGTTTAGGAAGGATTAAGAGGTGTGACCTTGTTGGAGGAAAAATTTTACTGGGGGATGGGCTTTGAAGTTTTAAAAGTCTATGCCAGGCCCAGGCTCTCTCTTTGTCTGATGCCTATGAATCAGGATGTAAATCTCTCAGCTACTGCTTCAGTACCATGTCTGCTTCCAGACATGATGAAAATGGACTAACACTCTGAAACTGTAAGCAAACCCCCAATTAAATGCTTCCTTTTATATAAAAGTTGCCTTGGTTATTTTGTGGTGATTTGAATAGTAATGGCCACCATAGACTCTTGTGTGTGAATGCTTGGTCCATAGGGAGTGGCACTATTAGGAGGTGTGGCCTTGTTGGAGCAGGTATGGCTTTGTTGGAGGAAGTGCACCACTAGGAGGTGGGCTTTGGACTCTCAGCTCCTTCTCCAGCACCATGTCTTCCTGCATGCCACCATGCTTCCCACCATGATGATAATGAACTAAACCTCTGATACTGTACGTCAACCCCAATTAAATGTTGTCCTTCATAAGAGTTCTCAAGGTCTCCATGTCTCTTCACAGCAAAAGAACAGTAACTAAGGACCAGACCGCCCTCAAACTAATTATTTTCCTGCTTTATCCCCCCACAGGTGTATACCACCATGCCTGACTCCTACTCACTTTTATACCCAGCAAACTATTGCTGTGAATGGCCCTCTGCCACAGGAGAGCTTGCCTGTAGGAACACCTAGCAACTTTCCCCTCACATGTACATGTAATGTCAACAGCAACTATTTATGTTACTCTTACCTCATTATCTATCAAGGCATTGAGATATGATTTCCGGAGCCAAGAACCCATCCCTAAAAAAGACCATTCTTTTTCGCTGGCATCAGTTGTACTGCCAAATGCTGCTTCCGCTTCTGCTGCTGCTGCTGCTGCTGCTGCTGCTTCTTTTGAGACAGGGTTTCTCTGTATAGCCCTGGCTGTCCTGGGCTCTGAACTCACTCTGTAGACCAGGCTGGCCTCGAACTCAGAAATCCACTTGTCTATGCCTCCCGAGTGCTGGGATTAAAGGTGTGCGCCACCACTGCCCTGCTTGCCAAATGCTTCTTAAACCACCAGTGCAGGCCCATATTAGAGGATCAGGGGGGCAGAAATACAGATTAGGGGAAACAGACCATTGCACCTCTTGGAGAGACTTTCCAGAAACCCAAAACCTGCCTAGAGGACGTTGGATGCTTCTACCAGGCCAGCGACCTTTTCTCTCTTTCTTTTGGTAACATTCATCAGACAACTATTTCTCTACTTCCTGTGCTTCTAAAGAAGTTGTCCTGATAGCATTCCATTTCTCAAGTATGAATTAATCCCCAAAATCAGACACTTCCTTCTCATAACTGTGAATGTCAAGCCAGACACACTTAGAAACATTAGGCAGCCATTGAATGCCCAGACTGAGTGTCTTGGAGAGCCAATCTCTGAGTTCCATAGCAAAGAACTTCCTATACTATCCTCAGTTCCCATCCCTCCTCAAATTGATCCCCTCCTCCCCCTCTCTGAAAGCTGCTCCTAATAGCGTCCCTCTGGCAAGTCCCTGGATGACTTGACTTACCCAGAGTTCACACATTGTAAGGGTTTGAGGATCAAGGGAGAATGATACCCCAGACTCAAATCATATGCAAAAGCAAATCATATGCATTTATTCAGCAGAATTTCTTGCATGCAGGAGTCTCCCCATTTGGGAATGGAGACACCTAGTAGACTCACAGGCCTAGCTTTTATTGACAATTAAGGGAATTCCAGGGAGGTGTATGTTCCCTTTTACCTTAATTGGTTAGCTCTATCTCTAGAGGTCTGACTGACTCTATAATTGGTTAGGCTCTGGAGACTTCCCAGTGTGGTTGCTTACTCATTCTAGCTACCTATTCTTGCTTCAGGCCAGATGACAAGGTGTCCTCAGATTGGCTGCCCATGACTGTGGTTGGCTAATCCTGGATCCAGGTTCTCATTTCTGGGAAACAAAAACTCAGGCCTAGTCTCCCAAACTGCCAATTTGCAGCCTGTTATGGAGTCAGCCTGGCTCTGGCTAATTCAGTCCTCTCAACATCTGTGACTTGCCACCAGAGAAGCCTAACTAGGACACTTCTGAGACCTACGTGAAGGACAATGTTGTCTAGAACACACAAAGCCTCTTATCTTTGATAAAACCCTAATAAAATTACATGTCTTCTACTTCCTAGCATGTAAAGTCTACCCACACATTCTTGTTCAGCTTCTTTATGGACATTGTGGCAAAACCAAGGTCTTAATGGGAAGGTGATTTCTCGAACCAGGTACCCTTTAAACAGGAAGCTACAAACTGAACAGTGCTATACCACTATTAATAAAAATAAACAAAAGAGTAATCAGGGGCTGGAGAGATGGCCAAGCTTACACCTGCCTGTAACTCCAGCTCCAGGGATGTCCAACGACTCTGAACACTTTCATTCACATGCACACACATATATACACATAATTGATAATAATACAAATGAATCTTTAAAAATATAGAATTCAAAGAAAAAGATTATATTTTGGCCATGCTCCACCCTTCCCCCAAAACAAACCAAGCACCAAAGAAATAAAAAATGGTATTAGAGATTTGTAGATACCTAAGCATGTATTTCCCCAAGAGTAGGAGGGTCGTCCTTACCACAACTTTACAGAACATAACTAGTGTGGTAGAGCCAAACCACTGGGTTCAGAGTACAAAGAGCAGCGTGGACCATGAGGAGAGAGGTGGCGATCAGAGGAGAAACTCACCTTTAAACAATTTCATTCTGATTATTCACCAGTGAAGTTTACGTAAATAATTCTTTTGAACTTCAACTATTATAAAACAGCTTATTGGATGGCCAGGTCAAGGTGGTGCACACCTTTAATTCCAGCACTTGGAAGGCAGATCTCTGAGTTGGAAGCTAGCCTGGTCTGCAGAGCGAGTTCCAGGACAGCTAAGACTACACAAAGATACCCTTTCTTTCTTTTCTTTTTTTTTCTTCTTTTGTTTTTTTGAGACAGGGTTTCTCTGTATAGCCCTGGCTGTCCTGGAACTCACTCTGTAGACCAGGCTGGCCTCGAAATCAGAAATCCACCTGTCTCTGCCTCCCGAGTGCCAGGATTAAAGGCATGTGCCACCACTGCCCAGCTAAGATACCCTTTCTTAAGAGAGAGAGAGAGAGAGAGAAAGAGAGAGAGAGAGAGAGAGAGAGAGGAGAAATAGCTCAGTAGGCCCCCCAGATCCCTAGTCTGAGGACCTGAGTTTGATCCCTACTACCCACATGGAAAGAAGGAACCAAATCCCTCATGCTGTCTTATGGATATGTGTGCCCAATTAGATACACAAATAAATGTAATAAAAATCTACCAAAACAGTGGTATAAAAATGAGAACATAGACATGAGCATTCACCAATGCCATTGTCATCAGTGCTATGGAGATATTTGCATCATCTAAATATTAAACACAAACCAAGAAAAAAAAAAACCCAACCCAGAAGTCTTTGTAAGAAAAGGACGTGAGTTCGAGGCCAGTCTGGTCTACAGAGTGAGTTCCAGGACAGCCAGGGCTACACAGAGAAACCCTGTCTCGAAAAACAAACAAACAAACAAAAGAACAAAAGGAGGACAATTTTTCCTGGTGCTAGTGACTGATTCTAGGGCATTAGCCATGCTGAGCAAGCACTCTACCACTGCCTAGCTGTAGTCCAGCCTCTAGGACTACAGTTCTGGGGAGAAAGGAAGGCTGAGAATAAATTACTTTTGACATGGTGGAATCTACCCATTGCTGAACAACCTCCTCATCAATTACACTGATTAGAAATTTCGGACACAGCAGTTATTTAAAGTAAGCCGGGATTATATACATAGATACCCAAAAGTTAATTTACTACACAATGGACCTACCACACCTGAGCAATCAAGTCTTACTATGATTTATATTAACATAATGAGCCATTAGGACATTTCTAAAGTAATGATCCAAGAAATCAGATAAATAAATTGTGAAACCCAGATGTGATGCTTTTGTTTTAAAATATATGGTGGAGATAGGTGTGGGGGGCACATGCCTGTGGTGTCAATACTTAGTAGGCAGGGGCAGGAAAATCAGCAATTTGAGGCTAGCCTGGGGTTTGGAAGACTCTGTTTCAAAAATAAATTAAATAAATGAATAAGCGAGCTGGTAGCATTACTCTAAAGATTTTCAAGCTGTATGTCCCTTTCTATGCTTTGATACTTTATATAGTTTTAAAAATTAAGAGACCTGGGCCAGGACAGTGGCTCAGATGGCAAAGGAGTCTGTTGTCAAATCTGTACCCTGTGCTCTATCACTGGGATGGGGGTGGGAGAGGAGAGAACACTGACTCCGCATGTGCACTGTGTCTCTGATGCACCCACAAACGTATAGAATACATACAGATAAAATCATTGAGACTCAGTTGGCAGAAGCCCAGTGTCTGAGAATAGCCAGGCACATGCCTCACCCATGCTGCTGACCACCATAGGGGCTCTTAGATATCCGCTTAGCTGCAGATCACGCACTGGTGCTTGCTGCTCGCCAAACTCTGTGAGCTATTTACAGAAAACTCTTGGAACTTGCTCCCATTGGTCCCATTACACACTTATCGAGTCTCGGCTATGTGCCCCAACAGGTTTATGGGAGTTGTGGATACCACCATAGCTATGTAATTTAGTTCAACATTGCATAGCCTAAAGCAGCATCATAGCGTGATGCTGAATGCTTTAGGTAGACTTCATAAGGACAAGTACCTTTTTAAAATTTACTGTTGAGGGCTAGGAGAGTAGGTAGTTGAGTGGTAGAGTACTGTTTACCGTGTGTGAGGCCCTGAGTTCGATCCCCACAAAAAATACAAAATGTAAATAAATTTTAATTGAATTAGGTATGAGGCTGGCAACAATTTGCTTTAGGGGGGATTAAAAAGGAGTCTGATAAAAACCTGAAGCAATCCATTCTTGGTTGCTAACTTCCTTTCCTCCAACTCCTATGTGAGCCTTCTAACCTCTTTCAATAGTTAAAAGTAGTCCCTAAAGTTTAGTCCCTCTTATGCTTGCTTGGTTATTCCACAGGTCCCTCAACTCTGATATACCCAAAATTTGATATTCTGATGGGGCCGGAGGGCAGGGGGGTTCTGTGAGTAAAGTGTTAGCTGCGCAAGCACAAGGACCTGAGTTCTTATTCCCAGCACCCACTTGAAAGCTGGGCATAATGGTGCATGTCTGTGACCACATTGTTGGGAGCCAGGGATAGGCAGAACCCCAGGCCTCACTGGCCAGTTAACCTATCCAAACAGTGAATTGAAGGTTCAGCAAGAGGCCCTGCTTCGAAAAATAAGGTGAGGAGTGACAGAGAAAGAATTGAACATCTTCTCCTGGCATACACAAGACAGCACACACACATACATATACATACATACACACACATACACACAGATACAGACACAGACACACAGAGACCCCCCCCACAGACATAAACACACACATACACGTACATACATACACACACACACAGAGACATACACACACATATACATTCATATACACAGACACACACAGACACACAGACACAGACACACACAGACACAGACACACACAGACACACGCACGCACACATCAAACAAAACAAAACCTTAATACTTTGTTCATCCTCAACCTTGCTCCTCGATGTCCTCTTAGTTACTGAAGTGACACTATCTATTTAGTTGCCTGAGTTAGAGACTGGGTACTCCCAATGCTGTGCTGTTTAAGGCAGCAAGCACTAGTTTGTGGCCTTGCTAAGTCCCGGGCTGTCAATGCTTCTATCATGACCTAATTCAAGCTGCGGACCCAGCAACATCAATGGATGAGGAGCTGTGTGGTGTAACTTCCCCTCTGCGCTCTATGGAATTTCTGCAAAACAAACACAGTAGACGGAGATCCCTTCAATAGAATGAGTCATAGAACAAATAATCAAGAATAAGTTTAGAGTCCTTTTAACCTTTGTTTTTAATGTGATTTATGTAATTGCAGTTCATTATAATTTACTTTATTGCAATTTGCTTCATTATAAATGCGCTTTTTAATTATAACTGTAATAAAGGCTGGGTTTTACAAGCAGCTTGCAAAACTGTTGGAAAGTTTGGCAGTCAGCTTTCAGGAGCCAGATCTGAAGCGGTTCCAGTAACCTGCTGGGAGTCCATCCTACTTCTCAGCCAATCCTGCCAATTCTACTTTCAAAGCCTCTCTTGACTGTGTCTGTTCCTTGGGGAGGGAGGGGGGGTATCATATAAAATTTTCTGGGGTGAAAGAGTGTTGCAAGTGGGAGACATGAAGACATTTTGGACAGGCATATTTGCATTTTAGTGCTTATATCTGGGTTACTTCGTTGACCGTAGTGCCTTCAAAGTTTATCCACGGATACCATGTTATCAGAATTCCCTTCCTTTGTAAGGCTGAATAGTATTTCACATGCTACACTTTGTTTATGTATTCATCTGTCGAACTTTGGATTGTTTCTGTGATTTGTTTGTTTGTCTAAGACAGAATTTCTCTATGTAGCATGGAACTCCCTCTGTAGTCCAGGCTACCCCTGAACTAACAGATGTCTGCTTTCTCTGCCTCCCAAGTGCTAGGATTAAAGGCTTGAGCCACTGACATCGCTCTGTTTCTGTTTTTGTTTTGTTTTCCATGATGGCAAAATGATACAAAAATATGTTTGCTTACTCCTTCTGTACTTTTGTGTACATGCAAAGAAGTAGATTTCTGGGTCACATAGACTCTCCTCTCTCTCCCCTAATCTACCTCATCACCTTCATCTTTCCTTCCTTCCCGATTTCCCCCACCTATCTGTGTGCGTACATGTGTATATATGGGTGTGTGTGTTGCGGCACCCACTCTTCAGAAGGCAGAGGCATGTCTCTGTGAATTCAAGACTAACCTGGTCTATACAGCAAGTTCCAGGCCAAGGCAACACACACACTACACACACGTGTAATAAAAATTTTAAAGAGAATTCTTCGACCATGATGATGAGAAACTTTTGATAAATAGTTGTGTTGTGATGACTGTTCTTGGTTGTAAACTTGTCTATATCTGGATTAACTAAAACCTAAAAATGGAGGGCACTCCTGTGAGAGACTTTTCCTTAATTTTAAGTATGAAAATCTACCTCTAGTCTGGATCTTTGAAGTAGAAAGACACATCTTTAATCCCGATCGTTTGATCCTGGAAAAGCCACCTCTAATCTGGGCTATTCCTTCTGCTGGAAGCTTATCTAAGGACGTGGAAGCAAGGTGGAACCTTTGCTCCTCGCTGGCCTGTTTGCTCTTGCCTCACTAGCAAGTCCACTTCTTCACTGGCATCAGACCCTACTTCTTCGGGAGTACAGGATAGACTTAAGACCAGCTGAGACATCCAGCCTCATTGGTTGAGCAACTTCTCAGTTTTTGGACTTTCTATTCATAGGCAGCCACTGTTGGATTAGCTGGATCAAAGCCTGTAATTTATTCTAATAAATCCCCCGCTCCACATATTTATACACACACACACACACACACACATGCACACACACATACACACACACGCGCGCACACACACATATATACACACACGCACACACATATACACACACGTACACACACACGCACACACACATACACACATGCACACACACGCACACACACATATACACACGTACACACGCACACACACATATACACACACACACACATATAATATACATATTTCATTCTATAACTCCTGTTACTCTTAGAGAACTCTGACCAAATAGCTTTCTAAATGATTTCTAAAAGACAAAGTCTTTCAAAAACTTATTCAAAAGAATGTACCTCCATTATTCAGCCCGGCACACAGAACAGACAGGTCCGGAAGTGTTGCCTTAGTAAATAGGGAGAATTTAATGTTTTGAGATTCACCTGTGAATCTCCAGTGCCTATTTTGATTCCAAACGTAATCATGAATGGTGCATTATGTCTAAGCATGAGGGAGAATAAAGAAATGCCACCAGCATTAAAATGTCACAACACCAAAATGGTTCAGAGCAGATGACAGCCTGAGTCAAGAGCCCTGGAAATCCAATGGAAATCCTTTGGAGAAACATCAGAGAGTGGCAGGAGCTCCCACTGTGCAGAGAGGTCAGGCTCATAGGATGATCAGGACGCCAGAGGCAGAGAGGCAACAGCATTTGGGAAACAGGACTACAAATGCCTGAGCACCTTGGAGGATGGCGGCTGGCTCCAGGAGCCACCCTTCCAATCTGACTGGAGAGTGGAGTGGGGAAAGGAACGGGCTGGGAGGAAGGTTAGAGCCAGGCCTCCAGGGTAGGGCTGGATATCTGAGGAAACTACACCTGCTCAAGGTCTGTATGAAGTGAAGGGTTAAACATAGCCTTAGCCCTAATTTTGAAGTAAACAGATCTTTTTATTTCTCATCTCCAGCACTAAATATGTAAATAATAAAACAATTCCTTCAGTAGACATCTTATCCCTCCCTGACTCCTTTGCTCTATCCGTTCAGTGAAAACATGCGGGGTTTTTTCCCTTCTCATCCTTCCTGATACACTTCCTAGAAGTTCCATTGTTATCCATCAGAGCTAAGATGTCATAGGTACGTAATGTTTTGTTGCTAAGTTGTAGAGTTGTAGCATGCTTGCATATGTACATGTGTGTGCGTAGGGAGACCAAAAATAAGTCGTGACGCGCATGTGCAGAGGCCGGAAGTTGATATCAGGCATCTTCCTGATCTTTCCCTCCTTACATTTATTGAGGAAGGGTCTCTCGCTGAACCTGGAGCTAATTTTCACTAGTCTAGCTAGCCAGCTTTGCCCAGATTCTGTTTCTGCTTTCAGGGTGTCGGAATCACAGCCATCCATCATGTCTGCCTCCGTTTATTTTTATGGTGCTATGACTCCAATCCATGGCCTTGTGTGTGCCAGGCATGTGTTCTCCCTGTTAACTAAACATTCCCACCCCCAGCTCCACTTCTCTGTGGGTTGTGGGATCTGGACCCTTGCCCCCATCTTACATGGCAAGAACTTTATCCACTTAGCTACCTCATCAGCCCAATACACACTTAAATTTAGTTTTAAGATTTATTTTTTTATGTGTAAGTGTTTTGCCTACACGTATGTGTGCCCGGTGCTTTTGGAGGTCAGATGAGGTACTAGATCCCTTGGTAATGGCCTTTTAGAAGGTTGTTAGCTGCCATATGGGTGCTGGGGAATTAAAACCAGGTCCTCTGGAAGAGCAGTCAGTGCTTTTAACCTCTTAGCCAGCTCTTCACCCAACCCCACTAATACATATTTCTGAACGAATGAATGAATGAATCAATCAATCAATCAATGGCTTTAAGTTGCTGTCACTTCTTGCTTATCATAGAATGTGTTCCCAATCACTCTTTCTTTTTGTCTCCACCAATCTAGAACCGGCATCACAAGTCACCAATAAACCAAGAAGAAAGAAGGCCCTTGAAATCTGAAAATGACCTGATATACATAAATCCTTTTGGTTTCCTACTGTAGACAAAAATCTCACAAAACACTCAGGAACTCAGGATGACAGGCCAAGTGGCAACAATTATTTGCCAAGGGCAAGTGGGTGTGGCTTCTGTAAAGGGAAGTAGTTAATCATGGTAGCCAGTCCTGTGGTAATGGCTGGTTGGTCAAGGCGTTCCTATGAGTGGAGTAGACGTCCGGCCTATAAATCTCACATTCTCTGTGTAAGTGGAAGACTCCAGACTGAATCACAGAAACAGGAATGCAGAGCTTCCATCAGTCCTCAGGTTGACCCAGTTTACAAACCCAGAAGCCCTGGAATAACAGCAAGACCGCTTCCTCTTTAGGAAAATCCCTATCCCACTGCCCAAATTTTACTTTTTTTTCGGTTTTTCGAGACAGGGTTTCTCTGTGTAGCCCTGGCTGTCCTGGAACTCACTCTGTAGACCAGGCTTGCCTCGAACTCAGAAATCTGCCTGCCTCTGCCTCCCAAGTGCTGGGATTAAAGGCGTGCGCCACCACTGCCCGGCTTCCAAATTTTACTTTTATACCCCCCGACACACACACACATGTTCTTAAAGAGATTCCCTCGTACTAGGGTGCCTTCTCACTGGGAAAGGGGGAAAGACTTCAGAAACACTGGTTCGCAACAGACACTATTCCAAGGAACACAAAATCTCACTGTGGGGAGCCAGACATAGTAGGGGGGTTCTGGAGCATTCCATGGTCCTCATGGGTCTCTAAACACATCCTGCAGATCAGAGAATAGACACATTCAGCAGCTGGCAGCATTCCCACTCTTGGCTAAAGGTTATGATGGGAGAGTCTATCTGTGTCTACTTTGTCAAATTATAAGCCGACAACCATACTACATGGGTAATCCCCATTCTGACCCCATGCAGAAGACAGATGGATCCTGGGAAAATGACAGAGGTTTGTCATAGACCTAATCACATGGTAACTCTAGTTGCAACTCTTGTACCAGCCATGGGGGCGGCTAACGTAAGGAATAGTTTAGAAAGCTGGGTCTCCTCTTGGTTTGGGCTCCACACATTCCTCTTCCGGCTAACGTAAGGAATAGTTTAGAAAGCTGGGTCTCCTCTTGGTTTGGGCTCCACACATTCCTCTTCCAATAATGCACTTGGAAGCCCGAGTTCCTTACCTGCATGTACTATATCACACATGCTTTACTCTGAACAATGCACCTAGCCACCTGAAAACAAGCAAGGACCCCCATATTTATGAAGCCATACACCCTGCCCCTCCATGCTCTGAATAGTGAAAAAATATCTCCTCTCCTTAATAACCATTAAACTTGGACAGGTCATACTCTACCTTTTAGGTCCACTAAGAGAGTAGGGGAGCTAAGCTGCTGAACTGATTTTGGATGCAGGTATAATAAAGGCAAACTGTGTCCTCAAAATGAACCTTCAAGGAGAATCCCATTTACCAAGTATGCTTGCGCATAGCATAGTCGGGTTGCATACTATTATAATCAGATACAATATGGCAAGGGGCCTGTACAGTAACCTGTAATCAGTCAAGCAAAATAGAGAAACCACCCAAGCCATGCCCCTAATAACAAAACTCTGCTTGAATCCTATAAAAGAAAGCCCCAAGGAATAACAGGGTCATTTAAATACCTTCATTCATGTGATCTGCTGTTAATCTTGACTAGATTCCTAACCTGTACTGTCATTTCACTTCTAAAGATATTATTTAGGGAGTTGGAGGGATGGATGACTCAGTGGTTAATAGCACTTGCTGCTTTTCCAGAGGACCCAACTTCCTTTCTTAACACCAACACCAGGCAGCCCACAACTGTAACTCCAGCTCCAGGTGATCCAACACCTTTGGCCTCTGTGATGGTTTGAATAGGAATGGCCCCCACTGGCTCATATATTTGAATGCTTGGTCATTAGGGAGTGGGTACTGCTTCAGAGGAATTAGGTGTGGCCTTGTTGGAGTAGGCATGGAGGAAATGTATCTCTAGGGATGGGCTTTGGGGTTTCAAACGATCAAGCCAGGCCCAGTGTCTCTCTCTTCTTCCTGCTGCCTGTGGATCCAGATGTAGGACTTTCAGCTACTTCTGCACCATGTCTGCCTGCATGCTGCCATGCTTCCCACTATGATGATAATGGGCTAAACTTCTGAAACTGTAAGCCAGCCCCAATTAAAAGCTTTCCTTAATAAGAATTGTCGTGATCGTGGTGTCTCTTCAAAGCAACAGAACATTAAGATACCTTAAGATGCACCTGTTGATCCGGCAAGGCTTTTTGTTCATATTACAAAACAGGGCCACTAAGCAGAGTGTTTTCAGCTGGCCGGAACTTGCCTCAGGGATGTACCCTCCATTGTCCTTATGTAGGTCGACAGCAGAAGGTGTTGCCCAGATTAAAGGTGTGTACCACCATGCCTGGATCTGGGACTTGTTTTGTCCTAGGCTGATCTTGAACTCAGAGATCTCCTTGCCTTAGTCTCCTGGGATTCATAGCCACTATGCCTCAAGATCTCCGTGCCAAGATCCTAGGTCAGAAACTTGTATCTCCCAGCCTCAAGATCTAGATCACAGGTGAGCCTTCCAATTCTGGATTGTAGTTCACTCCGGAGAGAGTCACGTTGACAACCAGGAACAGCCACTACACACTGTAATAGTGTGAGGCTCAAATGTCATTGCTCTTTAAGTACCAACAACTGTATCCGGTAAGCCATTTACCAGCCAGGTGTGAAAAATAAATCCAACAAAAATCCAGTACCTACTAACCTCGGCAAAATGTGAGGGCTCTACCAGGGTGCGACATGTGGTGACAATATTTTTTTTTCCAGACAGGGTTTCTCTGTGTAGTCCTGGCTGTCCTAGAACTCACTCAGTAGACCCGGATGGCTTCAAATTCATAAAGACCCACCTGCCTCTGCATCCTAACTGTGTGTGCCACCACTGCACGGCAGAGATGACCTTTTTAGGTGAGCAATTAAACAGTCTAATTTGGTCCTTCTACAACCAAGGAGGCTCAGCATCCAGCAGGCTTCTGGCTTTGGAGCTCTCCATCTGGACTCTTGTCCATTTCCCAGATGCCCTGAAAACCTCGTAGCTCTGCACAGGTGCAGGGTGCTATGCAGGGTGCTTTGCCATATGACAGTTCTTTAAGGGGCAGGCACAGAAGCAGTTTGGAGCCCCCCCCTCTAGCTCAACTGCATTGCAAGTTTGTTTTAAGATACTGCACTTTGGGGTAGTTTGTTACTTCGAAACACTCTGGCCATTTCTCCAGCTCTGACTTTCTTTCCCATCACAGGAACTTCTATCTAATCATGTGTAATTAGAATGGCAATGTCCCATTTGGGGGAGAGAGTTCCAGCTTAGGGCTATTGTGTCAACTATTATCCACACCTCTTTTATATTTTCAAGGTGCTTCCTTTAGTCAATAAACCACATAGCTCCCTGTGATTCACTGTCCTGCTATTTGTTTAGAAATGTTTAGTCTCATGCAGGGTATGATGATGTATGCTTATAGTCACATTTGGTAGGAGGATCAGAAGTGTGGGCTATCTTAGGCTACGTGGCATGACTATCCTGCAAAAATAAAAAATAATTTTTTTCCAGACTAGGTTGCTCAGAAGTGAATACCCAGTCTCCAGTGAATATTAGTAACATCTAGTGAGCACCTACACAGTGCTGTGTACTGTACACAACATGGTTACTTGTTCATATTTGGATGTGGAGATATGAAGGGCTGTCAGGCCATAGCACAAGGGCTAGGCTAGTCGGGGGACGGATGAGAACATTGTTGGTTTACTGTGGACCCAGTTCAGGACCATAAGGACACCCATGGGACTAAGTAATAGGGCTCAGGGTGTGGCTCTGTAGCAGAGCCTGTATTGTGTACCCAAGGCTCTGGGCTCCATCCCTAGTACTAAAGAACAAGGTAAACACAACACATACTGTGTTGGAATAGCGCTGGCTCTTGGAGCCGCCCCTCTCAGAATGTGTGAAATAAGACTGGGAGCCCAGTGGTGCCCAGAAGCTTGGCACACTATTTTTCAGGCTACTGAGAGTGGAGAGCACCGGTATCAAAGTCCACGTTTGAGGATCCTATTTTATTCCTGCCACAAATACATAATATAGTTACTAATGTACTGGTTTTGCTTCATTGGCATTGGAGCTACCCAGAATCAGTGCTCAAACTGGCTGCGGCCACTTACAAAGCCACCCAGGAAAAGCCTAATGAAAACTCAGTAGCATTGCATTGCTCATGAATCCCACAAAGAGGAATTTGTTTACCCAGCTGGTAAAGACAGCAGAAATAGGGTTATAATACACACACACACACACACACACTTTAAAAAAAAAAAAAAGACAGGGCCTCATGTAGCCCAGGCTGTCCTTTACTCCTGGCTGCTAACTCTCCAGTGCTGGTGTGCACCGCCATACCTGGTGTACAGGATGGTTTTGTGTATCACCTTGACATTAGTTGGAGTTATCACAGAGAAAGGAACCTCCCTTGAGAAAATGCCTCCATGAGATCCAGCTGTAAGGCATTTTCTCAATTAGTGATCAAAGGGAGGAAGGCCCAGACCATTGTGGGTGGTGCCATCTCTGGGCTGGTAGTCCTGGGTTCTATAAGAAAGCAGGCTGAGCAAGCCAGGGGAAGCAAGCCAGTAAGCAGCATCCCTCCATAGCCTCTGCATCAGCTCCTGCCTCCAAGTTCCTACCCTGTGTGTGTTCCTGTCCTGACTTCTTTCAGTGATGAACAGCAATGTGGAAGTGTAAACTGAATAAATCCTCTCCTCCCCAACTTGCTTCTTGGCGTGATGCAGGAACAGAAACCCTGACTGAGACACCTGGCCTAAGTTATTTTCTCAGACTGCTCTTCCATACCCATCTATCCCCTGAGACTGTCTTTTATATCCCTGGTACTTCACAAAATTTTTCTTTCTTTCTAAGATTTAATTTGTTTCATGTGTTATGTGTTTTGCCTGTGTGTTTGTACACCATGTGTGTAGTACCTGCAAAGGCCAGAAGAGGGAGTCAGATCCCCTGGAACTGAAATTATAGATGGCTGTGAGCCAGCATGTAGGAGCTGGGAACCAAACTGAATCCTCTACGGAGAGCAACAAGTGCTAAACGGTCCCATCCCTCCAGCCCCTCTTGTTTTAATGAGACTTCTTCCCCAACACATGTTGGTGTCTGTTCTCCCAGTGTGAAAAGTCTTAACAAATACACTGATATCAATATAGTTCATAATAAATTTTATAAGATGATGCAGTGAATTTCAAATATTTGGAATAGTTTTTATATATTAAAAAAAAATAACAAAAACACAGAGATACTGAAATGACTGACTGAACCAAGATTACTCAGAAGACAGGGCTCCTGGGTGCTTCAGCCTCCCCTCCTGCACCCAGTCATCTCTAGGATAGTTCTCCTTTACCTAGACAGCCTCAAGTCTCCTAACTTCAATGCACTTCGTTTCGTGAAAATAATGTGAACCATTTAAAATCATTTAAAACAGAGCAAAGAATAAAACAAGAATAGAGAGGTAACATCCTCGGGGCAGCTTTCCAATACAGAACAACAATACCACACATATATTCTGTACCCTTGCATATTTATAGATGGAGACTTACCATCATATAAAACTAACAAGCTAGGCCAGGAGAGGCCATGCCTGCCTGGAATTCCAGCACTCATGAGGCTACAGTGGAGGATTTTGGTTGGTTTGAGGCCACCCTGGGCTGCATAGAGATGCTATCTCAAAAAAAAAGGGAGAAGAAAAGAATTAGCCAGCTATATGCATCCCTAAATTAGGTGCATTAACCTCAGTGTACCTCATAGATACATACATATTTAAACTTGGAATGAGGCCAAAGCAAGAAAAACACAACACAAGGCTGCTAATTACAAAAAAAAAAAAAAAAAAAAATCAAAATATTAATTATTGTAAATATTATCAAGTGAAAGCCAACCCCGGATTAAAAAAACCTTATGATTAGATACATAAGTTCTTTTTGTTTGTTTGTTTGTTTAACAGGAAATTTATACCACCAGAAGTTCCTGATTAAAATACAGAAATCTATAAAGCTGGGGCAGGACGTAAACTTGATTGGTTCCTCCCAGAGGCCGACTGGTCGGACCGATGGCCACACAAGTCCCTGGGCGCTCAGCGCAGTGTGACCAGCTCTTCTGACGAGGTAGGATGAATGGCAACTGTGTTGTCGAAGTCAGTCTTGGTGGCCCCCATTTTCACTGCTACAGCGAAGCCCTGCAGCATCTCGTCGCATCCAATCCCCTGCATGTGGATGCCAACCACCTGCAAGAAAACAGAAATTACATATGTCAGATCTTTATACCCAAAGTCAGGGTAAGTAAGCCTAGGAGGCAGGCCCGCTGCAGCCCCGCTTCCAGCAAACACTGGGCATTTCTTTTTTTTCTTGAGACAGGGTTTCTCTGTGTAGCCCTGGCTGTCCTGGAACTCACTCTGTAGACCAGGCTGGCCTCGAACTCAGAAATCTGCCTGCCTCTGCCTCCCGAGTGCTGGGACTAAAGGCGTGCACCACCACTGCCCGGCCACACCGGGCATTTCTTACTCTCACTTTCTTCCTGTCTCATGCACTTCTCTTTGAACATGATGTCTCTGGGTCTTGCTGTATAAGCCTAGGCGGGCCTCAAACTTGTGATCCTTCTGCCTCAGCATCCTCAGTGCTGAGATGAGCTACACCACGACACTTAGCTTTCTTCTCTCCTAGGAGTGAAGCTGTTCATTTACTAGACAGCTATAGACTTGTGCCTTCCTGGCCCAGCTAATTCTGTCTCCTGACCACTGAACACCAGTAGTTAAGGCACAATGTTACATGTTTTGGGGACTATACAATTATAATTCAATCCCTGTTTCTGTTGCAAGAGCAAGAACTACTGAATTTTAGTCATAAAAGAACTTGGAGTGGTGGCGCACGCCTTTAATCCCAGCACTCGGGGCAGAGGCAGGTGGATTTCTGAGTTCGAGGCCAGGCTGGTCTACAGAGTGAGTTCCAGGATAGCCACAGCTACACAGAGAAACCCAAACACAAAAAACCAAAAAAAAAAAAAAAAAAAAAAAAAAAAAAAAAGAACTTGGGAGCCCACAGGCCAGAGTGAGACCCTGGTAGACTGTGAAGAGAAAGGCTGGGCCTGCTGACTCTGATGTGGCAACTGTAGGCCATCAAGGATGGATCCCAGCAGCAAGTTGTGTTTTATTGCTGCACTAAAAACCACAGACTATGTCTTGAGTTGAAGCCCATCAAATCAGATATAAAACTTTGCAATTATTAAGAATAGAAGTTGAGCTGGGCAGTGGTGGCGCGGGCCTTTAATCCCAGCACTCAGAAGGCAGAGGCAGGTGGATTTCTGAGTTCGAGGCCAGCCTGGTCTACAGAGTGAGTTCCAGGACAGCCACAGCTACACAAAGAAACCCTGTCTCAAAAAACAAAAAACAAAACAAACAAACAAAAAGAATAGAAGTTGAAAACTATTACTATAGATAATTTTTAAAATACATTTTAAAAAAAAGATTTATTTTATGTATATATGAGTACACTATAGCTGCCTTCAGACACACTAGAAGAGGGCATCGAATCCCATTACAGATGGTTGTGAGCCACCATGTGGTTGCTGGGAATTGAACTCAGGCCCTCTGGAAGGGCAGTCAGTGCTCTTAACCACCGAGCCATCTCTCCAGCCCCTTAAAATACATTTGTATTCATGTTTATTTCACTGTGTGCTAGGGGAGGGTGTTGAGACAGAGGGGTGTGAGCATGTATGGGGGAGGCAGTGATCAGGTGTGTGGGCTATTTTCTATATCAGTAGAGGTCAGGGGAAAACTCCTGGGAGTCAGTTCTCTGTCACCCTATGGAATCAGGGGATCGTCGTTAGGTTAAGAGGCCTTCAAGCAAGCACCTCTACCTGTGGGGTCACAGCTAGGGATTGGTGGCCCGTGGTATGGATCTTACAACTGGGGAGGTTGAGGCACAGATCGGGATATCAGGACCAGGCTATGTATGTGGTAAGAGCCGGTTCCAAATATCCAAGCAAAAACAAATACTTCAGGTAAGCCGTATCTTTTACACATGGCCACATTCCTCCTTAGGATTTAATTTAACTAGAAGAAACAGCTTCAAAAGCTTGAGAATCCAAACTAAACCTAATTCTTAAATCACAGAATAAAATCCATTCAAATGCTGCTCAAAATACCGAGAGATCACATGACAACCACTGAAGTGGCTACAATCAAAAAAGATACTGGTGAAGATGTAGGGGAAGTGGGAAATTTGCTAGGGAGACAGAAAATCCTTCAAAACACAAAAACTCATTTGGCGGACTCTCAAAAAGTTAAACCAAGAGGCAGTAACTTTCAACAAATGATTGACTACATTTCCATTTATTGCTTTATTACCTTAAGCTTTGTCTTACATTTGGAACAAATTTACCACTACGGTTTTAAAGGATTTATTTCGCATTTATTTGTGTGTCTGTGTCTCTGTAACTCTGTACATATGTGTGGGTGGCCCTAATAGGCCAGAAGAAGGTTCTAGATCCCCTTAGAGCTGCAGTTACAGGTGGCTGAGAACCACCTGACTAATATGGGTGCTCTCCACAGCGTCATCTTTCCAGGCCCCCTTTACCAGTATTTCTGAGCTTCCTGTCTCTCGGACCAGTGGTCAATCATCTTTACCACAGTCACTACGTTTTGCAATGCTGAGAGGGAAACCTCACTTTTAAAAAGGAACATAATCTCTCTTCAAACACGAGGAGCCCTAGAGTACATATGAGCGGGCATTTCCCCAGTACCTTTTCCTCTTTGTTGGCACAAATCATCTTCATGACGCATCTCGTCTTCCTTGTGGTCACAGCGTGATACATTGGGGTAAAGGAAGTTGAGTAGATTTTCACATTGTCTTTCCCATACTTATGAACGGCTTCATCTACAAGGCGTGTGAAGAAAAATATCCATTAAAAACTATCTCAGAGAGCTACCAGAGGGTGATGGCCAGAAACAGACCTGACTCAAACAAATGGGAAGCATCCTACCACACCAAAGTAAAGGGCATTCTACAAAATAAATGTCCAAGTCACATCAGACACAGAGGAACTGTGTCTCTCATTAAATGACACCAAGCTGCCTGCAGTATATTATGCTAGACTGAATTCTGGTCTGTGAGTGAGTGAGTGTGTGTGTGTGGGGTGGGTGGGCGTCTGTGTTCCAAGCTGCAAAAATGATAAGAAAAAAATATTAGGACCCAGAGGAGTCCTTTGTTTTCTTTTGGCAACTTTTAAGTTATTTAAATATAGAGAGAAGGGGGAGAGGGAGAGGGAACAGAAACAGGGACACATGGCAGTAGGAAATACCCTCTCCTAGTACGCCTGGCTTGAGAACTACAACTGCAGACTAAACAAAAGGGCTCCTGTAACTTGGGAAACAGTTATTTGGGCCAACACAGTCTAGAGAAGAAACCACAAATTACCTTCATTTTCAAATACCTACCTTCAGTGAGTCCCACTGTCCCAATAGGGGGGTGGCTGAAGACCACGGTAGGGATGTTGTCATAGTCTAATTTGGAATCTTGTTTGCATTCAAAGAGTCTATGGGCGAGTTTCCGGCCAGCAGCGATGGCAACTGCAATGATATAGAAGCCAGTATGTGCTTTACTGTTTATTTTAACACAGGGGCGCTGTTCCAACAGCCATTTGCTGACCAAACTCCACATCAATGCCATTGTCATGTCTACTTTAACATAATGAAAGCCTAGCATCACCATCGAGAACAATTCAAAACTGCCTCAACAAACTCTGTGCATTCTGTTATGAAGAAAAGGGGACACATCCTTAAATTCCGAATCACCTAGAAGTTAATCTGCTTAATAAGAACATTAGCTTTCTGGCAGGATATTTATAGAACAAACCAGTTTGGCCCATTTTTATTTCTACTTCAGTAAGGTTTTGTTTTAGGGTTTTTTTGTTTGTTTTTTGTAACTAAAAAGCTTGATTATATTTAGCCTGTTTTCTTTTGTCTTTCTTTTTTTTTTAAAGAAGTATTTACACTGTAGCTGTCTTCAGACCAGCTACACCAGAAGGGGGCATCAGATCCCATTACAGATGGTTGTGAGCCACGATGTGGTTGCTGGGAATTGAACTCAGGACCTGGGGAAGAGCAGTCAGTGCTCTTAACTGCTGAGCCATCTCTCCAGCCCCGTTTAGCCTGTTTTCATTCCTATGTCTTCTCCTCAAAAGGCCAGAGTCCAAAAAGTGTATCAATTATTAATTTACTGATATAAAATTAGCAGTTTTCCCCCCTAAGACAAGCTAGTAGTAGACATCTTTAGATGATGTGAGGATGTTTTTCAAAGTCTTGTCAAAGGACATAAAATTTCAGTTAGGATAACTATTTCAAAAGATCTAATGCACAGCATGGTAACTGCCGCTAATAATATACAATTACCTATACAATCCATTATATACGTAAAAATTGTTGAGAGTAGTTATGCACACCTTTAATCCCAGCACTTGGAAGGCAGACGCAGGTGGATCCCAGAGTTTGAGGCTAGCCTAGTCTAGGGAGTGAGTTCCAGGACAGCCAGAATTACACAGAGAAACCCTGTCTTGAAAGGCCATAAAAACCAACCAAACAAAAAACAACCCAAATGAAAAACCACCAAGAGTAGATTTTAATTATTTTTTGCAATAAAAAAGCATGTGAGGTAATAAATGTTAACTACGTTGACTATGCTCTCCACAAAATGGAAATATCTTAAAACATCGTATTGTGTGCCATAAATATACCACTTTTTTTGAAAATAATGGAGAAAGAGAGTGGGCTTTCACACAGAAGACCTTAGGACATTTGAAAAGTCTGGTGAGGTCTCACAGGATAGACCAAGAGCAGAAAATGACATAGCAGCCAGGTGTGGCAAACGCCTTGGATATGTTCCAGAAGTGGATTAGGTACAGGGATGAAGAGGACAAGGACATCAGAGCTGGTGGTACCAACACCACTCACAAGAATGCCAACTGTCTGAGACACGAGTCTTCAGAAGGTAACCTATATGAAAGGTCTTCTTGGTTAAGGCTTGGGTAAAGTGTTAAGGCCTGGGTAACTGGTACCGGACTCACCGCCATTTTGTGCTGTTACTAATAAGGAAATGTTCCCATGCTTTAGCTAATTGCAGATTCTGTGTTGTGCTGTGCTTTGGTGTCTTTGGAAACCAGTCACAATAGAAGCCGGTTAGAATGGCTTTGTAAAGTTAGCCACAGTAAGCTTGGACCTGAACCAACCGCCAGGCAGCACTTCCTGCACCTGTGTATAAGCTTTTATGCTTTTTGCTTTTATAAGCTGCTCCTGAGATAGACCTGCACCAATATAAGAAGCTATCTGGAATAAGACTTCCATTTTGAGTAGGGGTCAAGTAAAGTTTGAAGTTCCCAAGACCTCCCTGGGAACTGACATCCTACTTGGCAGAAAAAGACATGACATGGGTAACTGACATCCTGGTTGGCAAGAATATTAGACACGACCAGTCCCCTGCCACAGCTGAACACTCCAACCAATGAGGACAGGACAAATGTACAACAAAGACAGGTTCCTAAGGAAGTCCCCCATCCCTAAATCCTGATTGGTGAATTAACTTGGCACAGATGTTTGTGGATTTCAAGGCTTCAAAGCTCTGTAGGATCCTGGCTTGTGGTCACAGCAATCTCCCAAGTCTGGTTTGTGGCCCTGATTAATCAGTCCTGGGCTGAATGCTCAATAAACTATCGTTGTCTGCCTGAGATCAGTGTTTGTGTGGTTTGTGAGATGACTTCTGGACCCCAACATTCTTTATGAAGATCTCAGAATTTGCTAATCATGTAACTGTTTATGGTGGTTAGTCCTCCTTGTCCACTTGACTGGATTTAGAATCTACAGGGAGACAGAGCCCTCGATGTGTCTATGAGGACTTTTCCAGAGAAGTTTAACTGAGGAGAGTGAAACTGCCCTGAATATGGGCAGCACCATCCCTTGGGCTGGAATCCTGGACTAGACAGAGGGAAAAAAGAGTCAGCAAGCTGAACACCAACCTTTGTCTCTCTCTGCTTCGTGAGTGTGGACACAACGTGACCAGCAGCCTCCCGTTCCTGCTGCCTTGCCCTGCCTCCAGTGATGGACTAGGGATCTCACACGCTAGAGCCAAGATAAACTCTTCCTTCCTTAAGTTGCCTTTCCCAGTATCTTGTGACAGCAATGAGAAAACCAACAAATACAGCTTTCTAAGGAGTCATGAGTTTTATTCAGAAAATGTGTGTTATCTAGTCTCCATCTCCCTCAATGCTGCTGTGATGACAAAGAATTGAGCGCTTTTAACGTTGCTGATGCGAATGTGACTGTGAAAAGCTGGGCAGGTTTAGATAACACACAGGCCTCTCTGCCTGAGAAGGGAAGAAGTGTTACCTGGAGTGAGAAGTGCTTTCCCGCAGACATCTCCCACAGCATAGATGCCTTTGACACTGGTATTCTGGAATTCGTCGACCAGGATATGGCCTTTTTCATCAGTCTGAATGCCCTAAAATCACAAAGGACACCTGGTAATACTGGGGCCGTCAATTATGGTACACCAGATCTTTGAGATGGGCAGGTTTCACACCTGCACCTCTAGAAATTCACAGGACTTAACAGCGACATGTAGATCACGTCGAGTTGGCAAGTCCCACAGCTTCTGTAATATAAAAGATGAATGGTCTTGTTGACTACTGAGGTGCTTTAATGGGATGAGACTGATCCAGCAAGAGTGAAAAGGAATAACCAAAAATCCCAAAGAGCAGGGAGGTGGTGGCTCATCCATTTAATCCCAGCACTTGGGAAGCAGAGGCAGGCAGATCTGAGTTCGAGACCAGCCTGGACTACAGAGTGAGTTTCAGTGAAGCCAAGGCTATACAGAGAAAGCCTGTCTTGGAAAACCAAAAAGGAAAAAAAAAAAAAAAAAAAGATGAAGAAGAAGGGGGAGGAGGAGGAGAAATAAACTGTCATACTTGACACTCTGGAGTTCCTCTGAAACAGTGCTAATGTGTTAAGTGCTTGCTAGTACTTGCTAGTGTTTTGTTCAACTTTGCACATGCTAGGGGCCTTTGGGAAGAGAGAACTTCGGCTAAGAAAATGTTCCCACCAGACAGCCTTGTGGGCAAGCCTATAGGGCTTAGTGACAGATGTGGGTGGGGCCAGCTCACTGGGGGCGGGGCTATCCCAGGCAGGTGATGCTGCAGAGTGTAAGAAAGCGGGCTGAGCAAGCCATGAGGAGCAAGCCAGTGCACAGCACTCCTCCCAGGCTTCCGCATCAGCTCCTGGAGTTCCTGCCCTGACTTCTCTGGATGACACTCTATGAACGATAAGCTGAAATAAACCCATGCCTCCCCAGGTTGCTGTTGGTCATGGTGTTTTACCACAGCCATAGAAAACCTATCTTGGTTATCTAGAGGGTCACAACTTGAAACAGTCACCAAAGGCATTCTTTTTCAAGATACCATCTTATTTTTAACAATCTAAGCAAAGTTTGTGTTTACTCCAAAACACACTGCTTGGCACAAATGAATATACTTCCTTTTCTGTCGGGTCAGAAGTGTTATGTTTATTTTGTGGCTTTGCAGATCTGAGAGAAATAATGTTCCAGCGTTGAGAAGGAGAGGAAGAAGCAGAGAAGCAGAGTGCCTAAGAACAGTCATTGAGTTGAAGACCAACCTGGTCTACTTAACCAACTCCAAGCCAGCCATGACTACACAGTGAGACCCAGCCTCAAAAACAAACAAATGAATATCTGTATTTATTTATATAAATCTACATATGTATTCATATATATTAATTATATAACCGATATTACATGTGTAATATATATTCATATTCACACACAAACTGTACTGGCTGTAATGAGTATGTACATTACTACATTTATGCTATTTGTTCTGGTTGTGTGTGTCACCTTGACACAAGCTGGAGTTATCACAGAGAAAGGAGCTTCAGGTGAGAAAATACCTCCATGAGATCCAGCTGTAAGGCATTTTCTCAGTTAGTGATCAAGGGGGGAAGGGCCCCTTGTGGGTGGTACCATCTGTGGGCTGGTAGTCTTGGGCTCTATAAGAAAGCCAGCTGAGCAAGCCAGGAGAAGCAAGCCAGTAAGGAACATCCCTCCATGGCCTCTGCATCAGCTCCTGCTTCCTGACCTGCGTGAGTTCCAGTCCTGACTTCCTTTGGTGATGAACAGCAGTGTGGAAGAGTAAGCTCAATAAGCCCTTTTCTTGCTTCATGGACATGTCTGTGCAGGAATAGAAACCCCGACTAAGACACACACACACACATTAATACAATCTTTGGAGCTGGGATATGGCTCCGTGATACAGCACATGCTTAGCCTGTACCAGACCCTGGCTCTGACTCCCAGGGCCATTTAAAGAAACAGACAGACATATCCTTTGGACCCAGAGAGACTGGGCTGAATCTCTAGCTTGTCACTCACTGGTTGTGAGATGTTAAATATGTAACTATTTCTCAATATATATTTGAGCTTCTACTGCAAATGAGTTCAACTTGGCCACTAAATCACAGAAGTGAGTTGGACAGACTCCTAGCCAGCCTGACAAGTCATTTATGGACCCTGTTTCTTGGCGTCCTCACCCTTGTTACTGGCAAGGTTTACTAGATGAGCAATGTGTTGTCACGACCTGGCACACAGCAGTCATTCCACCTGCATTCAACAGGCCTATCTAAACTTTTAGTAAGATGACAGTGGCCCTTCTGATGAGCTGGGGGAGCAGGAGGGTTGGTAGGTTGCTTGTCCGGCATGCTGAAGCCTTGGGTTTGATCCCCAGCATTGGCGCATGCCTGCAATCCCAGAACTTGGGAAGTAGAGGCAGGAGGCTAAGAAACTGAAAGGTGAAATTAGGAAGATTCACCTGAGTTCAACCTCCATCGCATATGGACAGGCCAGGTGCAGCAGTAATCATAGAGCCGGGGAGGCGAGAACAAGAAGATCCCTGGGACCGGCTGACAACGGGCAAGCTATACATTCAGAAAGAGACAGACTCTCTCAGTGAGGTAGAGAGCAATTGAGGAAGACACCAATGTCAGTCTCTCGCCACTACATGCAACGCACATATGCCTACACATATACATGAACACATACACACAGATTTAACACATAAGCACAAGAACTGGGAGAGGAGGGGTGAGGTGAGGTGGGCCTCATAAATTAGAACACAATAAATCACACATATGTCTAAAATGCTACAAGAAAACCACTGTTAGTTTTCCAAAAATTATTTTACAAATTCAGCGAATAAAAGAGCAGGAGGAAGAGAGAGATATACTCTTCACGTAGGGCTGATAGGGTGGCTCAGAGGTAAAGGAGCTTGCTGACAAGCCTGATGACCAGAGTTCAATACCCAGGACTGACACGATGGAAGACCGGACTTACGCAAGTTGTTATCTAGCCTGCACACAGGCACACAGCACAGACATACACATGCTCTCACAAATAAACAAACACAATAAAAAAAATTCCAGCAAGTATACTCGAACAGTGGACCTACAAACACCCCATCTGCACATCCAAGTTTTAATTAAATTTCATTAAAGACTGAAAACAAGCCAAGCCCCTTCCTAGATATTTGATTCAATAAAATGTTGAAGGCTCCAGGCCCGGTAGCTCATGACTAGAATCCCAGCACTTGGTAAGTACAAGCAGGAGGTCCAGAAGTTCAAGGTCACCCTCAGTTCTTTATCAAGAATGAGGCTAGCCTGGACTATGAAAGATCTTGTCTCAAAAGACAAATTCAGGCAGGGACTGATGGTGCAAATCTATAACCCTGGCCAGTAGGGTGTGAAGCAAGAAAACTGCAAGGCTAGTCTGGGTTATAGACTGAGTTCAAGGATAGCCTAGGTTCTTAGTGAGACCATATCAAGAGAGAGAGAGAGAGAGAGAGGGAGGAGAGGGCTAAGACCACACTCCATGGCAGAGCACCTGGCTAGCGTATGGGATGCTCCGAATTCAATTCTTATCACTGCCAAAAAGAAGGGAGAGGGAAGAGAGGAAGGGCAGGAGGGCAGGAAGTTGTGGGAGTGCATACCCACTAACCCCAACATTTAGACTTCTAGAAGGAAGCCAGTCAGGAAATGGCTGCACCATCTGGATCAGATCCCTCCAATCTAACAAGATGGCCTGGGGTAAGGACATTGGAAAAAAGTATCCAAAGAAGAGCTTCATGACAAAGCACATGGATGGGTATGCAAAAGGTCACAGAGCTAGCTATCAGGAGATTGAAGACCACCCAGGACGGACCAAGTCTCACTGATTATTAATCGATAAGCTTACCAGTTTATTTAGATTCAGGCCCTTAGAATTTGGGTCCCGCCCAATGGCCCAGAGCAGGCAGTCAACATCTGGAATCATGGTCGTGGTGGGCTTCCTACCGGGAACAGCAGTAACCACTTGGAGTTCCAAGCCTGACAGTGTCTTTTTTACTTCCTTAACCTATTTTTTAAAAAAAGAGATGTGTTAATAAGTATGCGTGGGAGAGGGGAGAAGGTAGTACCGAAGCAAAGCAAGAAGAAACTGGATTCCCCCACCCCCAAGCACTGGAGTCTGAACCTAGGACTCCATTCATGCTAGGCAAGCAACCGACCACTGAGCTAGACACCCACTCTCGTTTTACTTATTTTGGAACGGGATCTCACTAAACGGCACAGGCTGGCCTTAAACTTACTCTATAGTTCAGACATGCACTAGAGAGATGGCTCAGCAGTTAAGAGCACTGACTGCCCCTCTAGAGGTCCTGAGTTCAATTCCCAGCAACCACAACTATCCGTAATGGGATCTGATGCCCTCTTCTGGTGTGTCTGAAGACAGCAACAGTGTACTCACATAAAAACAAAACAAAAACAAAACAGACATGCCTTGAACTCATGATCCTCCTATCTCAGCTTACAGAGTAGCTGGGAGTTTAGGCCTAAGCCTCCAGACATAGAGTAAAACCAGATTTTTGTGTTTTCTGTTTTGTTTTGAGACAGAATCTCAATATATATCCCAGACTGATCTCAAATCTGTATCAAACATTTCTGCCCCAGACTTTTAAGTGCTGGGATTACAAGCGTGGTCCATTACACCCAGTTAAAATTTTTAACATTTACTTATAGCTGAAACAGGTATTTAATTTTAGCCAAAGGCCACAGACACTAAACTCCCCAGAGCAAGGCCAGTTTCCTTGATTGTCTGATTCTCCCAAAGGTCAGGAATGCTGGCTTACACTGTTGTATGGGATGGTTTAAAGGAGAATGGCCCCCATGTAGGCCTGACCTTGGTCCTGACCTGGACCCACAGGGATAAGGATACTGACAGCAAGGAGCTGCAGCAAAGGATGGGATGAAAAATTACAAACACTTGGTTAAGGACGTCTGTATGAGCTAATGGTCCATTTCAGCTGGCTTATTAAAAATTGTAACATTTTGTATTCTATATGCAGAGGGCACATGGGACAGTCTCAGCCAAAAACCATCACATAAGGGGACAAGGTCAGCAGGAAGCTAATCAAGTCACAGACGGAGCATACAGCAGCCTTGGGACTGACTGATACCCTCTGTAAGGGTGAAGAGTTGGCTTCCCAGAATCTGAAATCGCAGCCCCAAGGGCCTGGCTTCAAGCCATTACTGGCCTTTCCAAGGATATTCCGGGTGTCAGGCAAGAATTATGTTCCTTTCCCATATATCAGGCCCTCAGGGAAAGCCTTGGGTTGGCCTGGCTCCCAACACGATCCCACAACACAATCCCAAGTTGGTGAACTGTTTCAGAAAGGATCAGGAGTGTGGCCTTGTTGGAGAGAACGGACTTTGAGTTTTTAAAGGCCCAAGCCAGAGCCGGGCTGTGGTGGCGCACGAGGCCAGCCTGGTCTAGAGAGTGAGCTCCAGGGGAGCCAGGGCTACACAGAGAAACCCTGTCTCAAAAAACAAAAACAAAACAAAACAAAAAGCCCAAGCCAGGCTCATCAGTCGGTCGTCTGTCTTTCTGTCCATCTGTCTCTCTTTGCCTGCTCCAGCACATGCCTGCCTACCTGATGCCATGATCCCATAATGGTGGCCAGGGACTCATCCTCTGAAACTGTTAAGGGAGTCCTCAATTAATTAAGTGCTTTCTTTTATAAGTTGGTCATGGTGTGTCTTCACAGCAACAGAACAGCCAGTAAGCCAGCACAGAAATGCTACAGCATTAAATGTATATATAAATATATTTATTTGCTTATTTATTTATTTATTTATTTATGGGGCCGGAGATGTGGCCAGACGACCCGAGTTTGGTTCCAAGCATGTTGGGAACTAACAAGCTCATAACTGCCTATAAGTCGACTTCTAGAGAAATCCAACACCTCTGGCCTCCCCTCCAAGGATACCTGTACTCATGTGTGTCTGTATTATGTTTTGATTTCATATATGTCTTGTGCCACACTGGTGTGTCATGCCCACGGAGGCCAGAAGAGGCGTCCTATCCTTTGGAACTGAAGTTACAGACAGCTGTGAGCTGCCATCCCCACACAACCCAAGTGCATCCTGAATACTTCCAATCAACCTCAGGTTGCTTGTCATGCCACACACATGTAAATGTCACGGAATAGTTGTTTGTTAGACGGTATTATTTAGAGAAAAATGAACAACAAAAACACCCAACCCTGTACACTTTAGTAGAGATACTCTTTTATTTCAAATCTTTACAATCCAATTGTGGATGGATATGCAGTTAAAGAGACCATCTATACAAGAATCCAGTGCATCACTCAACGATGTGGGGCTGATAGAAACCCGCTCATTTCTGCACCTCCAAGCACGCAGTCAGTCATCAGTCTACTCAATACAGGCTATGCTGTGCTGAAAGGGTAGCACAGACGTGAAGTGGGGGGCAGTCACACTTACCAGGTTAATTCTCTAGAAAAATTCTACTGAAATTAAGTCATTTCCTGAGGAAGAAAATACTTTGTAATGCTTTGGTTAAATTAAATAAAATAGATAAAATAATTTTTTAAAAACCATACGCTTGGAAATGTGAATTCTTGCTACGTCTTGAAAAATCTGAAAAAATAAGGATATACAAAAAGGTACATGAGAACAAACATTAAAAAGTTTTAGTTCGGGCTGGAGAGATGGCCCAGTGGTTAAGAGTGCTGACTGTTCTTCTGAAGGTCGTGAGTTCAAATCCTAGCAACCACATGGTGGCTCACAACCATCCATAACGAGATCTGATGCCCTCTTCTGGGGTGTCCGAAGACAGCTACAGCGAGCGGGGCCGGAGCAAGAAGAGAAAGTGTCGGAAGACAGCTACAGTGTATTTACATATAATAAATACATCTTAAAAAAACCAAAGGTTTAGTTCAGACTCAACTGCCAGCTTTCTTGTCTTTTACACCTTGGCTTCCTGAATGTGAACTAGAGCTTTTTAAGAAAGAAAACATTGGCAGAAGCTGGGTGTGGCAGCGCACATCTATAATACCTGCACTTGGGAGGCTGAAGCAGGAGACTTGTGAGTTCAAGTCTAGCCTGGACTGCAAAGCAAGAGCCTATCCAGTGACCATTAAAAAAACAAACAAACAAACAAACAAAAAAACCCCAACCATCACTCACCACAAAACACAAATATATACAAACAAAGGGGTGTGGTTGTGGAGTGTGGGATGTGAGTGTAAGTGTGGGGTGTGGGTGTAGGTGTGGGGTAGGGGGCACACCACTGGAGACAGCTCAGAGGTTAAGAGCACTGGTTGCTCACAAAGTCAGTTCTCAGCATCCACACAACCGTCTGTAACTCCACTACCACAGGATCTAACCTGTTCTTCCAAGTCACCAGGCAAACACGCAGTGCACAGACATCCATGAAAGCAAAACATCCACACACATTGAAGGAGAGAAAGTCACCGGCACAGGAATCAGAAGCAGGCTAAGCTGCAGGAGAGAAGCACTTGCTGGCAGAGCTGGGGGGAGGGGGTGTGGCCACCCAAGGGACAGCTCAGAGGTCCAGCCCTCTCATAAGCTCTCCTGCTCTACCCTTAGCCCTGAACGTGACCGCCGCATGTACCTGTGAGAACTTCAACACCTCCACACCAGCATTCTCCAGCTCTTCGGTGCAGTTGGAACTGATGAGTGAATCAAAGCTTCTAAGTACCTGCATTTATCATGGGCAGCACAGGGACGGATGGTGGGAAAGAAAGAAATCCTGGTTAGAGCTGAGTAGCACAGGCTTGGGCGTGCGGTTCCGGGGCGCCGTTACCCCTGCTCCAACCACCTCCTTCACGCATGCCCACACTGGCACAGCTTAGCAGACATCCACTAGCCTGTGTCACCAGGCTAGTACTATATCTGGTTTCATCAACATCTATTTCAGAGTTCTGGAATACGAACAGTCAAACTTCAGACCTTGACTAGCTTCACATTCCTCTCCTTCCGGTTTTTCTTTCTTTTCCCAGAATCCAGGGAAATTCTCATGAAATGGGGCTGGCTTCCCCTCTGAGAAAAGCTCTCTCAGTTATCCTGTGAGAACCAGTAGCTAGATCCAGCATTTTAAACTGGCAGAAGTGAATGTTGGGGCGAGGGATGGGGAAGGGGCACAAAAATCCGGCCAACAGAAAAAAGAATTTCTGAACACAGTATGACGCAAACTTAGTTAAGAACCAATGGATAGAGACTTCATCTTACCTTGCATCTGAACACACCACACCCTGTATTGTACGTGCCACTTGGTGCCAATGACCGCTGAAGGCTTCAGGTCAGATTTAAGACTACTCTATGTTAGGATCTGCAGTGTTTTTACTGCACTTACAAAGCTTACGGCTCTTACAGAAACATAAGGCTCCATTACAGATTTCTACCATTTTATATTGCTGCCACCACTTCTTAGCATGTAAGGGTCAAATCAGTGTATCTCTGGATTGCACTGTATTAGCAGTCTCAGTTTAGAGACTGCTGTACTACTAAAGCGGGCCACACTGCCTGTGGTGGTTTGAATGTGTGTTCCCCACAGGCTCAGATATTTGAGTACTTGGTTTCCTGTCAGTGCTGACGGTTTGGTTTTTTTGGGGGGGGGGAGGGGGAGGTTGAGACGTGCAGCCTTGCTGGAGGACCAGCTTTGAGGGCATAAGGCCTCAGGACACTTCCAGCTCACTCTTTCTGTTTCCTGTTTGAGGCTGAACTCTCAGCTTTGGCCATCATGCCTGCCATTTGCAGCCACCATTTCCTGCCACAATGGATTCTTTTCCCTCTGGAACCATAAGGCACAAAAAACTTGTTCTATAGGGTGCTGTTGGTCCTGGTGGTGGATCAGGGCAACTGAGGGTAGCGAACGCACTATCTGATCCTACTGAAGAGTCGAGTATCAAAGTGAGCCTGATTCTGTATAAAGAGAGAGATACTGGGGACAGGACACCATCCAGATAATAAAGGGAAGCTGAGCCGGGCAGTGGTGGCGCACACCTTTAATCCCAGCACTCGGGAGGCAGAGGAAGGAGGATTTCTGAGTTCGAGGCCAGCCTGGTCTACAGAGTGAGTTCTAGGACAGCCAGGGCTACACAGAGAAACCCTGTCTCGAAAAACCAAAATAAATAAATAAATAAATAAATAAATGAATAAATAAATGAATGAATGGAAGCTGTCTAAGGGGTATGTGCTGGGACTGACTTCACACCGTGAAAGCTATAAATGTGAAACTTACAGGTAAAAGCACTGGTCTAAGTTTGCCCAGAACCCACAGTGGAAAGGGGAACTACTCCCAAAGCTCGTCCTCTGACCCCCACCCCGCAGCATGCTATACACCCACCTATACTCTCACACAGGCATATCACATACACATAATAATAAAATTAAATGAAATTTTAAAAATTAGGTATCTCTAGTTTTTTAAAAAGAAGAAAAATTCTCCTCTAATTAGAAAAAAAAAAAAATCCAAGAAAGGGGACAGGAGGAGATAGGATTTACCTTATCATGCCTGATCATAAGAGACGTCCTGGAGCCCAGGGCGGAGAGTATGCCCGCGATCTCCACAGCAATGTAACCAGCACCCACAATGACGCTGCGGCTGAAAGGAAAGCAAGGGTGGACTGTTTCTTAAACTGATTTGGAATGACTTTAGATGTAGAGACCAACATGCTCCCCTCAGGCTCTTTGCTCAGTTTCCCCAACAGTTAATGTCTGATGAGCAACATGGTGACTTGCACCTGTGACTCCAGCTTTTGGAAGCAGAGGTGAGAGTCCAAGGCCATTCAAAGCTACACAGCAAGACCCTATTCACAAACAGAACAAAAATTTCCCTCAAAGAAGAAAGATGTTTTTATTTGACATTTAAGTTCCTTGTGTCAGGGGCTAGAGAGATGGCTCAGGAGTTAAGAGCACTGACTGCTCTTCCAGAGGTCATGAGTTCAAATCCCAGCAACCATATGGTGGCTCATAACCATCTGTAATGAGATCTGATGCCCTCTTCTGGTGTGTCTGAAGATAGCTACAGAAATCTCTGGGCTGGAGCAAGCAGGGCAAGAGCATGAGACCCCCATCTCCAAATAAACAGTTAAAAAAAAAAAAAAGTTCCCCGTGCCCTATTTTCATTTATTTATTGTTTTAGAGACAGTCTCTGCATCCCAGTTGGCTAATGCGTAGCTGAGACAGGTCCTGAACTCCTCCCAATTTCCATACATAAACCTAACAGAACATTATCTTCAGGGCTGGGGACGTCTCCTTGGTCATTATTCAGTTCTATTAATCCTTGTAGCATGATCAAAGGCCAACGTAAAACAGCCTAAGTCAGGCATAGTGGCGCAT
This sequence comes from Rhynchomys soricoides, assembly GCA_019843965.1. NCBI lineage: Eukaryota > Metazoa > Chordata > Mammalia > Rodentia > Muridae > Rhynchomys > Rhynchomys soricoides. The sequence goes on from JADRCH010000102.1 coordinate 8,592,203, forward strand.
GGCGGTAATCCCAGCATTTGGGTGGCCCAGGCAGCAGCGGAACTCAACTTCCTGAATTCATTTTGATTTAACAAAAGAGCTTAAGCCTCTGCTAAATGCTTGAATGAATGTCTGCAGCATTGTTGGGAATGCTGTGGCTTAAGGCTTACTTCCAGGCGGAGGCAAAAAGACTTCCAGGCTACAGAGTTTCCAAGGCTCTCAACATGCCCCTCCCTCTGTTGCAACACACGGGGAAGTGTCTAGAGGAAGAGCAAATGAACCATTTTCCAGTATTTCCCATAGAAGTGCCAACCTACAGAGGCCTCCTGGCCTGGCTGAAGGATAGAGAACCCAAATGGCTGCAAATGATCAGCGAGGACCCTCCCACCCTAAAATCTAAGCACAGCCCAAAGTTTCCATCCCAAAACCTATGAACCAGCTCCTCGCATCCCTGCCCCTGATTCCCATGTCTCTTCCTTTTTGTGTCTCCCCCCACTTTTGCTTTTTTTGTTCCCTCTCTCCACCTTCTCTTTCTTTTTAGGACACTGAAGTCCTACAATGTACTAGGTTCCACACTAGACAGGATGGGTAATGGTTTTTGCTCTCAAAGAACCCTGTTTTTGATGCTGATAGGGTGTGACCCAGGGCCCTTTGCAAACTAGACACACCTCTGCCACTGAGCTGTATCTCCAGCCGTAAAAACAAAAATGTTTAAAGACTGGCCTTGCCACGTGGCCAAGGCTGGCTTTAGTCCATCCAACAGGGGAGCTTGAATTTGCAATCCCACAGCTTCAGCCTCTAGAGCAGCTGGGCTTATGGATCCACACACCGTAAGGCCTGGCCCATGGAGAATTTCTAAAGAAACACACTCTGAAGTTTGTCAAAGAGGAATATTGAGAGCGGAGAGCTTAGAAACGATGGTGGATACCTGAAAGATGGGTGTTTTTGCAGAGGTTGGGGACCAAGTGCAAGGAACAGGCTGCCATCCCATGGCTTTCTCTAAGAGCTGCGTGCAGTCCAAGGCTTCCCCTCAGCTCTCACGGGCTCCTTCACTTCACCTCCTGTCACTACAGCGTACCCTGAAAATGATGCTTCCCACATCCCCAAAGCAACCCCCTTTTACCTCATAATACCTTGATACCCACTACCACATGCAGCCCTCCAGAGGATCGGAGCTGCCCACCCCATCCAGCCATAAGCACTCAGGGCAAATATGGAATCCCGGGGAGCACAGCACTGGTTCCTCACACATAGGATTTGTTCAGGACTATAGTTTATGATTAAAAAGAAAATCTTACAAGAGAAAAAAAGGAATGAAAAAAAAAAAAACAATCCCTAAGAAATGGCTTTAGACAGACGCAAGATCTTTCTAGGTAGTCCAAGTTGGCCTGGAACTCACCATATAGCAAAGCTATCTCCTGCCTCAGCCTTCCAAGTAAACCAGTAGCACAGCGCCACAACTGGATTTTTTTGGGGGGTGGGGTGGGGCGGAAGACAAGGGTTGCTGCAGGTTACCCGACCTAGCCTGGAATGTCTAGGTTCCAGCCATTCTCCACTCTAGCCTCCTAGGCAACTGGGAAAACAGACAAAGGCACAATGCCCACTTCACTGTTAATTTCCTTCAGTTCCCACAGCCTTCTTTTTTAATGGCCTGACCGCATCCATTCATTAAGCCTGTATTCATATCAATAATAGTTTAAGTAGTTCTAAAATACGTAATGGGTAAGTAGCTCTAATCAAGCTTGCTCGGGCGTAGGTCTGAATGAACATATATATCATCCAAACACAACTGAGCCATGACTGTTTTGGATGGGTGCTCACTTGCATCACCTCTGTGAAGCCTAAACACTTAGGGTAGATCATGCTGAGACAGGTGAGTGAACTGAGATTTTGAGTTCAAGACAGGATAGGCAACTCAGAAAGGGGGGAAGGGAGGAAAAGCATGAACCTTGTTACCAGGAGAGAGAGAGAGACCAGCATCCCTGATGTCAGTCAGATCTGCTCACCTGGGCAAGTCTTCTAGCTCAAAGAAACCATCACTGGTTATCCCCAGGCTGGCACCTATGTGAGAAATACCAGAGAGTAATAAATGTACCAGTTAACATTTTTCAGGGATGAGATGAAAGTTTCACATTGTAATCAAGACTGACTTGGAACTTACTATGTAGCCCAGGCTAGCCTCAAACTCATGGCAATCCTGCCTTAGCCTCCTGAGCACTGGAGATTTGGGGTAGGAGCTGCCATGCCTGGCCCGAACACAATTTACTCAGGAACCAAACAACTCTCAGAAAATGCACAGTCTTGACAGCTTTGCTAGACCTCCACTGAGAACATGTCTTCCTGAAGTCTACATTTTACATTCATTTCAAGAAGAGGAACAGTGATGGATACGTAAATTTAGATTTCCCTGAAGGACCAAGATCCTGTCAGTGTCATAAACAGACTGCCAGCTCTGCTCTGGGCTGCCTTCCCCTCCTTCTCTTTCTTTCTTTGTGAGATAAGACCTCTCTACACAGCCCCGGCTGTCCTGGAACTTCCTTTGTAAACCAGACTGACCTCAAACTCACAAGAGAACTGGCTGCCTCCCCCTTCCAAATGCTGGGCTTAAAGGCGTGCACCGCCACCCCCATCCCCCATCCCTGGCTCCACCTTTTCTTTCTTCAAGACTACAGAGTTGCAGTGTTGATTTCCTCCTTAAATATTCCAGTTGCATATTTACATCTGCCCTGCTCTGTAATTTTTCTTTCTGTCTTTGTTCCTTTTCTCCAACACTCGAGGCCAGAATTTCAAATTTCAGAATTTTTTCAGAATTAGGAATATGCCTATAGGGGCATTTTTTTTATTAATGTGAACAAAATTAGGCTGTGTAAGACAGCAGGCTGAACAAGCCACGGGAAGCAAGCTGGTCAGTAGTGTTTCTCTGAGGCCTCTGCTTCTGCTCCTGTCTCGAGGATCCCACTTTTGAGTTCCTTCCCTGACTTTCCTGTCATGAACTACAATCTGTGAGGTGAAATAAACCTTTCCTTTTCCTCCCCAAGTTGCTTTGGGTCATGGTGTCTTATCGCAGCAATAGAAATGCTAGCTAAGATGGAGGAATTCAGCCAAAGATTCAACTGTACATCATAAACTGAGCATGATGGCATAGACCTGTAATCCCAGCACCGGGGACACAGAGGCAGGAGGATGACGATTTTATTTTCTCCCTTGTCCCAGATTCAAGTGCTTCTGTCAAGGGTCTCCCAAGACTCCCTGTCCTGGGTGAGGTCGAATCACTGCATCTCTGACAAGAAAGGTGAACAGCTAACGATATTTACAACTCTGCATTGAAAACAGCTAGACGACAAGCCACTTCCAAGAGGCTACTGCTTACTGTCTATCCCACAGCATATTAATTCCTACAGCAGGAAGAAACCGAAAGCTGGGCCTGGGATCTCCCAAGTGGGAGCTCCAGGACAGCCATTTCCGCAGGATGCTATAAGTGCCTGTGTCAACAACGTTGCTTTTGTTTGCTCTCCCAGTTACACCATTCTTGTTTGTTTATTTTATTTTTCCTACTTTATTTACATTTCAAATGTTTCCCCCTTTCCAGATCTCCCCTTTGGAACCTCCCTATCCCCTTCCCCCTCCCCCTGCCTCTATGGGGGTATTCCCCCACCCACCCACTCTCATCTTCCCTCCTTGGCATTCCCCTATACTGGAGGATCTAACAACCTCAGGCCCAAGGGCCTCTTCTCCCCCGATGGCTAACCAGACCAGTTACACTATCCTTAATGGTTTCTGCCAGGTGTTACAGGCATCTGGTATGATGATGTTTTGCTCTCTGCTGCTTCTATTTATCTGCTCCGTGTTATTTGTTTTTCTGCTTTTGCTTGATGCATACTTAACAGATTCACTGTCTGGAAACTGAAGCTACACCTACCAGGATGGATGGGAGAGTAGCGCCTTCTAGTGGTGAAGTCGAAGCTTTTGCCCTCCCCTCCCCTCCCCTCCTCTCCTTGCTGGTGAGGTGAGCGCATCTATTCTGTTGTTCTGCTGCTGCCGCCACCCTTCACTGACATGGAACACAGTTGCTTCAGTCCTCCAGCATGGGCAGAAGCCTGAGGCTCTCTAGGAATCCCCCGGGGTCTGCAGTACCAGAATGGAATGGCTGATATATCTAGCCTTGCTGACTGAGCAGCTACTGGGTGCTCAGCCTCTCCGGCATACAGACAACCTTGTGAGTGCCTGGTGCCTGTAAGGCCAGAAGGTGTTGGATTCACAGGCTCGGAAGTTACAGATGGTTCTGAACCACTTTGGTGGCGGTGGAAATGGAATTTGGGTCCTTTTGCAAGAGCAGCAAGTGTTCTTAACCACTGAGCTATCTCTTCAGACTTAACCATTTCTTTTTTACCCACTAAACAATGACTATTGGAGTCTGGTTTCACAGGGCTATGCCCATCCAGTATTCCCAAGTAAATATTACATTACTTGAAAATGGTATCTTTTTTTTTTTTTAATCTCTCTCTAGCATAGGGAGTTATAAACCCTGCTTAGAATTCCAGAGAGAGGAAAAAAAGGAAAACAACAATAAACAAAAGAAAAAATATGGTGGCTCATGCCTATAATCCCAGTAGAGACAGAAGAATCAGGATTTAAGGTCATCGTCGATGACATAGTAAGTTCAAAGCCAGCCTGAGTTACATGAGACTATCTCAAAAACAAGACAAACAATAGGGATCTATTTAAAGGCATAAATGCACACACCCAAAGTGCTCCTTAAGCAAAATTATCACAAGCTTTGAAGCCAGTCCATGAGAATTGAAACTATGTATAAAGTATGCCCACTGTTATGACATCTGTTAGTTGTCAGCATGAAAGAATGTAGAATAATCTGGGAGATGGGGCCTCTGGGAATGTCTATGAGGAATCAGCTGAATGGGAAGATCCACCCACTGTGGGTAGTGCCATTCCCTAGCCAGGGAAGAATGGAGAAAGGACTGGGCAACCGTAAGCATGCACTCACTGCTCTGTTTCATTACTGTGCTGTGCTATGCCCAGCTCCCCACTGCTGTGACTTCCCTGCATGGTGGACTGCAATCTCAACTCTGGCAAGGAATAAACCCTTTCTCCCTTAAGTTGCTTTTGTCGACAGGATTTTAGCACAGCAATAAAAAAATTAAGAAACTCACTATCCAAGACGTATAATAGTATGTAGGAGAAAGAATGACTAATGCCTCTTCAGAGTAAATGCTGAAGTCTGTTCATGAGTCACCATTGACTCTTGGCCCAACATATAGACACATGGCCCATAGGACCACCTGTGAGATTCCTGGCTGGTTTAATCTCTTACATCTTGCTATGTAAGAGACAAAAACATAGATCAGAGGTAGAACCATTTCTTTATAAGATTTCTCTCTCTTGAACAGTTACTGTCTATCAAGTCTTAGAAATAATAACTTCCCTGAGAGCCTCAGGTTGGCAGCACTCTGTGCCACACCAGGAGTGAACGTTCTCCATGACTTCTTTTGCTGAGTCCTGGCTTATTGTTAATTACTACTTAGCTAAATACAGTCTCCAGGAATCGTTTTTTTTCCCCGACTTTTCTCAAGACAGAGCCAGTGTAGGCAGATCTCATGATGTGGTTTGTAAACTCCCTGACCTCGCTGGCTTCTAGAAGACTCACCTGGGATCTGGCTCTCATGAGGAACTGTGGGCACACCACCTGTGGCAATCAGGATGTGCGGAGCAGTAAACTTTTTCCCATTGACTTCCACTGTGGGCTGAGGGCCATCTGCAAATGTTGCGTAGCCGTGGATGATTTCTATGTGGGACTGCAGAGGGGACATTGATGTTAGCATATTCGTAAGACACAAAAAGCCAACAAACAAAAAGCACCAAGTTGGGAGCAGCGGTACCTTCCTAAAATCTAGCACTTGGGAGATGGAGGCAGCAGGATCGGGTACTTAGGGTTACCCTGGGCTATACACAGCAAGTTTGCTGCAGTCTGAGCTAGAGGAAACTCCTGTTTCAAAAGATATCTGCAGCTCAATATATTAGCTCCCAATTTCTTCACCAAAAACCAGCCAAGGTTACCTCCAATCCAATTATGTAGTCATAATCCTCAAAATCCTGATTCTCTGCCTCTACTCTCCAACTGCTAGGAATACAAAGTTCAGCACTACCCTGGCTTATGCAGCCCAAGTTTTACTTAAAGTGGCAATCCTCCCGCCTCAGCCTTTCACAGCTAGGAATATAGGTGAGTGTTGCTGCATAGTGCTCCACTGAAGATTTTGATTTTGTGTCTGTAAATAATAAAATGGATTCTGTTGCCCATTCTCAGACCTCCTGACTGGTAATGGGTACTCAGGAGCACTCACTGCCAGTCAGCGCTGGAAGTGAATGACAAGGAGAAATAACGGTTAAAACCAAGTAAACAAAACCATGCCAGTCACTCCAAGGAAAAAGACAGTACTTTTTGACTCCAAGGCAGGTTGAAGGTGAAAGCCTTATTTACAATGAAAAGACTAAAAAATGATGAGTGAGGACAAGGGAGAAATAAAGGTAAAAGGAACAGACACCAGAGAAATACTCTGGCCAACAGGGGAGATGCTAACTTTTGCTTTCTTTGGTGGGAAGAGGCTGCAGAGATGGCTCAGCGGTTAAGAGCACTGACTGCTCTTCCAGAGGTTCTGAGTTCAATTTCCAGCAACCACATGGTGGCTCACAACCATCGGTAATGGGATCTGATGCCCTCTTCTGGTGTGCCTGAAGACAATGACAGTGTATTCATGCACATAAAAATAAATAATTCTGAGGCAGAGGCAGCCGGATGTCTGAGTTCGAGGCCAGCCTGGTCTACAGAGTGAGTTCCAGGACAGCCAGGGCTACACAGAGAAACCCTGTCTCGAAAAACCAAAAAAGAAATAATTCTTTGGTGCAAAGAAAGTTACAAAACAAGCAAACGAAAGAAACAAAAGAACTACACAGCGATGAACAGTAATGCTTGACTTGCTCTCAGTGGAACCCTGTACAAGGGGTCAGTCTGAGGGCAACCAGTAAGCTTCAGCCAGCTGTGACCTATGTCCTGGCACACAAAGGCGGACTATGAAAAGCTGAAGGAGCCACGTAAGTATGTTCACACAAAGGAATGAGTCAACATTTTGCAGCTTGTCTGGGGCTGAATTCTTTCCTCCCTCCCAATCTCCCCTCCTGGCCTGTTCCTGCAGGCACCTGACTTAATTAACTGAATTTTGGTTAATGCCAAACCCACAAGCATCCTGTTCTAGGAAACTTTCTTAGGGGGCAGTTAAGTTCACCCTGAGAGAAAAAGGGCAGAGTGCTGAGAGCACAGGTAATGGTTTGGAGTAAGGTCTACACCGCCTGGGACATGGCACCGAAGTTTCTTCTGCTTTGGAACCCCACCAGCTGTACCCTGTCGCCACAAGGTCAGCGTAAGCTCCACACACACCAAGACCAAGTTTTGTAAAATGCTCATTTCTCGATAACCTCCTAATCTCCAATGACTTTCCTGTCTTTTTTTTTTAAAGATTTACTTATGTTTCTTTTATGTGTATGTGTGTGTTGCCGCATGTATGCATGCATGTGCACTACACATGCGCAGTGCCTGCAAAGGTCAGAAGAGAGCAGAGGATTCTGAGGGAAGAACTACCATGGTCAGTTACCATCAGGTGCTGGGAACTGAACCTGCATCCTCCGGAAAAGCAGCCGGTGCGCTTAGCTGTGAGCCATCTCTTATGTCTATCTTTTTCTTAAAATTTAGTTAACCCCACTAAAAAAATTCCAATAGGAGCTGGACAAGGTGGCACAGGCCTTTAATCTCAGCTCTCAAGAGACAGAAGTAGGCAGGTTGTTGTGAGTTCAAGGCCAGCCAGGGCTGTATTCTAAGACTCTATAAAGGGGAAGAGTCCTGGAGAGATGGCTTAGTGGTTAACAGGCCTTACTGTTCTTTCTTGGACGTTAGCACCTATGTCAGATGGCTCACAACTGCCTGTAACTGCAGCTCCAGGGCATCTGCGCACACACATGCCTACACACATACATTGCACTCAAATGTGCAAACACACATATTTACATAAGAATAAGTCTAATTTAAAAAGTCATCAGGAGAGGGAGGGAGAGCAAATACACCTTTGTCTGACTTTCTTCATAAGAATTTACTCACAAAATTAAATTTCTGAATGATTATTTGGACTGTAAGAAGCTGGATTCCCAGCTTGTACTCTTGCCTTTGCTGGCACAATGCTGTCAATCTGTCTCTCCTGATTTTGGTTTCTGATCTAACTGGAAGGACAGACCCGGCACACACTCTCTATTTGTAGAAAAGAGACTGGCCTACTGGGTCAAAGACTTACTCGATCAGTAAGGTCAGCTTCAAAATTATTTATAGAAATAGTAAGACATATCCCAAGGCTATACTTTTGTCTGGTCAGATCGGATGTCAAATGACTCCCCAGGTTCAGAGGTCAGCACACATACCTTGGTTAAATTGTTTTGATAGATGTTGTTCAGGCGGCTCACATAAGCATCCCGCTTCTCCTTGATGACACTATAAAGAGACCAAAGTCAGTACTCAGAAACAGTATTTTCTTTCTTCACCCAGTAGCCAGGGCACCAGCCTTCAGCACTACTATCAACCAAGAATGAAGTTTTACTTCAGAAGTAACTGTCTGAAGACAGTGTCCTTCATTGTCCCATGTCGCCTGCTCCCAGGTGTTAAGGTCCTATTCCATTCTGGAGCATGTTCAGATGGCATCTGCAATATCTATGCCTCATTCAGTGCAGAAAAAGAGATAGGCCAGTGAGATAGCCCAGTAAATAAACTCACATGCTGCCACTGGGTGTGGTAGAGCATGCCTTTAATCCTAGTACTCGGGAGGCAGAGGCAGGTGGATCTCTGAGTCCAAGGCCAGCCTGGTCTACAGAGTGAGTTCCAGGACAGCCAGGGCTACACAGAGAAACCCTGTCTTGAAAAACCAAAAAAAAAAAAATAAAAAAAAAAAACCTGTCTCGAAAATAACCAAACCAACCAAACCAAAAGGTGACAGTAATCGATATAAATCAGGCATAAAAGGGGAGTATATGAGTCTACAAGTATCTAGCACAGGTCAGAGGTCAGGTCAGCTTCACAGACCATGGAACATGTTTCGTGGGCTGGTCGGGAAGTGGGGAATGAAGAGTTAATGTTTAATATTGTTCAGGACTGTGGGAATGTTCGAGAAACGGTAGAGTGGTACTGTCTGCACAATGATGTGTCTGAAAGCCAAACTGTGTATTTGCAATGTTTAAAATGGTCAACTTTACGTTGTGCAAAAACACGCACACACAAAACGACACACATGGTACAGGGGACTGAACCCCGGCCCTTACACAATCCAGGTAAGAACTCTTAAGGCCAAGCTCCAGCCTCAGCCCTGTATACAACTGGACAAAGTAATCCCCCACTTCTCAAAGCACGGCTAGGTGTCAAAAATACCCACACTGTAAATGGGACCCCTTAAGCTCTAATACTTACTGCCAATTGAATTTACCCTCACAGCTTTGAAAGCCGTAATCCGCGTGATCGTGCATAAACTCCGAGTGCACAGCTGTATTCCACATTACCTATAAAAAAGAATCAAAAGTAATCATGCTTGAGTGCTGAAAAAAGACAGAAATCCCAAGTGACATATAACAGATACAGAAAAAAAAACCTTAAATACATTAGGAGAGAAGATTCAGGATCTGACTAGATGGAATTTACAGTGGATTCTGAAATATCGGGGAAAATGACACCCGTCATTAAATCACCCAGCCTATAAACACAATAGAAAGTGGAATATCAACCAGCCTCATAGTGGCTCCTTTAAAGTTTTGATTACTGCATACACTTTTTGTTTACTATTGCTTATGTTCCTGTTTGTAAGCTTTGTCCACTTTCATTCAGCCCCAGGAACTGGGAGCTGTAATCTAAAATAGACCCCTTCCTCCCTCTTCAAGTCAGAGCCAGGGAAAGCTAGCAGGGACAACGTGCGGGTAACTGGAACGTTATTCTGACCACGATTTAGTAAGCAGGAGCAAGGAGTACTGAGGGAAGGAGGAATTAAAAATTACCTTTTTGGGAACACATCCAACATTCACCTAGGGAAAAAAATTAAAAAGACAAAGGTTAAGAATACCTCATTCAGTCATCCAAACACCTGCATGAATGAGCATCAGTCACCAGTCACGCCTGAGACCAGACACTAGCGGCAGTCACAATGAGCTGGATCCTACAGTTACCTCCTTTTCCTACCCCAGTTAGAGAATCACACTATTCCTCATGTGACAGAGAGAACATTTTTTATCCATTTTTCTCAAGGGGGTGGGGGCAGGCAGTGAGCTGAGAAAAGGTAATGGGGCCATTTAAGCAGCTGGCTTAGGGAATCTCTATGAACTCACTCAAGTATATGTGCAACTCCTCGGACGGCCCCTTGACAAAGTGCTAGTGGGTACCTAGCTCGTTCTCCCAGACCAAAGCAGTGAGAATCACCTTAGTTATGGACACAGAACACAGCTTGGTCACGTCCTAGCACAAATGAAAACACAATTTTAAGACTGCATTTAGAAAAAGAAAAAGAATGCATTTGTAAAGCCTTGGGGGTAGGGTGTCTGAACCTCACCAGGCTTGGCAGCATACCCCTGCAACCGCAGCTCTTGGGGGTGGAAGCAAAAGGACCTGGAATTCAGGGATCCTTAGACACAGAGAAGTTTGTGTCTAGCCTGGGCTACATGACACCTCAACTCAAAAATCAAAACAAAAACAGAGCCCGAGCCTCACTGAATGAGTATGTGTTCTATGTACACAGGAGAGCTGCTTGCAGAGGGAAAACCAAACTGAGCTCAGCTTTCAAGGGAAAACTACAGACTCCCCTGGCTGTCTTGACTTGCCACCTGATGAGCACTGCAGATATTCTCTCCAGAGCTGTCTAATTACCGAGTAGGACACAGTGATGTTATCTTGGCTGCTGTAAGAAGATCTAAGGCTTAAAAGAAGATATCAACAGTCATCCCTAAAACCAATCACTGTAGGACCAGTGAAATGGCTTAGTGGGTAAGGACGCTTGCAGTCAAGTTTGACTCCCTGAGTTTGATACTCAAGACCTACCGACACGATAGAACTGACCAGCACAAGCTGTTCTTTGACCTCCACACAGGGACCGTGGCGCCTGCATCCGTGCACACATGTACACACACGAAGAAATGCAGTATTTCTTAAAATCAGTGTTTACAACACCAACTGTGAACTTCTATTTACAAACTGGTGAACAGTCACCAAAAAGCACAAAATTGTAGGTATGTGGTAGGAAACTTGGGGTGTTGAGCCAACGAATTGGAAGGTTAGGCGCAGTGGTACAAGGCTGTAATCTCAGCTTTGGGGAGCTAAGGCAGGAGGACTGGGTGTTCAAGGACTGCAGGGTTACATACAGAATTCAAAGCTAGCCTGGGCAATACATGATATGTCTTAAAAAAACAACAGAACTTAGGGCTACTTTTGTTGTTGATGACACAGGTCTCGCTATGTAGCTGAGGCTAGCCTGTGACTTTATGTATAGGCTAGACTGGCCTGGAACTTAGAGATCTGCCTGCCTCTTCCTCCTGTTAAGGTTACTTTGTAACATTTAGCCCAAAGACATAATTAAAACACAGCATGGTGCTACACACCTCGGAAGGTGGAAGCAGGATGAAGCACTCAAAGCCATCCTTGGCTACACAAACTTTGAGGTCAGCCTTGGCTACATGAGACTTGGTCCTAAACCACAACAAAAGTAAGTAACCTAAAACACAGGAAATCTAAATCCCTAGAAATCACTGTGCTTCATGTAAGCTATAAACATTTCCATCACCCTTTTGGTACATAGGAAAATACATGCTGACAGCAACTCAACAGGAAACACGGGTTTTTTTGTTTTGTTTTGGTTTGGTTTGGTTTGTTTTTTTTTTTCGAGACAGGGTTTCTCTGTGTAGCTCTGGCTGTCCTAGAACTCTGTAGACCAGGCTGGTCTCAAACTCAGAAATCCACCTGCCTCTGCCTCCCAAGTGCTGGGACTAAAGGCGTGGCCACCACTGCGCAGCAAAACAACAGGTTTTTAAAGTGGAGATAAAAGATAATTCGGGGCTGGAGAGTCAGCTCAGTCAATAAAGCACTTGCCCTGGAGATCATGGGGACCTGAGTTCAATCCCCAGAATCCACATCAAAAAGCCAGGAGGTGCATTCTTAAAATACCAGAGCTGGGGAGGTGGGGACAGTCAGGTCCCTGGGTTTGCTGGCCGCCCAGCCCATCCTAATTGGGAAGCCTCAGGTACCAGTCAAAGGCCTGTTTAAAAAAGCAAATTAGATAGCAGCTGAGGAACACCTGAGGTTGACCCTCAGGCTTCCACACACGTATACTAAAGCAAACGCTCGCGCATGGGCGCGCGCACACACACAGGTTATCTACTGAAATGCTTTCCATCTATCAGACTGCTAAGAAACTTTCAAACCTTGTTCAATCAACATTAGCAAGCGCATCCCATTTGGTCCATCTATGCTGCACAGACGTCATGTATACAATACACACACGCACACATTGCAGACATGCATAAAGAAAGGATGTTCCCTGTAGCCTACTTCTAGTGTCTAGAGGAAATGTATTCGCCACCCATCAGTGGCATAGCATCCCTTTACTGTATACTTAGTCTACCCAATACCTTTCAGCTATTTAAAACAACAAAGCAAACCGGGCAGGCGGTGGTTGCACACGCCTTTAGTCCCAGCACTCGGGAGGCAGTCCCAGCACTCGGGAGGCAGAGGCAGGAGGATTTCTGAGTTCGAGGCCAGCCTGGTCTACAGAGTGAGTTCCAGGACAGCCAGGGCTACACCGTGCTGCTACAGAGTGAATTCTAAAGTCCAGTAGCTCATCCTTTCTGGGGGAGGCTATGTTCCAGCACGCCCAGATTATTCCAACTGGGCACAGGGCACACCCTCTACAATACTTTTTCCTATATATTCTCACTGGTGACAGAGTTCAATTTATAAAGAATCCGGTCTTAACAGCAATAATTGATATAATAAAATAGAACAATAAAACGATAGCATTATGATAAAAAGCTGTGTGAACTGGTCTTTCAAAAGTCCCTCCTCATTAACCACAGGTACACTGCTTCTGCAGAAAGCAGACCACTGGATGAGAGGGATGCTGGGTAATAAATACTGTAAGACAAACAGAAAGCTGTGTTACAACAGCTACCCCACAGCCCCGCCGGTTTGAAATAACACGGATGTGTGCACATATGCGGTCATCTACCACACTGAGAAGCCTGTTCAACAGTGAACTACACATGCAATGGTGGTCCCCTAAGACAATTCCAGGTCATGCTGGAGCCCCACAGTCCTCAAAACACATCCCATCCCTGAGCGGCTCCATGTCTGCACGTGTGGACATACTCCAAGCACGCAACACCATTCTCTGGAAAGGGAGAAAGCGACCTTATTTTGCTCTTTATGTTTTTTATAATGGTCTGTTTTTCTCTTGTGTGAGTATTTTATTTAGTTTCGTATTTTGTTATTGCTTGAGACAGGACTATGTGTATCATACACTGGCCTTGAATTGCCTATCCTCCTGCCTCAGCTTTCCAAATGCTGAAATCATAGGTGGATACCAACATGCCCTGTTAGAATACAGTTGTTGTTTTCAACGTGGCTGGTTTATCTGCATGCGTGTGAATTCACCTGTACCTACAGTGTGCACACAGAGGCCCGGAGAAGGTGTCTGGTGTCCTCCATTACCGCCCCCTCCATTCCTTTGAGGCAGTTTTCTCACTGAACCCAAGGTTCACATTTTCTTAGGTTAGAAGCTAACATGCCCCAGTTACAGGTTACTCAGCTTAATACCTGAGAGCTGGGGACCTGAAGTCTGGTCCTCAGTCCCCACAACAACTATCAACTCTATCTGTCCAGGCCCCAGTTGTGCGTGTGCATGCGGGACACACACTGAGCATGTGTGTTTTAATGCACATGAAACTTACTAAACATGGTTGTATTGGGGCTTATTGCTCTTCTGGTCACAGCCATAATGCATCAACTTGGTTTCCCACACATCACAAGAATACCGGGCTAATTCTTAGGATTCTTTTTACGCCATCTTTGTGTGTGGAGCCTGGACCACACCTGTCTGGTTCAGGCCTTTGCTGTGACACACTGGATTCAAAGCCTGCCCAAGTCTCATTATACTCTTCACTGTTTGCAAGAGGCTGTCTTTTTGTAAAATCATTTTCTATTCCTCTCATTTTCCAGATTCTACCTGCTAAAGTATACTTAGCAAAGTTTCATTACAATGGTACCGCTCACTATTATCCTGTACCCAGAGAGAGTAAAGGCATGAACGGTGCTTCTGTACACTCCCAAGTTACTGGGTTTTTGTTTATTTTCCCTTACAAAGAGATGGTTCACTACCTGTCTAGTTTGGTTCTCTGACTATTTTTTTGGCACGTAAACTGATGGAGCTCAGTATGGAATTCCCACACATACACATCATTACTTGGCTTTCATTCATTCCCCCTCCATCCCCCCTCCACCCCCACACTGCTCTCTCCCATCCCCACCCTCCTCTTGCTGACTGTACTTAGATTTAAAAAATGCGATTATATTTTAAAATGATTCTAGATGGGTGGTGTGGCTCATGCCTTTCACCCCAACACTTGGGAGACAGGGGCAGGCGAATCTGAGTACGAGGCCAGCCTGGTCTACAGTGAGATCCAGGATAGCCAGGGCTACAGAGAAACTCTGTCTTGAGAAACCAAAAATAAATAAGTAAATAAATAAATAAATAAGAAAGACAGGCAGAAGCAAGAACCCATGGAGATGGGAGAAGTGTGCAGAATTCATGCCCAGTAAACCCCAGAATCCTATATGGCGGTTTGGGCACAGTCTTCAGGGCCAACTCTGCAGGAAACACTGTTATAGTTGGAGCCAAGTATGGCTGTCTTACATACGCCACCTCCATCTGACCAAGCTGAAGAAGCTCTGCTACGCCTCAACTCAGGTACTTGACAGTCATGGGGACAGAAGAATGAGCCACTCCCAAAAGGGAGGATGACTGAGGCTTTTCAGATGCCAAGAACAGGCGAAAGAGCTAACATCCTCTGGGAAGGGGAAGACCAAGCCCAGCTCCTTGGTGGGGCGTTTTACCCCAGACCTGCCTTCACAGGTTCCCCAGGAGGGCAAAGTGGGTCTCACTGCCTTTAAGTCACACCTTGCTCTCTGTGGTTTGCAGCCTGAGTCACTAACGGTTTCATCCAGAACACATTCTCAACGGAGCTCTGGAAGGGTGGAGATGATTTCAGGATCATAAAGAAACATTCTCCAGACCTATTCTTCCTCCTCCGGCTCCCTAGTAATCCCCGAAAGCGACTTAAGCACTAGAAAGCTCTGAACCACTAGGGCTCATCATGACTGCGCACCAAGTAAATCTGAAGCAACTTGGAGCGGTTTAAAAGAAGTGTGTGGGCAGGGTGCTGATGCACGCCTGTAACTCCAGCATCTGGGAGACACAGGCAGAAGGAGCAGGATTTCCAAGCCAGCCTGGGCTACATGAGATCTTAAATCTTACAAGAAAAGTCTGGAGTATGTTTCCATTAAAGGTCAAGGTGGCCAGAGCTATACTAATGGTTTACTTTTAAGTTTCTATGTTAAACAAACAAACAAACAAACAAGCAAACCCTTAGACCTATTCATTCACTTCCGGGAACCCACTAAGCATCCTGCTATTCCAGGCACTGTGCAAGGAAATGCCCTTGCACAAGGAAATGCACACCTAACCCAGAGCTTGTGGGGTCTCCCACGCTCTAAGCTTATCTAAGGGGCCCACACAACAGACCACAAAGCTGGATGGAGAGAATGACTCTGTTTGCAGCCTTCTTGGGCCAGACTCTGCACTGCAGTGTCCCTGTGTACTCTTTAGCCTGGAGAACAAAAGAACCACGATCCTGAAATAGCACCTGTCCTGTTTTGGCAGCTTCAGAGAACAGACTTCCAGACAGACATAGCTGCTAGTTTTGGAAATCAAGCACCACCCCTCTCATGACATCAGATACCCCACTGACTTGGAAAGCCAACAACCATCAAAGCTGGAGACACTGGGGCTAAGGAGCTCTGTACATTGGCCACGAGCACTCCCTTCTCCCACCATTCTGGCTCTGTTTTCTCACTAGTGAGTACATTAGGTCTGGCAGCACAGGCCTTGAGCCCACCAGACACTTTGGTACCTGGCCCACCTGTAATATTAGCAAATGGGAGGTGGAGGTAGGAAGATCACAAGATAAAGGCCAGCATCAACTACATAGTGAGTTTGAGGCCAGCCTGGGCTACATGTGATTCTGTCTCAAAAAAGAAAATTTTTGATGTAAAAATACACACTGGAGAGATAGCTCATAACCACCAGGAACTGTGGTTCCTGGGATACCTGACACCTGTGATCTCTGTAGGCACCTGCACTCCTTCACACACACATTTAAAAATAATAAAAATAAATATTTAAAATGTAAAACACAGGCAACTCATTCTCAAATCCCTCCCAGTTATAGGAAGCTGTTTCTTCTGAACAAACCGCTTGTTTGCCCTTCAAAAACATCATTGTTTTGTTTTTCAAGACAGGGTTTCTCTGTGTAGCCCTGGCTCTGTAGACCAGGCTGGCCTCCAACTCACAGAGATCCTCCTGACTCTGCCTCTCCAGTGATGGGAGTGTGCCACCACTACCCAGTTAAAAATATTCGTTTTACAAACAGAAATATAGTAGGGCCACACAAAAAAAGCAAAGCCAATCAACAAGGCAAACAGCCAAAGTTAAAAAATGTTACCAACTCCACCCCAGCAAGCCTCTCTCTTAACACGACTTATTCAATAAACACTTAAGAGAACAGGCTGGTTCTCATTTTATGAAGTCCTAAATTTCACAAAGCAAATGAGGGCCATGTTCTGTTTTTTAAGGGGAACCCACCAGAACTAAAGGAAGTGAACTTGCTTTAACCTGGGCTGTTTAGAAAGCTACCCTGGGAAATTCAAATACGTTAGGATTTGCATGTTGCTAAGTCATTGTTTGCTCACAGGATGAGCCATAATCTGCGGAACAACCCTTCCCAGGCCTGCCCTGTGGGTTTCTCCCAGAGCGATGTACAGCCCAGTTGACATTAAGTTAGAAATAAAGAACGCTTTGCTAGTTACTCAGTCAACTCTTACCACACAAGGCTTCCCGGCAAGATGTATAGAACCGCTCAAGAATTGGGCTCCTCCTGATCCCAGAACCAGTATTCTCAGCGAGTACTGGAGCTGGGGGTGCTACAGGGCAAGGGAGCAGAAGTCAGAGGGCCCCCCTACCCACTCCAAGGTCTATGTGGAGAGAGAATTTAAACTCCCAGAGGCTCTGATTCAGCCTGCCTTTGGATGAATTTCACACTGGTTTGTACTTTTGAGAGTCTCTGAAAACTTAATTCAAAGATCATACACAATGTGTTTCCTCTACCCTCAGGAATAACTGCATTGCCCTGGGCGATAAGGGGTTATCTTTAATTCCAGGGGAAACAGGTAGATTATTTTACCTCTTCCTGCAGCTATTTTTAATCCAATCCAGTCCAATCCAATCCAGTCCACTCTGCCAACTACAGGTTTTTTTGTTTTTTTTTTTTTTTGTTTATTTGGGTTTTGCCTGGTTCAGAATACTAAGGCAGAGCTCACAATTGGATCCGCCAATGACTTTCTCTGCAGCTCAGTCAGTTCAGCAACTGTCCTTGATGCTAGAGCTCTCGGTCCAGTGCAGGGCAAGCTCAACTCCTACCTAGCTTCTGACCACCTTTCTCACGGCTGAAGTCTTTTTTTTTTTTTGGTTTTTTGAGATAGGGTTTCTTTGTGTAACCCTGGCTGTCCTGGAACTCTGTAGACCAACGGCTGAAGTCTTAAATGAACATATTCTATTTTAAAAAAATAAAATAAAAAGTGGAGCCAGAATGGAGGAAAATGGGCTGTTCCAGCACTGGAGAGGCTATGGCAGGAGGATGGCAAAATTGAGGCCAGCCTGGACCACAGAGTAAGACCCTGTCTCAAAACAAAACAAAACAAAAAAGGAGAACATGGTTCAAGGTTATCCCCAGCTACGCAGGGTTCAAGATCAACCTGAAACGTGAGATACAGACATGCACAAACTTTTCTTTAATTTTTAAAAATCGATAAAAAAGAAAACTGAGCTCTTAAGACACATACCAACCATATCAGTTCAAGCAGCTGTAACAATATCAGACTGGAGAATTTAAGTGACCAGTGTTTCTTACAGTCTGGAGGCAGGGAAATCTGACATCAAAGTGCTGGCGTTTGGAAAGAAAACCCTGGTCTTGGGGCTGGGAAGATGTCTCAGTGGTTAAGAGCACTGGCTCTTCTTCCAAAGGACCTGGGCTCAGCTCCCAGCAACTACATGGAAGCTCACAACTATTGGTAACTCCAATTCCAGGGGCTCTGACAACCTCAGACACAAAGACACATATGTCGGCAAAACACCAATGCACATAAAAATTAATAAATAAAATTAACAAAACAAAAAACCCCGGTCTCTCTCATCGAAAAAGATGTTCATGGGCCCCTCTCATGTCTTCATCTTACCTCATCATCCTCAAATACCAGCATACTGGGGAGAGGGTGCCAACATCAACGGTACCAACTCATTCATTTTGGCAATACGCACCTCTGAGGGAAGGGTCTATCTACCCTATCACTGGAGTGAGTAAAGTCTTGGGGAAGGAGATGACCCAGAAGTAGGAAGAAAAAAAAAAAAAAAAAAAAAACAGCAAGCGGTCATGAGGCAGGATGTACATCCTTAGGAGATGTACTGTGCTGCTTACTTCAGAAGCATGCCAAAATTAAACTGGAAGGCACTAACAAACAGAGGACAAAGCTCCCCGCCGCCTCTGTCCAATCCTTCAGGTGTTCACTGGAGTGCTTCTCGAGCTTCCGTAGTCCTTACTCTGACAACAGCCTGGCATTGTGCCTGACTCACCCACAAAGATGTGGGAATGACATCCCTAAGGTCTTACTCCAGAAATCCCAAATCAGGTGCTCTGGGGTGAAGAGAGTCCTACTTAAAAGTTTTCCGGCCTGCGGTATGTTTATCTGTTTCAGGGTTCCCAGGGTCTCACAGATGTCAGGCAAGAATGCTACCACCTCAGTCCTCACGAGTTTAGAATAAGACCTAGTCCCTCAGTGGGAGTGAGGGAGGAGGCTCCTCCCTTCTGTTGGAGGGCAATGTTTAAAACCCTTCACAGCATCACAGATCACCCCATGCCATGTAATACTGATGCCATGGTTCCTGTGGCCAGCACACTCACTTGGGTGCTCTCAGGTGAGTTAGCTGACATTTTGCTCTTTAAGATTAATCCAAAAGGATTAAACAAAATGATGCTCCCTGACTTTCTATTAGGATTTATGTGAAACAAAAACAGAGGCCCAGGCAGTGGTTTAGAAAGCCAGGATTCTTCAAAGGACAACCTGTTTGCCATTTTCCATTAAAATATGTCCTGTTCTTAAGACTGGAGGTATAGCTCAGGAGCGGAGCACATACTTAACATGTACAAAGTATCGGTTCAATTCCTGCAGTAAGAAGCAGAATGAAAGACCAGTTTGGGGCAGCCAATATGGCTCAGTGAACAAAGGCACTTGCCACCAAGCCTGACAACTTGAGTTCAATCCTCAGGACTCACATGGTGGAAGAGAGAACTGACTCCCGTAAGTTGACCTGACTTCCTCCACACACATGCCCTCACAAGCATGGCCCCTACCCCAAAATAAATAAATGTAATAAAATCAAAGTCTCCATGAAACTGCCAGTGATTATGTTAGTACCTTCTCAGCGGTCTTCACAGAAATAAAATAAAACCAGGCTTCAGTTGGTAGGTAGCATGCTTGCTTAGTTTGTGGAAAACCCTGGGCTCATATCCAGCATCACATAAGTAGGAAGTGGAGATGTGTGTCTATAATCCAAAAACCTGGGAGGTAGCCATGGAAGATCAGAAGTTCAAGGTCATCCTCAGCTACTGGCGCTTTTAAGGCCAGCCTAGATACTGTGGATCCCAGCACTTGGGAGGCAGGACCAGGCAGAACTGAGTTTGAGGCCAGACTAGTCTACATAGCAAGTTCTAGGTCAGCCAGAACTGCATATAACGGTTTCTATTATTATTACTCTTGTTTTTGAAAAAAGGTGTAGTTAATTCTAGCTTTATTAGCAATGATTCAAAATATTCTCTCTCTCTCTCACACACACACACATATACACACACACACAGCTCACCACCACTAGCCCCCACAACATATTTTTCTGTATTCATCACAGAAACAGTAATGGAAATCTTAGAAACTACAGATAACATCTGAAATGCTCGCTCCCAAAGACAGGGATTTTTCTTTGCTGGCTGCAGTGACCTTCTAACCTCTACAAACATAGGGGGAACAGAGGTTGCTGAAGAGATGGCTCAGCATTTTAGAACACGTTACTGCTCTTGCTAAAGACCAGGGTACAGATGTCAGAAGCTAGGTTGGACAGCTTACAACTACCTGTAATCCTAGCTCCAGGGGCATCTGACTCTGGACTCTGTGGGCACCTATACTCACATGTGCACACCAGCCCTCAACACATACATATATACCTACCCAATAAAAATAAACATTTGAAAAAGATTTATTTTTAATTACGTGTGTGTGTGTGTGTACCATGAGTGTGCCCAGTGACTGAGGAGGTTAAAAGAAGCCATTGGATCCCCGGAACTGGAATTAAAGACAGTTATGAGCCACCATGTGTTTGCTGGGAACTGAACCCCAGTCACCTGTAAGAGTAGCCAAGTGCCATCTCTCCAGTCTCCAAAACAAATCTTTATAAAAAGCACTTGATACAGATTCCCAATAATACTCAGTGAACAGCTGAATAAAAATAAATACAATCCTACCACGTGGAAATAACACTGCCAAAAGAAGTTCTTTTATATATAGGGACAGAGTTCATATTATAGCCCAGGCTGGCCTTGAACTCAGCAATCAGTTCCCAGTAAGGGAAGTGAGAATCGACACTCATCTGAACTACTTTACTTTGGGCAGTCATTCATTACCTCCAAGAATTAAGACAGTCCTGGGCTGCAGAGACGGCTCAATGGTTAGAGCACTGGCCACTGTTCCTGGGGACCTGGGTTGGATTCCTGGCACCCAAAGAGCAGCTAACAACTGTCTGTAACTCCAGTTCTAGCGGGTCCCATGACACCGTCTTCTGGCCTCTGTAGGCACCAGGCATGCATATGGTACAGACATTCACGAAAGGGTTCATACAAATAAACAAAGACAGACTGACCAACCCCACTTTCTGGTAACTGTATTTGGTCTCCCCATTATACTCCAAGTTCCTTGAAGGAACTGTAGAAAATTTCTACAGTAGATATTTCTATCTACCCCCTTCCTTCTGTCAGATTCCTCTAAGAACCTAAAACATGAACAAATAAAAGGATCAGCCTCAGAAGGCCTCGGGTTTCCCTGCACGTGCTTGGACATTACTTCCTGTAGTAAGTTCACCATCCAACTCTGGACAGACCACATTACTGCAATACTTGGGCAAATCTATCCCTGCTTCTTCTACATTTTCCCCCATACTGGCTGCAGCCCCCTTCCCTGCTTTGTAACTCAAAGCCAAAAACTACTTTGAGGAGGTCCCCAAAGTTATGCCACTAAAACAGCAAAGGACATCTCAAAGACGTCGATGCTTAGGTGGAAATGGCCGCTGCTGAAGAATGATTAACTAGGCACAAACGGCCAGGTGGGCCACTGGTAGCAAATAATGTCACTCTGAGCTGTCCTTTGCTTGCTCCTGGAAGAAGTTTGTCTTCACCTTTTTTTAACCCCCAGAGACAGGATTTCTCTGTGTAGTCTTGGCTGTCCTAGAACTTGCTGTGTAGACAAAGCTGGCCTCCAACTCAGATATCAAACCCCGGCCAACCCCTTCTTGATTGATGCTACTAGAGCCAACATTGACAGCTGATGTCACAAAACCATGGTGATGTGATGAGGGAGGAAAACAAGAGTCTAGAAGTGCAGAGTTGAGAACTGACAAACGCCCACCATCTGTAGCTGGAAGGGGGCAGGCTCTGAACACCCTTTAGTCTGCCTTCTGCAGAGATTTGTAGTCTTTCTAGACTAGTGTCAAAGTGCAAGCCAATCATAAACAGTGGCTTTAAGTTTCTCTTCACACACACACCGTTCATTTTAAACCACAGGCTTGAGCGTGCTCACAGTTCCTCATCTCTAGCTTCATTCATTTGCTGTGGAGCAAGGTATTTTAAGATAACAAGCAATACACAAATACAGGAACCCGCCCCTGGCCCTAAGGAGTTCCCAATTTAGTATAACTTCAAAGCATTCAAGGGCATTTAGAGCCCCAGTGACTTTTCAGGTTCAGCGTTTTCAAATCAGCAACAAGAACTCTGCCTAGATCTTGTGACAGGAAAAGGCCACACTAATGTGGGTACGAGACTGTCTTAAAAGTACTGAGTCTTTTAATCTTAAATTTTACCATCCTTCTCTTTTTTTCTTCTTCTTCTTCTTTTTTTTTTTTTTGTAATTTTTTAAGCCTGTCCCCAAACAATCCACAACTGAGAAACCCCTTAGGTTTCTCTTTGGAGGTAGCTTGTAATTTTCAGCCTTGGCTGCCGGGAGTCTTGGATGCGCGGGGAACTCACGCAGAACTTCCAACTCTCTAGAGGGTTCCAATGCGCAGCCAAAGTTGAGAACTACTGTTAGCTCTCACTTTGCCCTTGAAATAGATCAGACCGGAC
>JADRCH010000102.1:8617523-8636990 GCA_019843965.1 Rhynchomys soricoides
GTACTTAATTCCTTTCATCTGTTTGATGTCTAATTCAACGTATTTTGGAAGCTTTAGAAATGACTACCATCTCGAAAAACCAAAAAGAAAAAAAAAAAAAGAAAAGAAAAAGAAATGACTACCATCCCAATTCTGAACCTAAATATGTGGTATTATTTTTGTAACCATTTAGTTGGGTTTTTTTGTTGTTGTTTTTTTAAAGTTTGTGTAATGTGAATGTGCACACATGTAGGTGTGGGTGGCTGGTTGTGTGCATGCATGGAGCCAGGGGCTGGTGTTGGGGTGCCTGTATGTATGTCTGTGCATCTCGTATGGGCCTGATACCCATGGAGATGAGAAGAGGCTATCAGATCTCCTGGAACCAGAGTTACAGATAGTTGGGAGCTGCCACGTAGGTGCTGGAAATCGAACCCAAGTCCTCTGGAAAGAGCAGCAGCTAGTACTCTTCACCAGGGGACATTTCTTTAGCCTCGTTTTATCTATCTATCTATCTATCTATCTATTTATTTATTTATTTTCTTAAAAAGAATTTTTAAGACAGGATCTCACTGTGTACCTCTGGCTAACCTAGAACCTGGTATGTGGACTGTGCCACCTGTCCCCACTGGGATTAAAGGTGGGTACTACTGCACCCTGGCCTTCTCATAGATTTTTAAACTAACATAGGACATTACATGTCTCCCTGCAGTACTTTCATAGATACTTTGTTCTGATTGATTGAACTGTTTTTCCTTATTTGCATATCTAAAGTTGCATCTGTGTATTCCATTAATCTGTCATTTGTAGATTTAAAAAATTTTATTTAACATTGCATGTATTAGTTGGGTGGTGGCGGCAAATTCCTTTAATCCCAGCACTTGGGAGGCAGAGGCAAGCGGATTTCTGAGTCCGAGGCCAGCCTGGTCTACAGAGTTGAGTTCCGGGACAGCCAGGGCTACACAGAGAAACCCTGTCTCGAAAAACCAAAAATAAAATAAAATAAAATAAATAAAAATAAAATGTAATAAAGTCACTTATGATGGCGTTTTGTTGCTGCATTCTTACATGGCGAGGTTGAAGAGCAGAGAGTGTAGGGATGGGGACTAGGGTTATAGTTAATCTTGGTTGTCAATTTGATTGCATTTGGTATCAATGAAGAGACAAATCTTTGAGGTTGTCTCCGGGAAGGGTTTCCTGCATTGCTGCTTGTAGGTGTGTCCACCTGCTAATGTTGGACTGTGCAAACAGAATTACATCTTCTTAGTACTAGTCCCTCCTATCAGTTCTGCTTCTCCTCTAGGGCACTCTGACTAACAAAGTTGCTCCTCTCTTTTGTAACAGTGCTAATCCCTTTTCATGTGGGCAGAGCCCTCTTAGCTTAACTATGGCTAAAAGCCTTTCTCTAAGGACTATCATATTGGATTGAGTTTCTGCAGAGGAGTTCTGAACCCTCAACCCACCACAATGACTGAATGTGAATTACTAGAAACGGATAAAAATAGTACAGAAAGAAGAATACAACTTTGAGGAAAAAAAAATGGCCATGATGCTTTTTAAAGTTTTTTGTTTTTAACTTTTGTTTTTATCCTATGTGTCTGGGCATTTTCCTGTGTGAATGTCTTGTGTGCACACGTGTGCAGTGTCTTCGGAGGTTGGAAGAAGGTTAGAAGGCAGCACCAGATCCCCTCGGACTAACTCCCCTGGGATTAGAGATTGTGAACTGTCATGGGTGCTGGGAATTGAACCGGCATCCTCTGGAGGAGCAGCCAGTGCTCTTAAACACAGCCATCCTTCCAATCTGACAACATCTTTGTAAAGTTCTAAGAATTAAAACAAACAAACAAACAAAATAACAACAACAACAAACCCTATCAGGTTTCTCTTAGAGACTCTGGTGACTACTAAATGTAAATAAATATAATATCCCCAGTGGTAAAATGGAGGCCATAGACAGACATGGTAGCACACACAAGTGCAATCACAAGTTCAAAGTCATCTTGAACTGCATAGTTTCATCCTCTCCAAGAACAGATAAATATAAATAAAAGTAGGCTGTGTTTTGTCTGACTATTTTGTGAGGTTTGAATGTGTCCCATGCAAACTGTGTGGTAGACTGGTTTGAATATCCCTCCTCCCCCAAATCCACCTTCAAGTCAACAGTGTTAAGAGGTATCATCAGGCCCGGCTCTCATCAGTGGTATTAACGTTGACTCTTTAAAAAAGACAGCCTTTAGGTTTGATTTCTTGCTCTCTCCCACTCTTTTTTCTTTATCTTCCTGGGGATGATGCACCTTCATAATATATGTGTATACATTCACTCAACAAATATCCATAACCTACCCATTCAGAACTAGTGAATCAGCCCGGTGTGTATGCCTTTAACCCAGCACTCGGGAGGCCGAGACAGGCGGATTTCTGAGTTCGAGGCCAGCCTGGTCTACAGAGTGAGTTCCAGGACAACCAGGGCTACACTGAGAAACCCTGTCTCCAAAAAAAAAAAAAAAAAAAAAAGGAAGAAAGAAAGAAAGAAAAAAGAAAATACAACGGTAAGGGAACAGAGGTTGCTCTGCCTACTGAAAGGCCCTGGAAGAAAAATGCCCCTAGACTCAGCACTAGAGCCCTAGGCCACCCAGGGGCCTGAGATGGGCTAAACTCACCCCCCTTAGAGAGTCCTGAGAATGGTTGTTTTTACCTTGTTCCAAAAACAGGCCCACCATGAAATGTCATGATGAACTCTGTTCTGAAAATTGTTTTGGGAAAGTAGTTGTTTTGATCTGACTCCTATCCTGTTGATCAACCAAAAATGTCACAGTGACCTCTGTTTTGAGACCCTCTGCTCTTTCCCATGATGCATGTTCCCCCTGCTCCCCCTTTTGCTTTGTGGTTTTTCCCTACAAATACCCCTAACTCCAGCTGCTCGGGGTCGATCTCCTCTGCCCCATGTGGGTTATAAGCTCGGCCCAGTGCACTGCCTCCCCGAATAAACCTCGTGCGATTGCAGCAAGTTCGGTTTCTCGTGAGTCATTGGGGGGTCGTGTCTTCCCGTGGCTTGAGTGAGGGTCTCCCCAATTCGGGGGTCTCTCACCTACCTGTGAGTAGGACAAGGTTTAAATTAGTGCATGGTTGTTGCTTATCATTGTGGGAAGACCTGTAAAAGAGAAGGACTAGAAACTACGAGGCAGCGAAAACAATGATACTCCTCAAGCTCTTAGCTGAGCTTGTAGCCTTCAGGTCTTGATTTATTTTATTTATTTATTTATTTTGGTTTTTCGAGACAGGGTTTCTCTGGGTAGCCCTGGCTGTCCTGGACCTCACTCTGTAGACCAGGCTGGCCTCGAACCCAGAAATCCACCTGCCTCTGCCTCCCGAGTGCTGGGACTAAAGGCTTGCGCCACCACGGCCCGGCTTGATTTACTTTTATTTTTAATGTGCGCGTGCACGCCCATGTGTGAACATGTGGGAGTAGAACACATTTGGGAGTTGGTTTCTCCTTCCTCTTTGTGGTTTGGGAGTCAAACTCAGGTCATCAGGCGTGGCAGCAAGCCTTGACTGGCTGAGCTGTAAAGACTGGGCCATCTATCTCATCTGCCCCGTCTTTCGTTGAGAGAGCTCTGCTTCTGCCTTTTCAGACAAGAAATCTCAGCTCTTTCCTGTGGGTGGAGAGGAGCAGACCTTCAGCGTGGGAGGTTTGTGGGAGTCCCTGTACCTTAAATGAACTTTCAGCTGGTTCTCCCTTCTAGCCCCCCTAACCTGTCCTTACTCCCAGTTCCTTGGTATTTTGAAGATTTTGCATGGTCATCATCATAGTGAGTGGAATTTACCCACTCTTTGCCATCTCCTTCTTCCCTTTCAACTTGTTGACTGAATTTTTGTGGGTTTTTCTTTTTTCCGAGAGAAGGTCTCACTATGTGGCAGCCTGGGAATTCATTGTGTGGTCCAGGCTGGCCTCAAATTCACAGAGATCTGTCTGCTTCTGCCTTCCCAGTGCTGGGATTAAAGATAGGTGCTACTATGTCTGGGGTATGCATGTATTTTGATATAGAGACTTACTATAACTCAGGCTGCCTTGAAACAGACTAAGTATCCCAGATGGCTTTGAACCTACGGCAATCCTCCTGTCTTAGTCTTGGAAAAGCTGGAATTAGAAACGTACACTAGATGTTCAATTTTTTTAGGTTCTTTTCCCCCCAGTACTAGGAATTGAACCTAGGGCTTAATACACTCTGAGCAAGCACTCCACCACTGCATCACATCTTAAATGATTAAAAAATGTAAAAGCTGGGTTGGTGAGATGGCTGATTGGATAGAGGGAACTGATGTCAACCCTTGACAACCTGACTTTAATTCCTGGGCCCCACATGGTGGAAAATATAACCAACTTGTGAATGTACACACATGCACACACCTTAATATATTATTTAAAAATTGAAAACATTGCTGGGCAGTGGTGGCAAATGCCTTTAATCCCAGCACTTGGGAGGCAGAGGCAGGCGGATTTCTGAGTTTGAGGCCAGCCTGGTCTACAGAGTGAGTTCCAGGACAGCCAGGGCTGCACAGAGAAACCCTGTATCGAAAAAACAAAAAACAAAACCAAACAAACAAAAAATTGAGAACATTTCCAACAAAGTCTTGTGTCAGAGCACTATTACACTTGCCTACATTAAGAAGCTTGACTTAGTGAAAACTCGCTGTGGTCTTTTATTATGTGGTAGTAGGATGTGGCAATCTTAGTGTTGGGAGTCTGCAGCCAATACAGGTAGTGCTGGTTGTCTATGCTGGAAACCTGAAGCTCTTGTGTGTGTCTATGTGTAGGTCAGAGAACAACTTTTGTTCTTTGTTTTGTGGTTTTTTTTTTTTTTGGTTTTTCGAGACAGGGCTTCTCTGTGTAGCTGTGGCTGTCCTGGAACTCACTCTGTAGACCAGGCTGGCCTCGAACTCAGAAATCTGCCTGCCTCTGCCTCCTGAGTGCTGGGATTAAAGGCGTGCACCACCACTGCCTGGCCAGAGAACAACTTTTGGGAGCTGGTTCTCTCCTTCCATCTGGAATGAACCCAGGTGTTGTACATTGAGCTATCTTGCCAGGATGAATTTGTATTTCGGAGTCTAAAATCGGACACACTGGTGTCACCAACAGACTAAACTGGTAACCCAGGAAGAAGGAAACAAACGAGAGGAATGCACAGCACTAGGAAGCTGGTGAGAACTGAAGGAATTTCTTTTCTGGCCTCATGTAGAATCAATACAGGCCACAGTGGGCGCATCTGTGTGGGTCAACCTAGCTGTGTAATCCGTTTATCCTGTTATAATTCAAATGGTCTCCTTTTCATTGACTTGAGACTGTGTCCTCATAGTTTGAACTTTTTGAGGCTAAAGCTTTTTGCTGCTGTTTTTATTTTTGAACAGGATCTCACTGGGGCCCGAACCATCACAGCCCTCTTGCCTGTTTCCTGAGTGCTGGGATTATAGCCACAAACGACCACACTCAGCAATCAGATCATAGCCTAATTACAAAGCAATCTCCAGCGGCCCTACATCCAATTTGCTATTGTACTCTTAACATTTTTTCCTTTTATTGAAAGTACATTTTGGGGGGTTGGGGGGGGAGAGATGGTTCCGTGGTTAAGGGCACTGGCTGCTCTTCCAGAGGTCCTGGGTTTGATTCCCAGCACCCACGGTGGCTCACAGCCATCTGTAATCCAGCTCCAGGGATCTGATGCCCTCTGCTGGCCTCCCCAGGCATAACACTATATATATGAAATAAATTTCCTCCTCACATACTACATCCTGATCCCATTTTCTCCTCCCTCCAGTCTTCCCCAACCTCTCACCCCACCTTTCCTGACTCTCAATAGGAAACATCTAAGGGATAATTAAAATAAAACTAACATATCGGAATAGGACAAAACAAACAGAAGGAAAAGAGATCAAAAGAGAGCAAAAGAATCAAAGACTCATGATGGCACACTTGGGAATTCCATAAAAACGCTAAACTGGAAGCCATAAAATTCACACAAAGGAACTTTAGAGTAAAAAGAGGAAAGAAAAAAAGAAAAAGACCCTGCCATGACATGTCAAGACCAGGAGCCTCTGAAGATGCAGCTGAGATCATTTGCTGTTGACCATCTACTGCTGAGCTTTCAGCCTACCCTTACGAGTGGTTTTCAAGTGAGACTAGATTGGAGAGTGAATTTTTATTTGCAAGTGGTTAGCAATTGGAGATAGCGTCTGGATTAGGGATGGGAATAGGTGTTCACTTCCTTGGGCCCTAGGATCTTATCTGGCGGAGATCCATGCAGGCCCTGTGCGTACTGCCTCGGTTCTCTTGAGTTCACATGTTTATCGACCTTTTGTGCTTTGGAGGGCCTTGTTTTCTTGGTGTTCTTCATCCCCTTTGGCTCTTACTCTCTTTCTGCCTCTGCTCCTTTGGGGTTCCCAGAGGGGAGGAATTGGAAAGACATCCATTTAGGGCTTACTGTTCCAAGGTCTCTCACTCTCCTCTGAATAGTTTCTTTTTCTTCTTCTTCCTTTTTTATCGAGACAGGGTTTCTCTGTGCAGCCCTGGCTGTCCTGGAACTCACTCTGTAGATCAGGCTGGCCTTGAACTTAGAGATCCACCTGCCTCTGCCTCCCAAGTGTCTGGCAACAGCCAGGTGTGCCTGACCCACTATAAAAGGGGCTGCTTGCCCCCTCCTCTCTCTCATGCCTCTTGCTCCTTGTTTCTCTCTTGCTCTCCCCCTCTCTTCAGGTGTTCATGCCCGGCCTCTACTTCTCTACCCTCTTGACTCCCCTCCCCATGCCCTGAATAAACTCTATTCTTTCCTATACTGTCCTGTGGCTGGTTCCTCAGGGGGAAGGGATGCCTCGGCATGGGCCCGCTGAGACACCCCCTTCCCCCACACCTCACCACACCCCCATAGAACATATCTCACATCTTTTTATCAACACATCAATTCCCTCAGGAAACAGTTCTCTACACTGCACAATGTGGTTCTGTAGCAAATATACACATTCCTATCATGGCACTAGACATATAGTCTCTGTACAGCCCATCTATCCCAGAGCTAAGTTTGTTCAGGACAAATTCAATAACTTACACATACTTGAAGCCTGGCAAGTTGTGGGACATAATAAATGGAACTTTAGCTAAATTGAAGAGTGCTTGCGGGTATTGAAGATTTGCAAAGATTGGGAATCTTGTCAGTAGGGAGGCCCTCCACACCTGAGCTCTTAAGTTACCAGAGCTGAGTCATGGAGTGACAGTGAAGTCACTGTGAGGCCAAGGTTAAGTCATAACGTGTAGGCAAACTGACAGGGAGAACAGTAAGGGGGAGCAGGTCTAGGAGATCTCCTACACGCGGGTGTGGGGCAGGAACAGGCACTCGGCAGCAGGCCCCACTTAAACTATCCGCAGGACCTGTTAGGGAGAGAAGATGCTTAGTAACTAGTAAGCTAGGAACCAAAAGCCCAATTACCAAGTGCCGCAAGGCCACGGGGCCTCGCAGCGTCAACTGCCTCCTTTAAGTCATTTCAGTCTTCTGAGCACCATCTTTTAGACCTGCACAGTTGGACAATTCACAATCACCGCGACCACCACCAGATCCACAGGACAGAGGCCTCCCTGGACCTTCCCAGCCGGAGGAGATGACCCGCGCCGTCTGAGCAAGGACTATGGGCTTATCTCCTTCGGGTCCGCGCCCCAGCCTCAGGGCCTGATATCCTCCCTCCAGTCCTCATAGCCTGTGTCCTCCGCTCCAAGCTCAAGGAAGGGTCGGCCGGAAGGGGCGGGAACTGCGTCCGGCGAGTCCTTCGCGCCATGGCTTCTCGTGGCGTCGTTGGCCTTTTCTTGCTCTCTGCCCTCCCTCTCTTGTGTCTGGAGCTCCGGCGCGGGATCCCGAGTCTCGGTAAGTGTTGCCTCTCCCTTCTCGGTGCTCACAGCTGGGGTGTTTTCACCTGAGTGGTGTGTACCCTCGCGCGCTTTTTGACTACAATCCCCAGAGTCCATCGCGCCTCTTCTTCCGGAGCCGCCTCCATTACGTGGGAAAAGTTCTCCTGACCTCTGACCAGGATCCGCTTGGGAAGGGATCAGAGTAAGAAGCGAGGGACAGATATGAACTGTTCCGCCAGGAAGAGTGATGAGAGCCGGAAATAAATGAGCTGATAGCATGAGGGCCTCCAGAGCATTGAGACTGAGCCTTAAAATCAAGGAGCCATCGTCTGGAAAATGGGAATATTTCAGGCGAAGGCCTTTGTGTCAACATCAAGGAATGGATGAAAGGAAGTCCCCAAATAACATCTATTAAATCCTTATCCTAAGTCAGACCCTGTTTGCAATCTCAATCTCCACTACTGCCGTAGGGACTTGTAGATACTGACAGCATAAAAAACAGTTCTCGCCGGGCAGTGGTGGCGCACACCTTTAATCCCAGCACTTGGGAGGCAGAGGCAGGCGGATTTCTGAGTTCGAGGTCAGCCTGGTCTACAGAGTGAGTTCCAGGACAGCCAGGGCTACGCAGAGAAACCCTGTCTCGAAAAACAAACAAACAAAAAACCCAAACAAACAAAAAACAAAACAAAACAAACCCAGCTCTCTACCCCAAAGCTGATAAGAATTTATTTTGGAATTAAATCTAAATGTCCGTGGACTGGAAATACAGATTTAGGTTACTTCAAATTCTCTGTTCCACGGTTCCATAAAGTTTTTATAGTAACAGCCAAAAATGCCATAAAACACTTCAAATATATATTGATTCATCAGGGAGATGAGTTGCAGCAACATGTGGGGAAACCTTGCCCAGAGGCCTCAGATGCTCGCATCGTTCCGAAGTTTTGGGTTGGTGGAAGGTTGTGAGCTAAGTTAATATATTGGGTAGGTTCCATGTGATAGTTATAGTCAGTGGCTATTAAGGGGGCTAAAGCTCCCTTATATATTTTATATATTATGTATTATACATTATATATTACATTTTCTATATTATATATATTATAGCCCATAATAATTCGTGACTAGGCTCTAGACCTGCAACATTTGAACCACTCCACAGTCTAAAAAGGTCTTTTTTTTTCCCCTCGAGACAGAGTTTCTCTGTGTAGCCCTGGCTGCCCTGGAACTCACTTTAGAGACCAGGCAGGCCTTGAACTCTTAGAGATTCATTTGCCTCTGCCTCCCCAGTGTTGGGGTTAAAGGTGTGGGTTACCACCTCCTTGCATGGTTTTTCTTTTGAGTCTTCAACTAGCTTAGGTTAGCCTGCATCTTTTTTTGTTTTGTTTTGTTTTGTTTTTGTTTTTTGTTTTTTTTGAGACAGGATTTCTCTGTGTAGCCCTGGGTTAGCCTGCATCTTAAAGCAAACCTCCTGCCTCAGGCTTCCAGGTCCTGAGAGGATAGGTGACAGCCTGGTTAACCCGGAGTTTTTTAAAGAGCCGTTCTGGATTCTGTGTGGAGAATGATTTGGAAGGAAGCTATAGGAGAGCAGTGAGACAGGTTAGGGTTTGCTGTAGGTAGGTAGTTACAGCGATGACTTGGGCTAGGGTAACAGGAGGAGTTTGAATTGTGGACACAGTGGGATAGGATGAAGCAGAAACAAGACCTCTTGGACAGGTAGTCTCCATGTCCACCTCCCTCCTTAAGCACACTTGTGTGTGTGTGTGTGTGTGTGTGTGTGTGTATGGTGTGTTGTTATTGTTGGTTTTTTTTCCGAGACCGTTTCTCTGTGGAGCCCTGGCTGTCCTGGAACTCACTCTGTAGACCAGGCTAGCCTCGAACTCAGATCTGCCTGCCTCTGTCTCTTGAGTGCTGGGATCAAAGGAATGTGTCATCACCAGCTAGACTCTAAAGCTAATGTCCAAGCTAAAGTTCTTCCTCCTCCTCCTCAACAAGGAATCAGGTGCCCTGAAACATGGCCGGGACAAGAAGTGAAAATAAAATGCTCTTTGAAAAGCTAGATTGGGGGCTGGAGAGATGGCTCCCAGGTTAAGAGCACCAGCTGCTCTCCCAGAAGCACTGGGTTCAATTCCCAGAAGCCACATGGCAACTCAAACCTGCCTGTAACTCCAGTTCCAGAGGAAACCAACACCCCACATAGACACACATGCAGGCAAAACATTCATGCACATAGAATAAAAATAATTAATAAAAAAGCTAGATTGGAGTATGTAAAGACTTTCCAAGCTTAGGTTTTTGTTCTTGTTTTTTTGTTTTTGTTTTTGTTTTTAATATTTGGTGTGTGTGTTGAGGTGGCCATGTGGGTGCCAGCATGGGTGCGTGGAGATCAGCGGACAACTTTTGGAAGTCAGGTTTCCCTTCACCCTTTACGTGGGTTCTGAGGAATGAAACTAACCCCAATTGTCAGACTGGTGAACCCAGCCCCTTCACCCAGAGTCTTCTTGCTGGCCCAGCACAACATTTGTTTCAACAACAGTAAGAAGAAGTCACGCTCATGTATGATTACAAAACTCACCCTCTCCCTTGGCTTTGCTCGGCTCCTGGAGAAACGTCTGCTTTTCGCTAATATTTGAGTCTCTAGTTATCAAGAAGGTCGCCACTCGGGGTTGTGGGAGATCTGCCTCCATTCAGCACTGACCTCAGGGAGAAGGTTCAGACCACGTCAGACTTGTGATTATGTTCCTAGGCCTGATCACAGGGTTAAAGCCAGGAGCTGGAGCAAACACAGCAGCTCCTACCTTCGAAAATATCACTTATCTCTGCAGTCGTTCTCTGTGAGATTTACTCTGTGGTATCTCTGTGGTATCATCTCTGAGGTATTATCTCTGTGGTATCTCTGTGGTATTATCTCTGTGGTAGTATACTTCTCTGTACCCCCCCCCCCCAGGTTCTTGATAATCTGTTGACAATAATACCCGTGGAGCACCGTAGTGGATAGTGATGTTCAAAAAGTTTGGACTTTCTTTTTAAAATAATCTTCAGTTAAAGGACCACTTATTTGGATCGAGACCTCATCACATGGATGAGATGGTTCTTCTGTATCTGCCAAGTTTTAAAAATAAAATAAAACCATTTTGGCCCCAGGTGTCAGGGCTTGGGTGATTTGACTATGCTTGGCCCATGGGAAGTGGCACTGTTAGGGGGTGTGGCCTTGTTGGAGTAGGGTGTCACTGTGTAGGTGGGCTGTTTGAGGTCCTATGCTCAAGCTTTGCCCAGTGCAGAAGACAGTCTCCTTCTGGCTGCCTTCAGATCAAGATGTAGAACTCTTGGTGCCTACAGGACCACGTCTGCCTGCGTGATAACATGCTTTCTTCCATGGTGATAATGGACTGAACCTCTGAAACTGTAAGCCAGCCCCAATGAAATGTTGTCCTTGTAAGAATTGCCTTGGTCATGGTGTCTCTTCACCACAATAAAACCCAAACTCAGATATGACTAAACAGAACAAAAGAACAACAACAAACCCCCAAAACTTGCAGAGGATACATCTTAATCCGAGTATTCACCGCTCCCCTCCGGATTTAGCAAGTTGTATTATACGACTGACGCTCCTACTTTATTTTTTGGTATTTTAAGACAAGGGTTCTCTGTGTAGCTGTGGCTTTCTTAGAACTCACTCTGTAGACCAGGCTGGCCTCAAACTCACAGAGATCAGCCTGCCTCTGCCTCCCTAGTCCTGGGATCAAAGGTGTGCACCACCACACCTGGCTAATCTCGACATTTTTGATTTTGGCTCTTCACCTAAGCTCTCAAGACAGTGTGAGACGTACTGATAAACAGATGAGTAGTAATTTTATGTGTAAATGACTGAATAGGTGCTGGAAACTAGAGAAACGACAATGGTGGAATTCAACCGAGGATGAATTTGGTGATTCGGGGGCTAGGCGGAAGTCTATAGCTCAGTAGAAAGACCTGAGAAGGCGGAGCCCCAGTGCCTAAGAAGTAAATAAGCAAATGACATTTTGGGCTGGCAGGGTGGCTGCACTAGTGATGCTGCTTACTGCCAAGCTTTATGACTGGAGTTAGATTCCTGGAACCCACATGGTGGGGCAGAGAGAGAAAAGGGGAGGGGAGGGAGACGCTGATTCTTGATAATTGTCCTCGGACCGCTTATGTAATGTGATGTACTGCGTCCCACCCTGGTGCCTCAAATAACAACTACCTTAAAATATTTTCATGTTATTTTGATGAAAAGGAACATTTAAAATGGAACTGGAATTTCATAAGATATTACTCTTAATCTTATTTGGAAGGAAACCAAGTTTTATGCTCATAATATTTATTTATGACACAGCTGAACACTACATGTTCTAGAACAGGGTGTTGCTTCTAGAATTATTTTCTGACAGTTTGTTGGGGCAGTGACCACCATATTGAATTTTAGTGCCCTAGAAGACTTAGGAAACCAATCCGGAGGCTTTTTTTTTTCCTCGAGACAGGGTTTCTCTGTGTAGCCCTGGCTGTCCTGGAACTCACTCTGTAGACCAGGCTGGCCTTGAACTCAGAAATCCGCCTGTCTCTGCCTCCCAAGTGCTGGGATTAAAGGTGTGCACCACCACTGCCCGACCGAGGCTGTATTATTTAGCCTTTAACTTTGCTTTCTAGTGCAGACAATCCCTTATTTATTATTAGTATCAAGGAAAGAGAAACTTTCTTTTAAAGAAAAATGTTTAATTACATTTTTTTTTCTTTATAAGGAATTAAAGATCTCATTTTGCTGAGTGGCCGGGTATTCCTACTGCTAGCCCTGCTTACGTTAGTCATTTCTGTGACCACCTCCTGGTTTAACTCACTGAAACCTTCCCAAGTTCACCTGAAAGGTAAGTTTAGTATTTGTACTACCTTAAAAAAAATGTTTTACTTGAAAAATAAAAAGCAAACCTTTTCTACTCAAATCTTTTGCTTATTGTACAGTAAGAATGCTTTTATCATTAATTTATTATGTGTAATTTCAAGTGGGAGGCTGTTCTCTCCTTCCACCATATGGGTTCCAGGGATGGCTAAGGTCATAGGTTTGGCAGTAAGTGTCTTTACCCACTGAGCTATCTTGCCAGCCTTAGAACTTTAAAAGCCCTGGATAGAGAGGTGGCGGCGGTAAAGAGAACTGGCTGCTCTCCCAGAGGCTCTGAGCTCTAGTCCCAGCACCCACACGGTGTTCGGCAGCTGTCTGTAACACTAAATCCTGGGGAACTGATGCCCTCTTCTGGTCTCCATGGGCACTGCATGCCTATGGTGCATAGACATACAGACAGACCGAACACTCAAACACACAAAATTTAAAACAAAGCAGAACAAAACAAAAAAATCGATATTGTATTTGGCCTTCTAACAGATTACTTTTAAAACTCGCAGCTATTCTTAAATGTTATTAATAAAAAGCTTCGCAGTAATGAATTTGTGGGTTTTTAAAATTAATTTATTCATTTTTATT
This sequence comes from Rhynchomys soricoides, assembly GCA_019843965.1. Lineage (NCBI taxonomy): Eukaryota > Metazoa > Chordata > Mammalia > Rodentia > Muridae > Rhynchomys > Rhynchomys soricoides. The sequence goes on from JADRCH010000102.1 coordinate 8,630,873, forward strand.
ATTTTATTTTTATGTACGTTGGTGTTTGACCTGCCTGTGTCTGTGTGAGGGTGTCAGATCCCCCGGAACTGGACTCACAGAACAGTTGTAAACTGCCATGTGGGTGCTGGGAATTGAACCCAGGTCCTCTGGAAGAACAGCCAGTTCTCTTAACCCCTAAAACATCTCTCCAGCCCTTGGTTTTGTTTTTTAAGATAGGCTTTCCAATAACCCAGGGTGGCTTGCTACTCTCTGTATAGCTGAGGGTGACTTTGAACTTCTGATCCTCCTGCGTCCACCTCCTGCCTGCTGAGATTACAAAAGGCAGCTGGTAGTTTGTGGTGGAGATCCAAGCCAAGGCTTGTGTGTGACCAAGCTACACCCTTCGCCTCTGTGATTCATTGCTTTTAAAATATAAGTTAATACAACAAATAGCTCTTTCACATATGCAAAAAAAAAACATAATTGCAAAAGATTATTCAACCCAATGATATATGACAGTGTGGATGCTTTGGGGATTCCCAGTCATAGATTTTGGACTTTCTCTGCTCTGATCTCTCATTCTTCAAATGTGATTTTCCATTAGGAATTTTGTATGGCTGTGTTTTCAGTGCTTGCTGTGAACCTCAGCTGTAGAAGTTTGAATAGCACGGGTGCCCTGCTTTCAGTCTGCAGCGCTCAAGAAAATCTATTAAAAACTAACTATGTTGCTCTCAAGAAGATGCTTTGCTGCTCACATTGCACTGGAAGCCCCTGTGGTTTGCTGTTTATAAATATGGAAATCTGCCCTTGACATTCCTGCCTTTGTAAATTGTTCCTCTGTGTGATTTGGGTGTGAGTCATGTGGCTCATTTATGGGTTGACAGGTTCTTTGCCCAGCTGCGTCCTGCATCGCAGGCAAGCCATTCAGGGGAGGCAAAACCCAGTCTATAATGGGGATCCTCAGTTTGTGTTTTCCAGGGTGGGGAACAACGGAGTCTGGGGTCCCAGTTGGTGTTTCCCCTCAGAGTATTCATGAGCCAGGCAGGAAGGGGAAGGCAGAGCCCTGGAAGGAGGACTGAACCAGTTTGTTTCCGAGTGAGGGGCTAGGAGAGAGAAGGCCTTCTCCAGGAGATTTTTAGGTGTAGTTCTTTATGACGATGAACCCCTCCCACCCCCATCCTGGTGAGGAGATGGTCTGTGCTTGTTCACACTGCTTTATTTGATGGCGAATGAGAGTGCATTCAATTTACTCAGGGTGAACTAGGCATTGGACACCTTCTGCAGGAAGGAATGGCCAGGAAGGGAAGCTCATTGGCTAGACACTCGGGCCTATCTAGATATCTCCTTAGCATGGGTTTTATTAGGGTTTTATGCTACTGACTAATTGTCTTCTCTGTGAGGTTTGTTCCAGAGAAGGCAGAGGGAGGTAGAGGCAGGCAGGGAGTGGTCTCATTCCTACTGTTCTCTATTCTGAGATTTATGGGGTTTGGGCACATTCAACCTTACCAGTTCTTCTGTCTGGTGGCACAGTCCACTTTGCCCTGCAGTTCTTGGTGTAATTGTCACTGAAGGCTGATGCTACATAACATGTAACCTTAAAGCTGTGTTTAGGCTAGCAATGTGCTACATGCTGTAATCATAGCATTTGGGAAACTGAGACAGGAGGATCCCCAGTTTGAGACCAGCCAGGGCTACATAGGGAGACCCTGTCTCCAGAAAAAGAAATTTGTTATATACAATAATATTACAATAATATACAATGTTAATGAATTGTTTCAGAACAGCTTTTCTTATAGATTTCATATGCACACGTTTTGATTATTGCTGGTTGATTGTCATTTTCATTATTTGAAAAGTATGTAGTGTTCATATCTAAAGACTTATTCTCAGAGAAAATGCATTCAGTTTTTCGAAACTTCAGAATTAAAAAGCACTTCTTTGTTTTGGATTCAGAAGGAGAAAAAGTGAATGAGAAAAGGCAGAGACTCGTGAGGGAAAGGCAACAAGAAGCCCAGGGTGAGAAGGTAAGGTTCAGTGCTGGAGGGCACTGTGGGTGAGAGGGTAAGGCTCGGCGCTGGAGGGCACCGTGGGCGTTGCCTACTATCTGCGTGTGAATAATCACTGATGTCTAATTCACATGGCATAAGATTGTACCTTCTCTCCCTTTTTTGAGACAAGGTCTCATGTATTGTAAGATGACCTTGAATTTACAATGTCATTGAGGATAACCCTGAGTGCCTTACTTCCTGCCTCTACTTCCTGAGGGCTGGGATACCGGTCTCAGTGTTGACCCTTTAGAATTAAAAAACAAAACAAAACAACCCCCCCCAAAACCCAAACCCCTTATTTGTTACATTTTATTCATTCTTTATTCATGTGTCTGTGTGATGTGTGTGAAAAGAATTGGTTTTCTCCTTGTCCCAGGTTTTGAACTCAAGTGGTCAGGCATGGTGGCAGTTGGACCTGCCCTGGCCACTGTTATAGCCAGTGTTAGCCTCAATCTCAGGATCTTCCTGTCTCAGTTCAGCAGCCTGAGTGCTGAGATTGAAGGTGTGTGCCACCAGTCCCCAAACATCCTTGTCTTAGGTGTGCAATATTTTTTATTATTTCTGAGTGTTAGTCACTGTTCTGTTGCTACAAAGAGTCACCACGACCAAGACAACTATTCTAAAAGAGGCATTTAATTAGGGGCCTGCTTAGTCCATGATCATCATGGCTGGGAGCAAGTGTGGTACTGTAGAAGTAGCTGAGAGTTTTATTTCCTGGTCCTCAGGTAACAGGCAGAGGGAAACATGCTGGGCCTGGCATGGACTTTTGAAACCACAAAGCCCACCCCCAGTGACACACCACCTCCAACAAGCCTGTCTTAGGGTCACTATTGCTGTGACGAAACACCTTGACCACAGCAACTCTTATAAAGGAAAACATTTGATTGGGGCTGGCTTACAGTTCAGAGGTTTAGTCCACTGTCATCATGGCGGGAAGCATGGCAGACATGGTGCTGGGGAGGGTAACTGAGAGATCTACATCCTGATCAGCAGGCAGCAGGGAGAGAGAGACACTGGGCCTGGCTTGAGCTTCTGAAAAATTCAAAGCAGCCTCCCCCACCCCCAACACAACAAGGCTTCTTTGTTGAAGGATTGCACTTCCTGATTCTGCCAGTCCCTAATGACTAAGCATTCAAATCGATGAGCGTATGGGGGGATTTCTATTCAAACTACCTCAGGTTACAAACCTTGTTCTTGACTTATAACTTTGTAGACAATGTGAACGTGTAGTGTAGAAACAAACACTAACGTGTAGTAATCCCATGTTCTTGCTTGACCAGGCCAGCAGATATATACAGAATGTTTTAAAGCCTCAGCAGGAAATGAAGTTGAGAAAACTGGAAGATCGGTTTTATCAGATGACGGGGGAGACCTGGAAGCTGACCACCGGCCACAGACTCCAGGTTAGAAAACTCTGCTTTTGTATTTTGGATCCTACTGTTTGTTCCCTGTGTGTGTGTGTGTGGTATGTTTTATGCCCAGTGTGTATGTGTGTACTTGTCTGTGTAGGCACATGCTGGAGTCAGTGTCAGGCATCTTTCCTATATTCTACTTTGGAGATACACTCTCCCACTGAACAACTCACAGTTTCTCAACTAGGCGGGCCGGCTGGGTCAGTGCCCTGACCCCCCTGTGTTTCCTCGGGCTCTGGGATTATAGTTGTTATCATCATGCCTGTTTAATGCATGGGTCTGGAGATTCTAAACTCAGGTCCTCATGAGCAGCAAATGCTTTCTCACTGAGACATCTCCCCGGCTCCTGTGTTTCCTTTAGAATATATTGCCAAGGCCCATATTTTGCTCATGTTTCCTTGTATATGCAGTTATTTGCATGTGTGTGTTTGGTAGGGTTTTAATCCGGGTCTCGCTGTGGAGCTCAGGCCAGCCTTGGACTCATTTTGTGGCTGTGGCTATGGCTGACCTCCCATTTACAGCATTTCTCCTGCCTCTCTGCCCCTTCCATGATGGGGTTGCGGGCATGCACTGCAATGCTTGACACCACATCAGTTTTATTATTCGGTGTGTTTGTGTGTGAAGTGGTTACAGGATTGTTTATACCTGGGATAGATAATGTGTTCTTTGAGAAAACTACCGAGTAACACTGTTCTGAGGAACTTCTGATCTTTGCTTAAGTAAAATATTCAGATATCCAGAGTATTAAGCTCACATTAAGACATAGATGTATTTATTTTTATTTTGTGTGCATGAGTATTTTGCTTGCATGTATTCATGTGTACTCAGAAGAGGTTGTCATAGTCTCTGAAACTGGAGTCACATGGTTGTTAGCCTTCTTGTGTGTGCGGGGAACCAAACCTGTGTTGTCCATAAGAGCAGCAAGTGATCTTCACTGCTGAGCCATCTCTCCAGCCCTAAACTCATATTGAATGGGTCACACTTGGTTCTGTTTCTAAAGTCATAGGTGTCAATCGTGTGGTTTCATTTGGAAGTAGAAGGTTACAATTTAAGTATTTATTACAGAGAAAAGGCTATCCAGGCTTTACAGGTTAGAGTGACAGGGGACAGATTTATATTAAGGCCACTTTTGTGTGTTTTGTGTTTCCGGCTTATAGGACATCTTACATTGTCTTGTAAAGAGAAGGATCCAGTAAAGGTGACAGGATGCTTATACAGTCTACAGAGCTGGTTCTCACTTGTTTCACAATAGCAAACTTACCATCCAACATTCAAGGGCAGGTAACAACATTGATATCAGAGCTGGGCAGTACACAGTGCCGCTGCTCTGTGTTGTCACTTCCTGTGTATGTGGTGCATGTGTGACACGTGGACCAGGATGAGGCCACACATGTGCTTGCTGTCATTCTCCACCTCACTTATGTAATTTTTATTTTATTACTTTATTTGTGTGGGTGTCTGTATATACTACCTTCATGGCTGGTGCCCATAGAGGCCTGGAGAGAGCATTGGTTCCCCTGGAACTGGAGTTACAGGTGGTTGTGAACCGCCATGTGGGTGTTGAGAGTCGAGAGCAGGTCTTCTGAAGGAGCAGCCAGTGCTCTTGACCACTGAGCCACCTCTGCAGTCCTTTATTTCATTCTTGAGACACTGTCTCTCACTGAACCTGAAGCTCCCTTGTAACCTGGCTAGCTGGCCTGTGAGTTCCTGGGATCTGCCCTGTAACTCAGGAGTTAGAATGCCCTTCCATGCCCAGCTTTTTATGTGGGTGCTGGGGATTTGAACTTAGGCCTTAATGGTGTCAGAGCAAACATTCTTACCCACTGAGCTGTCTTCCCATCCCCCTGTTAGCACATTGTTAGTTCTCTTGGTTGATAGACTTGAGTAGGCTGATTTTACTTTCATTTGTTTTTGCTTTTGAGATGAGGTCTTACCACACCCTCCTTGGCCCAAGCGTCTTGAGTAGCTGAGACCACAGGTGTGTGGTAATGTGTGGGGTCACCCTACCCGTTCAACGGGCGGGATGGAGCCTGACTGATGGCTTCCCCAGAGTGACTTAGTCATTAGCACTACTGTTAGAAAAGGTTAGTGGTGACAACAGCGGCCTAGGAATAGGGCAGACTGTTGGCTCGGTCATTCTGAGGCTTCTGTGAGAATCATGACCAGTCCACAGTGAGGTGACTGGGCTTGACTAGTGAACTGCTTGGTGTTAGTCTCCATTGTTCCCATTCCTGTTTCCTTTCACCCATTTCTCTTGCTAAAGGAAGGGCGACTAAAGCCCAGTCAAGTGGTGAAAGAGAAATTGTTGGTGGCTGATGGAGGAAGGAGTTCCCGAGTCTGTGTTAGAAAAGCTCGCCATTAGTGTTTGGTGTCCTTGGGAGGCCTGCTCTTTTCTGGGGAAAGATGTGGGGTGGACCTGGGGGAGAGGGAAGCTGTGTGTGTGTGTGGGACTGAGAGCAGGAAGGGGGGGCGTGGCATGATGTATTTATTGTATGAGAGAAGAAAAAAAAATTGGCATTAAATTCTTTTGCTGAGTGGAAAGTTTGGTAAGATATGTGAGGTGCTTTCGTGTCTTTGTGATCAAAATACTTTAGAGAACAACTTAAGGAATTTCAGTTCCAGAGACGTTTGTGGCTGGAGGGCGTGGTGGCCAGAGAAGGCATATTCAGGTTGAGCTCTAGGGCATGCGCCCTCCCC
>JADRCH010000102.1:8637000-8663643 GCA_019843965.1 Rhynchomys soricoides
CCCTCCCCTCCCGCCAGCCCCGCCCCCATAGTCCTCCCCTCACGCCAGCCCCGCCCCCATAGTCCTCCCCTCACGCCAGCCCCGCCCCCCTCCTTCCCCACTCCCCATAAGTCACCATATCCTGGATCCATTAGGGTCCATTTCCTTGATCAGAACCTTTTTATGATTTGCTCTCAGAGGCTCACTCTGAGGCGGGCTTTACTGTTCTCGTGGATGTTTTATCTGTGTGCCAAATGGAACCACTGCAGTAGATTACAGTATGAAGAACAACCTTTGCACGTCCCGGAGTAGCTGCCTGCCTTTCAGAGGCCGATTACCACGGTGGCTGCGTCTGAATTGGGAAGCCTGGATGTTTCCCAGAACCATCTATGATTATACGTAGCTGTGGATATTTTGGAGTGACATACTGAGACATTCCTTCACACACATGTTGTGTGACTTCCTGGGGACACTAGACAAATGCCCATCCACCCCAGACCAAGGAAACAGTTCCACCCACGTCTAGCTTGGTGAGTCAGTGAATTTACAGGAGTGTAGGTGAGGGATACTCACTCACTGTGCCATGGGTGACACACTCACAGAAGCCCATGGGTAACAGTGACACAAAAGTGTTGTAACCCTGGGCCTTCCCATACATTGTGCAGACGGCAGTCAGCAATAGTTCCTGTTTCCGTGACACAGAGGAGGGGTCTTTATGCATCTGAGACTCTAATGCTCCCTGGGTCCTAGACAGCCTGGGGCCTCCTGCGGGGTGTGTGAAGGTGACTGGGAGGAAAGAGCCATACATCCCACCTCCTGTTTGCTCTACTGTTAATAGCACATCATCTCTCTCCATGGCTGCCTTTGTGGAGAGCAGGATAGGATACCATTAGCCTTTTTCCTCGTTTCTGTCTTTGGAGAGACTCAACTGTTAGTCAGACAGAATACTTGTGAGATACAGCAGGAGATGCTGAATGTTCTGGGCCAGTCTGGACTCCATGAGTTACAGGCCTGCAGGGCTACTTAATAAGATCCTGTGCCAAAGCACAAAACAGCACTGTCCAACAGCAGAAGTGCGCCGAGCAGGGCCTTGTTGGGGAAGACCTTGGACTCTGGAGAAAGGTAAATTCCGGAACTCATTGAGCCCAATGAGACTATACTTTAGTTTTCTGATCTAAAAATGACTATCAGAGCTAAAAAAAAGTAACCATTATGACTAGATCCTCGTCAACAGAACATGACTCTCAGAGTTTTCTGGTTGTTTTTGACCAGGGGGATGAAGATTCGGAGTTTGAAAATTCAAGTCAGGCGTCTTTTGAAACAATAAACAGAGAAGCAGCAAGAAGACAGAACTTGCCGAAGTTTTCAACTGAAATTTCACCACCTGCTCAGCTGCCCTCTAGGAAGGAGGTTCGTTGTGCACACCCACTCACTGAGTTTGATCGATGAGTGTGTTCTTTGAGGGGGCTACTAGGGAAGAGGAGGATGCTGTTAACCCGGATGGTGTCTTCCCCCAACCTTGTAAAGGGGTCAGCTCTACAGATCGTTGGTCCTGCAGAGGAATGTGGTATTGGAATACTTGATAGAGATGAAAAAGACAGTGTTCGTGAAGGGAACGTTCCTGTTGGGTGTCTTAAGACACTGCTGTCTCGTGTCCTGTGAGTGCCTTTTACAGGTTGAAGACCCTCATTTCAAATGCTTGGGATCAGAAGTATTTCAGATTCTAGGATATTTTCATATATAAACTGAGATACTGGGAAAGTGCTCAAGTGTAAACATATTCGTTTTCTGTGTCCCTTATTTACATACACTGAGAATGGTTTTATTCAGTATCTCTAAATAATTCTGTGTGTAGTGGCATGGCATTATGCCTCTACCTCCCAGGTACTGGGACTACAGCTGGCACTACAACCCAAGGCTTTTCCTGTTTGTTTGGTTTTTTTTGTTTTTTATTTAAATAATGCATTTCACACAATATCCTAGAACATCTAAAAAGAAAAAAATTAGGGAAAGCATGCTGGCCATTGATAGAGGGCCTGGTACGTGCTACCTACGTGAGCCCTGCTGGGCTACCTTCCCAGTCTGCACTCACTCTTCGTTTCTTTCTTCTTTATTTAAGAGACTTTTAAAAATTACATTTACTTACTTAGCATATATGTGTGTATGCATGAGAGTGTGAAGATCAGAGAACTACCTGGGGGAATCTGTTTCTCTGGGTGTTGAACCCGGGTTGTCACCCCGTGCCCTAGTCAATGTTCTATGGACAATGTTGATATGGATACCACGTCTGTGGCAACTTTTACAAAGGCAAACATTCAATTGGGGCTGACTTACATTTCAGAGGTTTAGCCCATTATTGTCATGGTGGGAGCATGGTGGCACATGGTGGGCACATGGTGGGCTTGTAGGCAGACATGGTGCTGGAGAGGTAGCTGAGAGTTCTATACCTGGATCCAAAAGCTGCAGGAAGAGAAATTGGGCCTAGCTTGAGCACTTGAAACCTCAAAGCCCACCCCCAGTGACGCACTTCCTCCAGTAAGGCCGCACCTCCTGATAGTGCCACTCCCTATGAGTCTGTGAAAGGGCCATTTTCATTCAGACCACCACACCTGGTAAGCCATCTTGCTCACCAAATAGATTTTACTATAAACTTTAATTGGTGCATATTTTTTCCAAATTATGTTTTATTAATAAAACAAGTAAAAACGGATCTACCAATCTTCACACAGACCTGCAGAGGAAGCTGAAAGAACAAGGCCTACTTTTAAGACACAGTGCGTCAGGTGCATGCGTTTTGGGGTCCGTTGACTGGTGACCTACGGTTGCCGCATCTCTTTCCATATTTACTTGGTATTTTTTTTTCTTTCTTTTTTTTAAAGATTTATTTTATTTTTATTTATATGAGTACACTGTTGCTGCCTTCACACATACCAGAAGAGGGCATCAGATCCCATGACAGATGGTTGTGAGCCACCATGTGGTTGCTGGGAATTGAACTCAGGACCTCTGGGAGAGCAGCCAGTGCTCCTAACCGCTGAGCCATCTCTCCAGTCCTTATTTGGTATTTTTGAGATAATGTCTTACTATGTAGCTTTGGCTATCCTAGAACTTGCTATGCAGACCAGGCTAGCCTTGGACTCAGAGATCTGCCTGTCTGTTTTATAGATCTTAAGCTATCAGGTTAAGAGAGGAAAGGAAAAGAAGCAAGTTAAACACACCTGAAAACAGTTGCCTTGAATTTTCATTGTAATTGTAAACTAACTTTTCTTCCTTCCTTCCTTTCTCCTTTGTTCCTTCGTTTTTGTTTTCTGAGACAGGGTTTCTCTGTCCTGGAACTCACTCTGTAGACCAGGCTGGCCTCGAACTCAGAAATCTGCCTGCCTCTGCCTCCGGAGTGCTGGGATTAAAGGCATGCGTCACCACTGCCCAGTGAGTAGGAAGCCTTTTAAACCCTACATGCATGTAGCCTATTGAACAAGGTTCTTCCTGAGAGTTCTCATATTTCATATTTCTTTTAGGTTCCTGATTTACCTGAAGAACCGTCAGAAACAGCTGAAGAGGTACATTTCTCTTATTCTCCATTTCCTTTGCTTGACATCAGGGTTAGTCCTGCCTCCCCATGGGCTTCATGAGGAGGTCTCTTCTGAGTATGGCATCAGATGCTCAGCTGAGTGCTGCTTGGGAGGCCTGCTGCTGAGCGGGAGGGTACAGACCCGCTTACTGCTACCAGCAGCATGGAAGCAGGCTTCCCTGTAGTTCTCTGTTAAGGTGAAGCCTGCAGCTGCTTGTGCAGGCTGCTGTTGCTGGGCTGGGCCGGCCCGATTCTGCACCTGCCCGTCACTGGTCATCCTGCTTTCTGCTACTGGCTGTCTTAGTCTGATGCAGGGGATCACATGTCTTTAGAGCCATTGTCATCATGGTAGGAAGCATGGCATCGTGCAGACAGACATGGTGCTGGAGAAGGAGCTGAGAGTTCTACATCTTGATCTGCAGAGAGCAGGAGACTGTGTCACTGAGTGTAGTTAAGCATTTAAGATCTCAGAGCCCACAGTGACACACTTCCCCTAACAAGGTCACACCTCCTACTAGTGCCATTCCCTATGGCCAAGCATTCAAACCCATGAGTCTATGGGGGTCTAACCAAACCACCACACCGGTGGATGTCCAAAGAGTGCGTCATAACCCCAGGAACGGAGTTAGTCAGCTGCTATGTTGGTGCTGGAAAGGGTCTTCTGGGAGAGCAGCCAGTGTGCCTAACCATCTCTCTCACCTACTTAACACATTATTTTGAGGTGCAGTTTCATGGTGGAGAATGGCCTCAGGCTCTCCGTGTGGTTGCAGATCATCCTGAACGTCTGATCCTTTTGGCTCCACTTTGCAGCTAGAAAGTGCTTGTATCAGCATGTGTGGTGTAAAGTTAGGCCCCGGTTCTTCCTCCTAGCCACACTGTCTCAGAAATAAGACCCAGACTCAAAATATATTTATAATTACCTTGGTCATATAGCTAGGCTCTACTCTGACTAGATCATAACTAAAATAACCCAACTAGTTTAACCTGCGTTGTCACCTGTACTCAGATACCATCCGTCCTACTCACGTCTTCCCAGGTGGATCACCTGCCTCCTGGCTCTTTCCCAGAATCCTTTGTCTACTTCCTGGATGTCTCACCTTCCATTTCCCACCCAAGCCATAGGCCACAGGTGGTGCATCCGTACAGTACACAAGATACTCTCTCCAGTGTGGTGCATGGGGTGGTGGGCACAGAACCTAGGCAGTTGTGTGCTAGGCACTCTTGTACCAGCTGAACCTCATCCCTAGGCTGCACTTGAGTTCCTGTCTGGACTTCTGTCTTGTTCTTGAGATGAGGTCTTGCTTTGTAACTTAGGCCCGCCTCAGATTTGCAGTCTTCCTACCTCAGTGTCCTGTGTGGATTATAGGTCTGGGTGACCATTGTAGCTTATATCTGTAATCCACAGGTAGTTACTGTTGCCCTTCGGTGCCCAAATGGACGTGTTTTGAAGAGAAGATTTTTCAAGTCGTGGAATTCACAGGTGAGGAAATCAATGTTTTCAGAAATAGCGTCTTACGAAATTTGTCAACAGTGTGTTCAAATGCAGTGGGAGACGAGGCTACACAATTTGAGGGTTCTGCATTGCAGACTGTTAAGAGAATTTCTTTGAATTATGATCTCTACATTAACATTTTGTTTTCCCCTTTAAGTTTCTTTCTTCTTTTTTCATATTAGGAAAGAATCTAAGTCTTCAGGCAGGCATTCTCTGAGCTGTGTTTCCTTGGTTGTTTACTACATTTAAGTTGGTGGGTAAGATACTAGGTTTTGCTGAGGCTAGCACTTACCCTGTAGTCAAGGCTGGCCTAGAACTCAGTGTCTGTGGTAGCCTCCCAAATGACTGGATTCCAGGCACAAGCTAACCACACCTGGCAGCTTATTTTAAGCACAGTTTTAATTGGGGCTGCAGTGTAACATAAGAGTGTAATGCTTCCATTGCAGGGTTTGTGGATCTGATACCAGGCAAGACTTCGAGTTCAGAGCCAGCTAGGGAGGCTGTGTCTCAAAACCATCGTCAACCTACTATGAACTAAGTGGCAGAGTAGGTGCTCAGTGCATGTACAAAACTGGGGTTCAATTCTCAACACTTCTAAAACCGTCTTAGTTAAAATATGACATACAAATTTATTCTATAGATCAGCAGTGCAGTGGATTCTTGGCTGGTGGCTGCCAGTTTAAGGCTCGGGTTGCATGATTTGATGCTTAGATTCCCTGGGAACATTACATCTCCGTCATCTACTGGCTTTTGTTGTTGAGACACAAGATCTTCCTGTTGCGTGGGTTGGTTCCAGGAATCTCCAGGCATAGCTTTGGGACTACAGCTATAATGGAGCCAACCACACCCAGCTTATACTGTTTTTGAAGCAAAACATGCTTTGTTTAAAATGTCATGTTTTGAGGCAAATGTGTTTTCAGTTGGATGTGGTATGAAGAGTTTTAGCATGACTATGTAATTTTCTTCTTTTTGGTGGTGCTGGACTTTGAACCCAGTGTGTATATGGTGATCTTTATGGACAATTACAGGAATGGCCCATGGTGAATTGGACTTTGGTGTTAAAACATGTCTATTTTGACAAAGCTTCTTGGTGATTTTGATCCAATTTTTTTTTCCTTTTTTTTTTTTTCTTCTTCGAGACAGGGTTTCTCTGTGTAGCCCTGGCTGTCCTGGAACTCACTCTGTAGACCAGGCTGGCCTCTGCCTCCCAAGTGCTGGGATTAAAGGTGTGCGTCACCATGCCTGGCTCCTCATTTTTATTAAGTATTTTTCATCTCATTTATGGATTAGGTTTTGTTACTACTATGGCAGTAGGCCTACACTTTCTCTGGAACATTTAAGGTTCTCCTATCTCTAATTTACGACACACTATTCTCCCTTAAAGTCTAAAAAAATTTCTTTGAAAGATATGGAAATTATTTTTATCCCTAGGGACTGGACCTCAGAATGACAGAGCTATACAGTGCCACAGTGAGAAAGATTCTGGAGGAATGTGTGTACAGTCTGACACTTTTTTTTTTTTTTTTTTTGCCTCTTAGGTCTTATTTGACTGGATGATGAAAACTGGGTACCACAAATCCCTATACGGCCTTTCTACTTCCTTTCCCAGAAGGCCTCTGGGAGTGGAGGGAGGCTTGTCACTGGAGGACATAGGAATAACTGTGGATACTGTATTGAACGTGGAAGAGAAAGAGCAGAGCAGCCAGTAAGGAGATTGGAAGTACCTGCTGTCTTTCAACAGGGTGGTGTTCACATTAAAGCCATGAGCCTCGAGCTCCTTGTATCCACAGGAGTGTACCCACATCTACATACCTTGGATGAGGACCGCTTTGCATGTGAGGGTCTGTGGCCTCTGTCATCTTATCATGTGAAAATGAGTTAAAAAGCACATGTAGTAAGACAGACATCTGATGTTAGGCCTCAGCCAGGCATGGTGGGACATGCCTCAGCTCTCAGAATTTCTGAGTTAGACCATCTTCAAACCAAACCCTAGCTTGTAAGAACTGATGTCTGCTTGAGTCTACCTTACCATACAGTATTTCATAATTCAGTCAAAATCTAGGGAGGAATGTAGATTCTATTGTATTGCTAATAATTTAAAGAACTTCCTCCAGGGCCAAATGATCCTACACAATTTTGACTTAGATCTGGGGATGAATGAAGTTTGTGCTACATGAACTTTGGGGGACATAAACTACAGTAAACAAGGCCATTGTTGTTAAGTGCGTTTGGAACATGAGCTGTCGTTTGTGTATGAACTGATGCCCTTAGAGAATTTATCACCCTGTGGGGTCCCTGGGGTTCAAACATCCACTTCACAGGGGTGCACCTAAGACCATCTGCATGAGAGAGATCTACATTATGATTCACAACAGTAGCAATACTATTTATAAAGTAGAAACAGTAATTCTACATTGGTATCACACCATATGAGGAACTGTATTAAAGGGTTCCTGGCAGTATTACAGAGGCTGAGAACCACTGACTTAGTCTGTCTTAAGGTATCTTTCTTAATCTTTAATGTTTTAGAGGGTTTCATGTAGCCCAGGTAGCCTTGAACTCCCCTGAGCCTCCGGCCCCCTTCGCAAGTTGAGGACTGCAGGCCTGAGCTACTGCCCCCAGTTTATGAAGTGCTAGGACTGACCCTTGGTGGTGCTTCATTATGCCCGGCAAATACTCTCTGCCAACTGAGCTACTTCCCAGCGCCCTCCCCCCCCCCATACTTTCTATCTTTCGATTTCTAATCTATGGTATATGTCTTAATCATTCTACAGATAGATACTAAGTAAACCCCAGAGCTGGTATTTATGACCTTGGAATAGGATCGTTACCACTGCTACTAAACAGGTCAATTCCTGTTTCAAGGGCAAAGGAGACAACGTAACTCAGCTTTTAAAGTTTCTTCTGTTATATTTAGTCTATACTTATTAAAGCAGAGAATCCACATTTTGCACTTTAAAAATTATGAATAAATTAATACAAACCACCTAATAAAATGCTTAGATATGTGAGGAATGCCTTTTTAATGGTCTGAAAGTTATCAGCAAGTATTTGACTTTGTTCTGCTTTTGAGTGTAAACTATAAACAAACATTACTTCTGTAGTATTTGTGCACATAACCTGGAATTGAATATGAGGCCTGGGGCGAACACCCCACCAGAATTAATCCCCAGTCCCTAAACACACCATGCAAGTTAATGTCAGTACAGCTGTTTACTGTTACTCAGAGCAGATATCTGTGGCCTGGCAAGGCGCCCCATACCTGTAATCCTGTTCCTCGGAGGATTGCAGTCTCCCTCGGAGGGAGACTGGTTCCAGGAGAACCAAGGAGGTTCAAGGTCTAAAAAGCCTAAAGTGAGCAAAAAACCAACCAGCCAGTTTTAAGTATTTGTATCAAGTTTCAAAATGGCGATGCTTCCATTTAATGCACATCACAGTTAAAATGTTTTTCTCTAAATTGGAAAGTTTATTTGTTCAGTACACCAAATAGGATGCAAGCACTGTCATGACAAATATACAGAAATATGCAGATCAACATCCAACAGTAAATTTAGTTTAGGAAACTTTAATGTTATGACAACATACTCCCAAGAATCTCTTCTTCAGTTAGTCATACATTTCAATAAAATAAAGGGTTATGAATTTAAGTGGAAGTCAGCTTGTGAATTCTTAAAAATAAAACTCCAACTCTATAATCCATGCCAGTTCAACTTGTAACTAAATTTCCAAGTAAGCGCAAAGGAGATGAAGCAGTCAGTGACCCTTTTTGCTTAACCAGTCAAGAAAAATGGTTACTACAGTACAGCAGGCAGGCTGTTGGGCTGACTCATCTACAACAGTGTACTAAAGTTCAAATTGTGCTAACCGCTCATCATTAGTATGGCACGTTTTGGTCCATGATGTGTTTTAATGTCAAGACATATCACAATTTGTTACAGAAACACACAGATAACTGTTGTTTTTAAATATATATATGTATATTTATATATATATATATTTTTAAAAAGCCAGGTACACTTCCACACACAAAGACAGGTCCTGGGGAGGGATTTACAGGAAGTAGTCTGGGGTGCGCCGAGTCACATGAGGCTCTCCACGACGAGGTGCTGGGTCAAACTGAAGACTAAAAATGACAAGGAAAATGATCAGCAGGTAAGCCAGCCAGTATGACACGAACAGACAGAGCCTTCTTCCTGCAACTTTCTGCTACACTGCATCTCACTTGGCTGGGACAACCCTGAACTCACTAGCAAGCAAGCTATTACCACTTCACAGCTAGGGGAAAGTTACATGTCTGTTAGTGCCTGGCAGGAAGAAACACTGAAGTTTACCAAGTGCCTTTTCTCCCAAAACAGCTACAAAGAGAAACCCTATCTTTAAAAAAAACCCAAAAAACCCCTTTTTTGGGCTGGATGTGTAGCCGTGGCACAGCAATGACCTAGAATGCACGAGGCCGTGGTTTACATGCCCAGCATATCAGAAGTTCTCAAGCTCAACATTAGGGAAGAGGGTCTGCACACTCCTACCAGGACACAAGCAGAGCTCTTCCATGTCTCTTTACAGAGATTATCTTTATTCATGCATGCTTGTGTGTGTGGATAGGACTGAGTGTAAGCACACATGTGCACAGGTGTCTATGGAAGTCAAACAAGACTGTATGCAGCAAGTGCTCTGAGCTGCTGAGCCACCTCTCCAGCCCCATAAGTCTAGTTTTAGTGCTTCCTTTTCCCTCTAAAAGTCATTACGTACAATGAAAATGTAGTTACTTACAAAGAATATTTTAAAGTGTCATCTAATTCCATGATAGCAGCCTGGTTCCCACAACGGTAGCAGTAATTGGGTGCACTAAAGATGGTAACCACATTCCGATCATGGCACCAATTATATCCCTGCAACATTAAGAAAGGTCATTGTTTCATTATAAAATCCAATCTTGACACAGATCTCAAATCACGAATACTTTGGTGACTATGTTACCTTCTGTAATAGTTTATGCAACTGCTCAGAATATTAAACAATCATTGAGTACAAGACTCTATTCTAAATCTCAGTAACCATGCAGCTCTTCTTAACCTACACTTAGGATCTTAACTTAGGGCATACACTGAATTTCTCAGAAAAAGATAGTAACCTTCCCATTTTCCGCCAGAAACTTTGTTACTGTTTTTGTTTTTTGAAAAAGAATCTAGCTACCCTGTTCTCAGA
This sequence comes from Rhynchomys soricoides, assembly GCA_019843965.1. Classification (NCBI taxonomy): domain Eukaryota; kingdom Metazoa; phylum Chordata; class Mammalia; order Rodentia; family Muridae; genus Rhynchomys; species Rhynchomys soricoides. The sequence continues at coordinate 8,647,248 of JADRCH010000102.1, forward strand.
GAGCTGAGGCAATGCTCACCAGTAGTCCTGACAATCTCTAATGGCCACTTCTGACTCACATCACCGGCGATGTCCAGTACTATCTACTTGATACATAACACATCATTCCCATCCTCTAGTCTGTTATGTTAAATGTTTCAGCTTGTCTCAAATAGCTGAAATTTGATTATTTTCCAATTTAGGAGTCTCAAAGACTTTTAGGAATGTTAAAGCTTAGTCATTCATTTTTTTTTTTAACTCCAAAAATATTCAGCCACGTTGACATTTGTGCTTGGGGTATAATGAAGTTTAATGTCACTACATATATGTGCTTTGTCTCATGCTCCTACCCCCGGGCCTTGCCTGGTCTAGGCTGGCGAAGTTTGTTCTACCTTCTTAAAGCCACTACTTGCTGGTTAGAGGGACTCTGTTCTTTATTTCTTTAGTAGTGACAATGCTAGCACAACACGAGAAATCCAGCAATTGCCACCTCAACTGAGTGGCCACTGAATATAACCAGCAGTGGACAAACAGCTTTCAAATCTCTGTGGTAAAATGTACCAAGGACAGAGCACACTCCTCAGTGTGCACCTCAAAAGCAGCATGTAATAACTGTAAGGAGCCTGAGTCATGTCTCTATTGAGCATCCTCTGGAAGAGCAGCATGCTCTTAACTGCTGAGCCATCTCTTCAGCCCCCACTGAAGGCATTTTATTTACGAGTATTTCCTTATAGATTCTAGACGGCACGAAACGCATGACCCCCTGCTTTGGCCTCCCAGATGCTGGGAATACAAGTACCCATGCCCAGATTCAGAGAGGTACTTCTTACATCATTTCAACACGTCAAGATCATATAAAATCAGAAAAATTACTTCCTGGTAACTTGGATTAAGCTATACACACTGCAAAACTTAAAGTGTTACAATCGTCTGACCCAAGAGTTAGAAGGAGTGTACCAACAGAGACGGAAGACTGAGACACTGGGCACACAGACAATGGCTTTGACAGAATACGCATGGAGTCTGGATTTGGTACTGGGGTCTGGTTCCTATATCCTAAGTCGTGGAGCCTTGTCACAGATGCATACACCACGAGAGTAAGGTGAAGTACATACTTCCATTACAAGCTGGTGAGCACGAGACACCAGTGTGAGGCCGTTGGCATGGTTAAATGTTTCAGAAATATCTTGTCCAAATGTGTAGCCAGCACCACGTGGAGAAATGCCCCAGCCACCACGGTCATCTGGATCTGACCATAGGAGATCACACATTGGGCCCTGGACAAAGAGAGCACATGTGCACTATGAGTTATGACCTTTAACTGAGTTATCCTTCCCACATGTGATTACAATTTTTTTTTTTTAAACTTAAAAATCAAAACAAAGGAAGTAACTGCCAAATTCACCTCATGTGGAACTTCTTGCAAGCGATCCAGGGCTCTTATGTGATCCAGTGTATCTATGGATGGAGAGAGGCCACCGTGGAGGCAGAATATCTGTTTTAAATTGGGAAGAGAGATTGAAGAACAGTAAGTAACGGTTATAAATGTTAGCCTTGGCAGCTTTTTCTCCCCCAATGGTATTAACTGAAAGATTGTGAAACCCAGGGCAAAGCAGTCAAATCAGCAGCAATAACCTCCTCCTCAGTGGCTCCCATGCTGCTATGCAGCTGCTGCTGCTGCTGCACAGGATGCTCATCACCTGTCACTGTTTGCGGTCACACTCCTGATGCACAAAACTTTGCATCAACATCCTACTGATTACTGTTATTGATTACAACAGGTTTTTTGGTTTTCCTCAGATTTACCGAGCACATAACCATATTTACATGTATTTTCTCTATATAGTTTATCACCTTTAATTCCTTTTTCTCATTATTGTATGATGTGCAGAGCACATCTAATGAGATCAGGGGCAACTTTTTGGGGTTCTTTCTCTCTTTACACTGTACTCACTGAGTCACCTCTCCTGCATACCAGCTAAGTGCATGGAGTCTGCATGTATATGCAGGCCTACATGTTAGTGGGCGCACATGTGTGTGCAGGCCTACGGTTAGTATTGGGTGTCTTTGATCACTCCACCTTACTCACCAAGGCAGGGTCTCTTACTTGAAACCAAAGCTTGCTGCTGTGGCTAGATTCCCTGCTCACTCTGGGAATCCCATCACCAGGAGAGGGATCACAGGCGGGTGCTGTGCCCTCCATGGCTGCTGGGAATCTAAACACCAGTCTTCATGCTTGTAAAACAAGTGCTTTAGGTGTTTACAGATTAGGAAGAAAATGTTTGTCACCCCCTGGCCACCCCCCCAGTTGTCCTCAGTTCCTTTTACCATAGAGTGTACCTACAGGACTTCTGACATAAAGGGAGATAATATAAGCATTTAAAATTTTTTTCCCTCAGGACTATCCTCTGATTATTCAAGGACTACACTATGAATCAAAGAGAATGATGAGTATTTTAGTGAACAGTTTCTTATTTGTTCATTGACGGGGTCAATGTATGAGCTATGTATGCCCAGGCTAGCTTAGGATTCAATAATTCTGCCCAAAGCTCCTGAATGGATCTATATGACCACAACAGCCTTTTCTCCTGACTTTGATGAGGTTTCTAATGTTTCCCTAATAAAGCAGATAGTTAATGGATTTTCTAAAGAAGTTAACATGATATAATTCTTAACTGAATTTTAAATCAAAGATACAGAAGCCCCTCCCCCCCAAAATTGGTTTCCTTTTATCTCTCTGTGCTTGCCGTATCTGGTTGGCTATTGAGCTTACAGAAATTATATAAATTAAGAATAAGGCTTCAGTTTTAGTTTGTTTATTTATTTTTGGCTTTGGAGACAGAAGCTCTATAGTCTAGAGTACTGGGATTACAGGCATGTCCATCATGCGTATCTGTGAGGATCTGAAGTGCTGGGGTTGCAGGCATGTACATGTCTATCTGTGGGGATTTTGAGGTTTTCCATTTTTTCTCCTAAGCTCCATGTTTCTTAAAGGCTCAGTAGCCTTGGCCTATAGACATATTTAAGGAGGCTGGCAGATGGCTCAGCACATCCTGACAACTTCATTTTGATGTAGGCCAATCTCTTCTCACTCCCCCGTAAATAAATGTTTTGTTTTAAAAAAAAAAAAAAAAAATTTCCCCAAGCCAAAACAATAACAAAGCAGATCTGGTGCTAGATGGCTCAGCCAGTAAAGCGCTTGAGTATCACACAGGCATTTGCGTCCCAGCACCCATGTAAACAGCCAGGCATGACAGCACACCATGTAAGCTCAGTGGAGAGACACAAGGGCGTATGTCTCTGGCCAGGCTGGCCACCTGAATGGTGAAATCCAGGTTCAGTGAGAAATCCTGTCTTTTTTTTTGTTTGTTTGGTTTTTCGAGATAGGGTTTCTCTGTATAGCCCTGGCTGTCCTGGAACTCACTCTGTAGACCAGGCTGGCCTTGAACTCAGAAATCCACCTGCCTCTGCCTCCCAAGTGCTGGGATTAAAGGCGTGCGCCACCACTGCCCGGCTGAGAAATCCTGTCTCACAAAGCAATGTGTAGATAACTGAGTTTTGACAGCAACCTCCAGCAGCCACAGGCTCGTCTACACACGTGCACATATGATATTTAGATCTGATTTGCTAGGTACCAATACACTGAACACTATATATGACCTAAATTGTCACTTCCTTCCAGGACTCTGTACCATTTGTTTTATCTACTTGATTTCTGAGGTGTTCCTGTCTTCCAGTAATAACATTTCATAATGACAACCTGTCACCATGGTGTGTGCTGGCTGTTTTGTTTCTTATAAATACTTCAAGAACAGAAAAGACTGAGTTTGGGGAACCTAAGAATTCTACCAATGTATGTACCAAGTTTTACACTCAGATATACCACCGATAGTATTACTATTATCTTTCTAAATTAATTTTTTCTTTACTTTAAGGCTAATAAAACTATTACTTGAAAATTTTTAATTAAAATTAAACAACTTACACATTTACTCTCTCATTCAAGTTAGCAAGTATCGGCAAAGTATTGTCATTTGAATTACTGCAGTATCCAAAATCATGGTTGGGGAAATATGGACTGTTGTAATTAAATTATATTCAGACTAGAAGCCAAAGAGTATCTATTACACCCTGAAGAATGCTGTGCTTTCACGGTTTCTCTGGGCAGCCCTGTCAATCCTGGAACTCACTCTGTAGACCAGGGTGGCCTCGAACTCAAGAGATCTACCTGTCTCTGCTGCCTGAGTGCAGGGATTAAAGGTTCACCAACACTGAAATTTTATTCTATGTTTTATATATGAATTTGAATCAGCTCACTGTGAAGCTTCTAAATACTGAAACAGGAAACCTGTATAATGTTTAACATATGCCTCAAAACTTACTATGCTGGAAACAGAGAACCCCTTGATAAAAAATATGTAATATACAATATGATACTTGTCACCATGAAGATAGATAGGAATCAAAAGCTACTAGTGATAACAGAAAACAGTAATATGGGCACAATTTCCAATAATATCTTGTTACTAATAATATCATATGCCCAAAGACTTAAGCATTTATTTATACTGTTTTCTAAATTTAAAAAGCACACATTAGGGTGCATATCTTCTTTGGCCAGAAGACTTTAAAGCCAGGGAAAGTGGGGCTTGGTGACTGACGCCTAGAACCCAAGTTACTTGGAAACACAAGGCAGGAGAATTACAGTATCAAGCTGTGCTGGGGGTACAGTTAAGTCTGAGCCTCAGCAATTTAGTGAGACTCTAAAACAGGCATACACAAAATCCAAAAACCAACCTCTGCCACCAAACCAACCAAATCGTGGGGCTGTAGTCTAGTGGGAGCACACCTGACACCAAACCCCCAACTCCCTAGCACTGTATTAAAGAAACAAAATAAGCCAAAGAGACTTTTACATAACGTGTAAATACAGATCCTGAATTCCTAATAGTAAATGTTTCCCACATTTAATCTCCTCTGTAAGATACCATCACACCTACACACCTGTCCATCTACTAAAGCTGTAAGTGGAAGATAATCAAAGAGATCTGTAAAGTATTTCCACACATTGGCATTTCCATACTTCCGTAGGCATTCATCATAAAAGCCATATACTTGTGTGATCTGTCGGCTTTCATGATTTCCTCGCAATATTGTGATGCGCTCTGGATAGCGCACCTGAAAGAAAAGAAAAGAAACCCATGGTACAATCATATCTCTCCAGTATTGTGTTGGTTTTAGTCTCAAATCCATTTCTTTAAATAGTTCTTTTGTCCATTTTAAAATTAAAGAACAGGTATGTACAATATATATAAAATAAGTGGATTTTATGCTTAGGCATGGGTCCCCTACTATAGACATGTCATGAACATGCAATTTTCTGAAATGTAAAAGTCCTACGTGTTTGTTGAGTCTGAGCAGGAGTGGTAAGAAGGAGCGGCCAGGGTAGTCTGGGGGACTAGAGGAAGGAATAAGCAGCAAGTCTAGGGCACAAGTAAACAATTCTTTGAGGGGAGACACCTTTGCTGGGAGTTACAGGAGGTAAAGTCAGACCACAGGAGAGCCACAGTGTTTAATGGGTGTGACTCTCGAGACTGTATAGAATCAAAGAGGACTCTGGGAACAGGGAAGTATTTAGACAGAACAGACAGGAGCTGACATGCAGCTGACAGCCTAAGCAGGGATAAAAGGAGCAGATCTTGAAGGCAGAAGTGTGGAGCATGTAGTACAGGGCAGTGAAGGCAGAGGAACAATGGGCTTTTCAGGCCATGAATTAAACAGACTTGTTTAATGATTCCATATGAAGGGTGGTAAGTAATTAAATCAAATATAATTCACAGAGTTCAGTTACGGACAACTGTGAGAATTTATCAGAAATGGACAGAAGTTTTAAGGCATGAACTTCCGTCTCTCTGTAAAAGATGTAAAGCCAACTATTTAAGGCCAAACACACCATAAAATTAAAGATGATACACGCAACACTAACATGCTTTTGCCCTTGGCCTCCTCTGAAGTTCACCCCCTCCCATTTATCAATCATACCTTTAATGCTACAAGAAGCGTCACAGTCTCCACAGAATAATATCCTCTGTCTACATAGTCCCCCATGAATAGATAGTTTGTATCTGGTGATTTCCCACCAATTCGGAAGAGCTCCATGAGGTCATGGAATTGCCCATGCACATCTCCACACACGGTGACAGGACAGCGAACCTCTTGTACATTTGATTCTTTTGTTAAAATTTCCTTAGCCTGTGAGGAAAGGAAAATAAAAAGATTCAGTCACAAATTTAGCAGCATTTCTTACTTACTGAAAAAAAAAATCTGGGGGAAAACCACTTGGAAGTATAAAATAATCCAATACCCTACAAAGAGATAGGCCAACTTAATAGCCAAGACTGGAAATGACAGATCTACAAAGACCAGAGAACTTGGAATCCTTCCAGATGCTGGTAGGAATCAAAATGAGATTTGTTTCAACTTTCCACAGCAGCATTGTTCTTTTGCTCAAAGGATTTACTTTTACTTTGTATTTGTTTGTGTCTGTGTATGCCATGTGTCAGGTGCCAGTGGAAGCAGAAGAGGGCATCTGATCCCCTGGAGCTGCAGTTACAGGCGGTTGTGAGGTGCCTGAAATGAGCCCTGGGAACTGAACTCAGGTCCCCTGGAGGCACAGGAGGTGCTATAACTAATGTCTATACTGTCTTGCTGTTGCATGTCTGACACCAGATTGTTGCCATCCATCACAGAACAAAGCATGCATCCAAGTCACACTTGTCTGCAAGCACTACAAACGGGAGACAGGAGAGGAACTGAGCTCAGTGCTGTTGAGAGTGGAAAACAATCAGCAGAGACCTACAGAGAGCAACCGAACTCCTGCAGCACACTGTCAATCAGAAAGGACTAGTAAGTGATAAGTAAACTGGCTACCAGGTGCCCTCTCACTGTGTAGTGGAGGATGACCTTAAACTCCTTTCTGAGCCCCTTGCCCCCACTTCCAAAGGGCTGACTGGAATACAGATGTGAACAACTGTTTGGTGCATGGTTCCATTTTCTAAAGACAGGTATTTCTATTAACTCCAAACTGACCTTCTAGCAACTCAATGTTCTACTGTAGTAACAAGGTACTGATTGAGAATACTGACTAGGCTAAAACTCTGGAGCTTGAGAGATGGCTCAAGACCGAGGCACTTGCCTCCAATCCCGATGAGCTGATGTGATGCCCACGACGCGCAGTGAGAGGAGAGAACGGACACCTGAAAGTTGTCCTCTGCCCTCCACATTCATGCTGTGGCGTGCATACATTCATACATTCATGGTAAGGCATACACGTTTAGCAATTTAAAAAGCACTGCAAAATAGCCAAGTTACTGTACTCTCAGCTAGACCTAACCAGCTGGGTATACCCAGCTGTTGAATATTCTAGACAAGCGCTCTCTCTCCCCCATTAAGCCAACACTGTCTTCCAACTATTCCCACTGCAGTGCTCTAAATTGTTTTTAAGCCGATTCTGACAGGAGCTCTAACCTCTCATTTCTGCAAAACTCACAATCGTGAGTCTCCAAGTTTTCATTCAAAGCTACTTGCTTACATCAGCCAGTGACTCCCCAGAGCTGTGAACAGTAGAGCATAGACTTCTTCTTCTGGCTGGCCTATGATTAGTTAGCATGGAAGGAAACAAAGATTCTCTTCATGGTGCAGTGTAACCGTGTAACGTAAGGTCTTTATACCCTTACTAGACTAGGTGTCTAGAACCTGCATCTCTAGAGCATGAAAGTCATTATCTTTCCCATGTATAAAGTAAAGACAGCTGTTTACCCCCGCCCCCATCTGAATTTCTCTGAGGGTTCTTTGTTGTGTGATAAACTATGTTCTCATTACCACATTACTGGAATTTCTTGTATGCGTGTGCACATGTGCATGCGCAATGTTAACTGAAGGTTTATTTTAATTAACAAGCCAGGGAGGCAGTTCTGGACTGATAGTTAATATAGTAAAAACACCCGAGAATTATGCATATGTATAACATATGCACAAAAGGAGTCAGAAGCAGTTCTAAGAATGTAATTTGACTATTTCCAGGACACAGATAAGACCAGATTTAAAGCTGTAATGTGGGGTGTGGCTTAAGACCACAGTTGACAGCTGGGCATGGTGGCACACCCTTTAATCCTAGCACTGGGGAGGTAGAGGCAGGCTGACCTCTGAATTTGAGGCTGATCTCTGAATTTACAGAGTGAGTTCCAGGACAGCCAGGATTACACAGAGAAACCCTGTCTCGAAAAACAAAACAAAAAAACCTGAAAGGTGGCAGAGATCTAACTACCGCTGCAAATAAGACACTGGCCAGCTGTTCTTTCCACTTTCATCTCTCAAGAAGCAGTCTTGGGTCTAAGTGTGTACTTAACTGTCACTCCCTCTGCAGTCAACAGGGAGTCCACTGCTCTAACACACCCCAAGGCCATGATCCTTGCCTCTGACTACACAATCTTTCCCTTCTATACATGACTGAACTGCTACAGCGCTGATCTCTAATGCTCTAGGCAAATTCATAGAAAGCAAAAAACCAGACAATCTCTGAAACAAATCATCTTACATTAAGTTTTAAAAGTCTGCAGCGGGGCTAAAGAGATGGCTCAATGGTTAAGAGCACTTACTCTCGCAGAGGGCATGGGTTCAGTTTCTATCATCTACATGGTGGCTCACAAGCATCTGCAATCCCAGTTCCAGGGGATCCAATGATCTCTATAGGGATTAGGCACACACGTGACACATAAGACATACATACAGGCACAACACTCATATAAATAAAAATAAATCTAAAAAATTAAAAATTCTAGAAGACTGTCAAGCATGGTAGTACATGGCAGCTACACCCCAGCACTGGGGGCTGAAGCAGCAGGATCTGGAGCTCTTGGCCAGCCATGGCCACACAGCAAGCCCAGCTCAACCAAAACTTCATAGTTAATATAAGCTCTCTTCCTACACCATTAGTAGGCCTTACCATAAATGCCTTACTGTGTTTTCTGTTTTTGGGTTTGGTCTAATTAAGACAGGCTTGCTTCCAACTCAGTATACACTTGAGAATAACCTTAGTTCTGATCCTTCTGCCTCCAACACGAGGTGCTGGAGACTGAGCACAGGCCCAGGCTTGCAAGGTAAGCACTCTACCAACTGAGCTGCAGCTCTGGCCAACCCCCTTCCCCTTAAAACAAGGAAATTAACCTTCTGAGTTTAAACAATAGCAAGTGTCTAAATGCCAAGCAAGATGGCTGCTTAAAAGCGAGTTATAGATGTGTACACTGACCAAGGTAAATGTGACGTGTTGTAAGGTGCTAAGCCTAGGGTGCTTGAGCGTAAACGAAACACCACAAACACCCCATCATTCCACATATCCAGAGGCCAAGGCTCAAAATATCACACACAGACGGGTTTGGAGCAAGGCATGGTTGCACATGCCCACACTCCAGAGCACTCAGGAGACCAGCCTTGGTATAGTGAGTTAAAGGCCTGCCTCAGCTACCTTGTGAGATCTTAACTCACAAACAAAACAGACACAAACAAATAAGGTAAGTTAGTGGCTGTCAGGGAAAACTGTCCAAAATAAAATGTATCTTCTGTTTCTCATATTCTCCTGTTATTTCCCTTTGCCTTTATTTATTTTACGTATATGAGTGCTATCATGTACATGTATATCTGTATGTGTACCTGCATGCTAGAAGAAGACATCAGATCCCAGTATAGATGGTTGTGAGCCACTTTGTGGTTGCTGGGAATTAAACCCAGGACCTCTGGAAGAACAGACAGTGCTCTTCACTGCTGAGCCATCTTTCCAGCCCCAGCTCTGTTGTTTTTTTAACAAAATCCCAATTGTTCGATTTTACCAATGAAGACTTGGGAGCCAGATGCTGGATGAAAGTCTGCTAGCTCAGGGAGGCAGAGAAAGCACCCAGCTGACCTTCCTCTTCAGGAAAAAGAAGCTCTCTTTCTCCATGGACTCCTCAACCTGAATGTATCCCCGTCTACTTCCTGTGTCTATCTGTTCTCCTGACTTCCTTACTCTCTCTGTTTTTTTCCTATGTGTATTCCCCTTCAACTGGCTGCTTGCTCCGCCTCCTGACCTATGATTGACTTTATTTAGTCCTGCTTACAATAAACAGAAAGCTCTTGGATGAAAGGTATGTGCTAAGGCTGAGTCACATCCCAGCTAGAAACAGGTTTTTCCAGTAAATACCACAATCTTGGGGTTCACAGTGTGATCAGATATCTTGCAACACATTTCCCAAGTTTGTATATAAAATAAAGGGGGGTGGAACTAGCTTCAATAGCCACCTGCCTGGAACGTGCAGAGTTGTTTTGCCTGCATGCATGTCTGTGTGTTCCCAGTGCCTGAGGAAGACAAAAGAGGGCACAGGATCCCCTGGAACTGGAGCTACAGATAGTCGGGCTGCTAGGTAGGTGCTGAAAATTGAATCTAGTTTTCTAGAAGAACAGCCACTGCTCTTAACTGCTAAGCTATCTCTCCAGCCCATGGGTGACATTTCTTTCTTCTTCTTTTTTTTGGTTTTTCGAGACAGGGTTTCTTTGTATAGCCCTGGCTGTCCTGGAACTCACTTTGTAGATCAGGCTGGCCTCAAACTCAAAAATCCGCCTGCCTCTGCCTCCCAAGTGCTGGGATTAAAAGATGCACCACCACTGCCTGGCTCATGGGTGACATTTCTAAAGCAAGTTATGGACCAGTGTCTTCTATCTGAAAACACTGTCTTCTTTGCTTTTGTTGAGACAGTTTCACCAGACTGACTTTAAACTCACAATCCTCTGTCTCAGTCTTCTGGAGGCAAAGGTATAGGTGTGTACTACACCGTGTGCCCAAAAACGTCACATTAAAGAAACTTCAAAAACAGATTTCGACAAGTAATAACTATGTAAGCAACCCCCCCACCCACACACGGGTTTTTATCCTGTCATAAAAAGGGATGGCATACTGATACATACTGTAAAGACAAACCTCAAATGACTAAACTGCACGTTTGGAAGGGGGGAACCTCAGGTGTCCTTACTGGTCTTCATATTAGTTCTTGAGACAAAGTCTCTCACTGAACCTGGAGCCCACCCATCAGGCTAGATAGGCCAGGCAAGCCCCTAGCATTCTGTCTCCAGCTCCCCACATCTAGCTCTTTACATGGGTGCTGGGGGTCCTAACTCAGGTCTTCATGATTAGTACTTTGCCCAGATCCCCATCAGTATTTTGTGAGCAATTCAAATAAATTTTTTACTGCTGATCTGTAAATTATGTGAACACCAGCTTTCATCACGATTAGTGACAGATGATATCACTTTTACAGTCTGAGAATGGTCAATGCATAACTGTTATCAAATCAATTGAGCTCCCTCTTCCTAGAAAGGGAACAACCTATACTATACAGACCTCCTTCCCAAGGTTAATATGACCATTAAAAAAAAAAATCACACTTAAAAATAATGTTCCGGAAAAGGTAACATTTAACACTAACAACAGCACGGGTAAAAAGATGGCTTCACATACGTTACTCCACCAGTGCTTTTTAGATGTAAAGATGTTTTGCCTACACGTATGTCTGTGCACCACATGTGTCCCTGGTGCTGAGAAGGTCACAAGAAGGCACCAGGTCTCCTTGTCAGAGCAACAGGTACTCTAACTCCTGAGCCAGCTCTCAGTCCTTATGTAAGTTACTACAACAACCTAGACGAGGCTTCTACTTCATTACATTTGCTTAAGAATGGAAAATCAACTCAAAACAACTAAAAATTCCTCCCTAACACTGATGAGAAGTTCTTGTGATTCTAATACCATTCTCTTTCTGGCTTTGGCTACATTTACCAAGTCTGTCTGAGTGGCGCAGTGATGGACTATCTAGTCTGTTTGATCCCTGGCATTACAAAGCCAACCAGAAGCAATATTACCCAAAGCAATTGACAAAAAACTAAGGGAAAATTTACTGGAAGATGTTCAAATTAGAACAAAAGTTATATGCTGCATATAAACCCATTCAATGAAAACAAGTAAACATCTTTATCTACCTATGTAAGTGTAGATTTTTCCCTACACAGGTGTATTTTACATATCACAGATAAAGTCAAGAAATTACCCAATTTAACCATGTCCACTTTCTAGTCACTAGTTTATGATATTCTCTTGTTGTTTAATTTCTTTACCTGTTTAAGGACAGAGTGGCTCAGAGGACTGAAAAACAGTGACTGTTCAGTCAGTAGACTGGATCTTAACTTCAGAAACATTCTACATCTCTGTATTTCTACATCTCTTTATCAATGGACCACCAAGGCTGGCATTAACCCTGTTCAAATAAAATTTTAAAGTAAATTTACCACCAGGGCAGTGTCACACACCTGAAACCTCAGTGCTGAGGGAGGCAGAGGCATGTGGGACTTCAAGACTTTGAGATTAATCTGTCACCATGACAAGGCCAGCCAGAACTTCGTAGTGAGACTCTGACCCAAATAAAAACCAGTTAGGTTTTGTTTGTTTGTGTGCTTCTTTTGGTTTAGTTTCTTCAGACAGGGGTTCACTGTGTAGCTCTGGCTGTCCCGGAACTTGCTCTGTAGCCAGTTAGAATGTTTAGCAGTTAAAATTACCTTTTCTTTTCTTTTTGGAGACAGGTCTTTTTCATGTAGCCTGGGCTACCTTGGAACTCACTAAGTAGATCAGGCTGACCTCTACTCAGAGATCCACCTGCCTCTGCCTCTAGAGCGCAGGGATTAAAGGTGTGCACCCCACGACCTTCTAAAACCACTTTTTAAAAAAGTTGCATTTGTCACAGAGAATAATTGATTATCTCAATTCACAAGTTCTATGATCTGATCTTCAGCAACATAATTTTGCTTCAGAAGTCACATCATCATTATTCAGAAGTCTTTCATATTATGAAGTAAAACCTTAAAGGTCTGCTTATGCCAAGGCTTTGAAGCCAGAGCCATGAAACATACCCCTCTATTTAATATAGAATTTGTACCTATTTCTTATGGTTTTTCTTGTGAGCCTATCCTCTAACGGCTGAGCCATCTCTCTCCAGCCCTAGCATTTACACGTATTTCTACGCAAGCCCCAGATTTTCTGATTAAAGACTAAAATAGATATCTGTCAACCACAAAGCAGCCTAACCCCATATCCCAACCCCCATCCCCCATGGGTCATCATCACAAACCATCTTCAGCTATAGAATAAAATCTTAACAGGTCAATCTTTTTTTTAAGATTTCCCAAGACGAGAGATAAATATAGCACTAGTTACAGAATGTCCTGGACAGGGACAGACAGGCAGTGTGACACACCATCATTGAAAGCTGTCCTGTACACTGCCATTGCAGGAAGCAGTCCCAGAAGTGGTATTTATGCTCAAAGGAGCCAGATCACAATTAGCTTTGAATCTGGATGCTAACAGAGGTGAGTGTATGGGACCTGTGGTCTCAGAAGACAGGCCTCACGGTCCTAGGCCAGCAATTCTACAGTGGCATATAAATTAACTTCAGAAACCTGAGTCTTTTGTGCAGGGACCTGGGCAGTCATTCACCCACTGACACTGTGAGGTTTACTGCCAGGACCCCAGGATAACCACTCTCACCTTGATTTCAGCTACCTCAGCTGCCAAGCTAGGTCAGAATAGGAATTTAATGTCTGTGAGAAAACCATCTCCTTGCAATGTCACTTTCTATAGAGTGGTACGGCAAACAAAATCTACAAAACAGGGCGGACTAAGCATGGTGGCGCATACCTTGAATCTCTGCGCCCAGGAGGCAGAGGCAGGTGGAGTTTGAGGTCAACCTGATCTACAAAGTTCCAGGGAGCTAGGACTACACAGTGACTCCCTCTATTTAGTCACTCTCTTTAGCCTGAGAGGTGGCTCAGCAGCTAAAGGTGCTTGATGCTCAGACCTGACAACTAAACTGTGATCCTCAGAGCCCACATAAAAGTGGCATTCTCCACAAGCTGTTTTTGACCTCCCCATGTGCATTCACAAACACATCATACATAATGCATGTATGCATGTGCATATGAGCGCACACACATACAAATAATGAAAAACAAAACCTTTAAGAAACTAGGTAAAAGGAATAAACAGTGATCTTGTGGAACACCAGTCTCTGCTACAACCTTCCTCCAGGCTTTCTTGCTCAGGAAGGGCAGCGTATTCACACGCCCAAGTGGGAAGTAAGTCCATAGCGGTAACCCTTGTAACATGTGTGCTGAAGATAACAGGAAATACACAAGCAATGTACAAAAAATCTCCACTGAACTGCCATCACCAGAAGTCTCATGAAGGCAAGAGTGACACCTGAAACACGGCCAGAACACACCCTCCCTCACGTACCGTTCGCATTGTATGTGAGTAGCTCTTGATGCTTTCCACCTAGAAGATCGTTAAGTATCATCCCTGCCTCATAGATAATGGGCAGATGTGCAGAGACTGGCAACTAGGGTGCTGTGGGACAGCAGTGAACTTTGATTGGCTGAACTTAAATAGGGGACTGGAGATGGCTCAGCAGTTAAGAGCCTGTACTATTCTTACAAGCGACCAGACCCCACATCAGATGGCTCACCACATATACAAGACAGCTCCAGGGAATCTGACACCTCTGGCTTCCTCAGATTTCAGCACTAAGCACACAGACACACAATTAAAAATAAATAAACCTTTAAACCTATTACAAAATGGGACCAGACCACAGGTGGAAGAAAACACACAAACACATGTACACACAGGCACATACCCACAAAGGCATACCAGAGTCATGAAACGGGCCATGAAGCCAACTATTTCTCCCCCTGGCAACTCCATCCTATGGGCCAGGGAACAAATCAGTGGATGATACTCTGAACTGGTGGAGATATGCAAAGAAAAGCCACCCACAGCCTAAGATGTAAGCTTAAAACACTGTATGTTGCTACTAACTGGTATTCCAGTTTATTTAGAAGCTGTTTTTTTTTTGGTTTTTTTTTTAATCTTTAAAAGACTCATACATCTTCCTAAGAGTTTAAGACTTGAGAGTGATACTTCACAGCCATGGTACAACCTTCTGTAAGAACGTATCCTAAAATTATTAGGAAGTCAACCGGAAACACTAAACGGATTCAGCCACCTCGTTTAGACCAGGTTTGGATGTCACAATTACAACAGCTCAGTAGTGCTCCAGCTTGAGAAAGATCATCTAAAGACTTAACCAAAGTACAGGTTATCACACAAGATAGATAAAAGTTAACTGAGACGATACACAAAAAGTTTCTTTGGGCGAAACACCATTTTCTTCACAGCTTTATTTGAAGAAAGAAACTCTCCAGTGCTAAGTAGTTATTCTGCATACAAAGGCCTTGGTCAACTTGAAAAACACACCAAGGGCTATCACTTCCCACCCCTAAGTAAGTCAGACGGACAAAATCCTTTGGTAATATCCTAACTTCTAGAAAAAAATGTAGACTCTGACTTGAATATTTAACTCCTTTACTATTTCGCAGGACTCTTTAACACGAAGATACAGGGAAGCGACTTAGTCCATAATATAAAAGAGGAATAAAAAAAAATACTTTAAATAAGGTGAAATAAGCTAAAAAACAAAAACAAAAAAACCCAGTGGTTAATTAACCAATAGATACACATCTCTGAACGCTGAGAAGACACGATCAAAAAGGGTTTACCCTATCCATCACCGGCAAGCTATAGCGGGGGGTGGGGGGGAGATACACGGGTAAAAATGGAAGTAACTTTCTGTAACGTCTTATAAATAGCACCTATCCCAGTTATCTCTGCCAGTAAACACTGTTTCCAAACTCAGCACCTGCTGCCTTCTTCCTGAAAAAGAAATCTCTCTCAAGAGCCACTCGCCCGCCAAGACCAGCCTCACCTGCCTCCACCAAACTCAGCCTGGGAGAAAGCTCTGCCTGCCATCACGCCCACTAGTCTGCAAACAAAAGCTCCATGCACTCCGCGGTTTTCGAAGGGCCCCGTTCAATGCGAACGACCGACCCCATTAACCAAGTCTCGGTGGTAACGACTTTCAGGACAGTTGTCCGTGGACCCAGGGGACTGCAGCAGCCTGATTTTCGGGGGCGTGGGATGGGGTCCCGCACCCCGTCCCACAGTCCAGGCGGGGCCAGGGCCCGTTTCCCCCGCGCGCGCCTCCGCGGCGGGCCGCCTACCTTCTCGCACAGCGTCCGCACTTGGTTCTCGTTGAGCTGCTTACACTCGTTCAGCTGCTCCACCCACTGGTCCAGCTCCTTGGTGAACGCCTTGTCGTCCATGGCGGCGAGCCGCGCGTCCCCGCCGCCTCCCCCGCCGCCGGCCCCCGGCGGGACCACCGAGCCCCGGAGCGCGCAGCCCGCGCCCCGCCCAAGCCCAGCGGGCAGCCGCGGGCCCCGGCCTCCGGGA
>JADRCH010000102.1:8664043-8705877 GCA_019843965.1 Rhynchomys soricoides
CTCCGGGAGCGCCCGCCCCGCCCGGCCCCAGCCACGCGCCCGGGGCGCGGCGAAGGGCTCACGGCTCGGAGCGCGGAGCGCGGCGCGGCTCTGGGGAGGCTCCGGCCCGACGGCGCCCACCCGCCCGCTGCCGCCGCCGCCGCCGCCGCCCGCAAACCTCTCCGCGCTCTGGCCGCGGTTCTCTCGCTCTTTCTCTTCCCTCCCTCCGGGTTTCCGTCATCGCCCCGGCATTTCCGCCGGGAAAAGGCGAGTGGGCGGCGCTGCCGGGCTCGGCGCACGAGGAGGGGAGCAGCGCCCTCGCGCGGTTCGGCGGAGAAACGGTCCCCTCGCATCCTTTCCCGGTTCTTCCTGCCCACTCTGCCCTCTGGGAAGCGGGTTCTCGCCTTGGACTTCTCTCACACACAGGGAATTGGGACGGTTGGGCTTTTTCCTCAACCTTTCACTACCCTAGAACATGCAGTAAATATTTATTGAGTAAATTTTTACTCTTAGCAGTAATTAGTTGCGGGGCCCTAAATCTCGGACCCTTTCTGTCTTCATCAGAAAGATAACTTTTAACAAAGGATCTATTTACGTGTATGTCACGCGTGTGCTGGTGCCTTGTGAGGACAGAAGAGAGTGTTGGATCTCCTGGAACTGGAGTTGGTAGTATATGGTGCTAGGAACCAAATTTAGGGCATCTGTAAGAGTAGTGAACATTCTCCTCCTCCTCCTTCTTTCTTTTGTTTTTTTTGTTTTGTTTTTGTTTTTGTTTTTTTCAACACAGGGTTTTTCCGTGTGGCCTTGGCTGTCCTGGAACTCATTCTGTAGACCGGGCTGATCTCCAACTCAGAGATCCACATGCCTCTGCCTCCCAACTGCTGGGATTAAAGGCGTGCTCCACCACGAATAAGCTGTATTTAACCTAACCTCAGCTAATCTCTTTAACCCATGAAATAATTTTTAAAATTATTTGTGGCCATTCTAGCTTAACATTCTTTGTTGTGACTACTGTGAAACCTTGGCTGTAATTAGTGATCTTTATATAACAGGGGCTAGCTACTGAGACCTTGTAAAGCTGAGCTAACCGACCTTATTTTCTCAGTTGAACATGTTCCGCTGTTTCTGCTGTTCTCAAGTGCTCAACAGCATCCTGCATCGGAAGGGAAGGGTTCCTGAGTTGGTTTTGTCAATTTCTCAGCTTGGAGCAACCCCCAAATTGCCTCTAGCTGCAGATTTGTCATCAGTTGAAATAAATAAGCACAGACTCTGTCAGTTGTGTCGAGTACATAGACTTTCTATTTAATATTATTTGTGAAGTGGATTCTCTCCAGCTTTAGGTGGGCTCTGGGCATCATACTCAGGCTGCAAGGCTTGTAGGCAAGCACCCTGCCCCCCAAACATCCCTGCAGTTTGTTTATTTTAAGACAAGGTTTCTTTTATTTCAGGCTGGCTACTTGCTCTGTAGCTGAGGATGACCTTGAACTACTAATCCTCCTGTCTCCACCTCCCAAATTCTGGGATTGCAGGCACCTGCTGCCTACCACAGCTCTCTTAACGGTGAAGTGGGAATCGCCACTGCTCTGTGGTACAGCAACACGTGGCTTCCCTTATTCCTTTTAGAGGATGAAATCAATGCGTCAAAAGGACGTCATCCGAACTGAACTCTTAACCTTCTCCCTTTTAAAGTTGCCTGGAAAAGGGGAATGAAGAAGATGGGGAGAGAGAAGGAGGAGGGGGAGGGGGAGAGAGTGGGAGAGGTAGAAGAAGAGCAGTCATAATGACTGCTACCTCTGAGGAGGCTAGACCGCACAGGTTAAAGGATTGCCTAAGCCGGAAAAGCTCAGAATGGAACGAGAATTATTTCCTTGAGATCAGAAAACATGGCCTGAGGAGAAATGAAAAGCACAGATGGAGGTTAGAGAAGGAGGTCTTTGACTATAAGTCAAGAGTTTCGAGTTGATCTTATAAGTCATGAGGGAATGTTGGCAGTAAGTAGGAGAGACTTGAAATGTTTTTCTAAGTAGTACTGTAGGGGAGGTAGGAATACTGCGCCCCACACTTGCCACCCCAAGACAGTTCTCACTGTGTGCCACAGCTGTACTAGAGCCTGCAATGTTCTGCCTCAGCTTTGTGAGTGTTGAGATTACCAGCATGCCCCTCCACACCTAGATGCCTGCCTTGTGAAGTGTGGCTATTGCTAGGGAACTCAGAGCCCCCTTTAGTGGGTTCATTGTCTTATTAATGAAAGATTTTGTGAACAGAAGAAAGCTCAAGGACCTGTTTGCCAGTTTGAGAGAACAACAGGGAGGAGGTAGGCTGCAGATCTTGGCAGTTTTGACCAAGAGGGAGATGGAGAAGAGGAAGAGAGGAAACCCTGCCTTTTGAGGTATGGCCTAAGAAAGCAGCCGTGCTCCATGGCGGAGCTTCAAGGTGCTTGGAGTAGAGAGTGGAAAAGAGTGTTCAGAGGACAGGGAAGACGATGTGGTGTTAAGAAAGGGAAAGCACCCCTGAGAACTGATTATCAGTGGGTTCTGGGGAAACTGTCCAAGGCGCTGGGCCTTAGGGTTCATGGTTCTGTATAAGTCATTGGCATAGTACCTTCTTTTTTTTTTTTTTTTTTGCTTTTTTGAGACAGGGTTTCTCTGTGTAGCCCTGGCTGTCCTGGAACTCACTCTGTAGACCAGGCTGGCCTTGAACTCAGAAATCTGCCTGTCTCTGCCTTCCGAGTGCTGGGATTAAAGGCGTGCGCCACCACTGTTCTGCTGGCTTAGTACCTTCTGCTCTCCAGGCTGCCCTCACTGGAGCTGAAGTGCCCCTCTTGCCTCACAGTGTTGGGACTGTGTTGCACATGGCATCTAGGAAACCAAGACTCTTTTTAGAGTTTTTTGTACATTCTATGTGTCTTGCATCTTTCTACTCAGTCCAACAGCCCCATAAAGTAAAAACTACCTTCATCTGACAGATGAGGAAAGGCGCAGGAGTACAAGCACAGGGTGTGGCATGGTATTGTAAGGGTCCGTGATTCGCAGAAGAATGATACCCCTGACTCAAACAGTATGCAAACGCAAAGAGGGTTTTATTTAACAGAAGTCCAGCATGCTGGGGTCTCCTACTACCAAGATAGAGGGACAACCAAGTGAGCCATTACAAGGGTGTAGGGGCTGGAAACTGTTACTGAGGAAGTAGCTGAGGAAGTCTGGAAACTGCTGCTGACCCATTGTCCTTGCCTCAGGCCAGGTGGAGGGGCAGCTTCTGAGGCTTGGACTTACCTGGACTTGCCCAGTCCTGAACTGC
Organism: Rhynchomys soricoides; assembly: GCA_019843965.1. Taxonomy (NCBI): domain Eukaryota; kingdom Metazoa; phylum Chordata; class Mammalia; order Rodentia; family Muridae; genus Rhynchomys; species Rhynchomys soricoides. Next base: position 8,667,320 of record JADRCH010000102.1, read on the forward strand.
CAATCTGAAGCCTGTCCTGGAGTCAGCCTAGTCTTCTCAGTGTGGGGCTAATAGCAGGAGCATTGTGTTTGATCCCCAAAACCAAACACATACCCCATATTCATGTATCTGACAAAGGATTGATAATGAACTATATATAACACACACACACACACACACATATATATATATATATAATATAATATATAATGAACTAAACAAAGCTAACTAAACACTTCCATCAAAAATGGGCAAAGGGTATGAATGTGATATTAGTCAAGTTAATGAACAGATAGTAATTAAAATGAGTACAAATGGCCAACAAATTATAACAATGTTTTTCACTTCCTTAGACTTACAGACTGCTTTATGTTTCTAGTATTTCATACTATATTATTTTCTCTTATTAATTAAAACTTTATTGTGAAGAACTTGCACATACAGAAGTTATGCTTTTAACCCCAGCCCTTGGGAGGCAGAGGCAGGTGGTTCTCTGAAGCCAAGACCCCAGCCTGGTCTACAGAGTGAGTTCCAGGACAGCCGGGGCTGCACAGAGAAACCCTGAGTTGAAAAAAAAAAAAACCAAACAAACAAGAAACAAAAAGGAAAACATAAAGGGCAAATGATATGAAAGAAATCAATCAAATTAATGAATAGACAGTAATTAAAATGAGTGCAAGTAGCCAACAAATTATAACACCTGACATTACTTTTCCTTAGACTCAGACTGCTTTGATATATGTTTTTAGTATTTCACACGCTGCATTATTTGACCTTATTAATTAGATCTTTACTGTAAAGACCTTGCAAATAAAAAAACCATGCTGTGAGATTATCCAGACGAGGTTCCTAGATCTCAACGAACCTCCACATAGTTAGAACAGCTGCCAGGCATGGTGATGCACGCCTTTAGTGCCAGCACTCAGGAGGCAAAGGCAGTGAGATGTCTGAGAATTTGAGGCCAACCTGGTCTACAAACTGAGTTCAAAGACAGCCAGGGCTGTTACATAGGGAAACTCTGTCTCAAAAGAAACAAAACAAACAAACGCCCAAAAGAAGCAAATCCCAGCATTTCTGAAGCTGTGGGTTTTGCACTTTAACTAGCAAATATATTTTTATGCACACCATTTTATCTATGTGCCAGATTTTCATTATCCAGTCCTCGTTGGATGAAGGGGTTGGTTCCATTTCCTTGCTATAGAGCAGCAGTAAGTATGAGTGTGCACACATCTGTATGGTAGGGTATGGAGTTCTCTGGGTAAGTGCCCAGGATTGGTTCAGATGCATCATATGGTAGTCCTGATTCTTTTGAGGAACCTCTCAACTGGCTTCCATAATGTCTGTCATTTTGTGCCTCACCCAGACAGTGAATAGGGCTCCTCTTTCTCCACATCTCCAACAGTTGTCAGGTTTCTTTAAGAAGATAATTACAGGATCTGTGGATCTGTGTGTGGGTCTGTGAATATAAATGCAGATGCTTGCAGAGGCCAGAACGTGCTGGATCTCCTGGAGCAGGAGCCACAGGTGATTGTGATCTGCCTGCCATGGGAACTGAGAACTGAACTCTGATCCTCTGTAAGAACAGTACACACTCTTAGTGATAAGCTATTTTCCCCCGCTGGAGAAATGAGCCAATTCAAGCCAGATTGAATTATATTAAACAAAGGTTTATTGGAAGTTGTTCTCGGGTAAGTTCACTGGCCCCAAGGATCAAAGTCAAGGGAGTTGCCATGGGGAAGGGCAAAAATGGGGAGGGGAGAAAGAAAGGGCAAGTGTACAGTGAGAGAAGAGATGAGAGGCCAAAATGTCTGGATTATATAGGGAAGAACCTCTGGGGGAATGGTAGCCCAGCTCCTAGGCTGGAAAGTTCAAAGTTGGGGGCAGGGTATGCCACGTAGGGACTGAGGGATGCTGGGAGAACCTGGAGGCCAGGTCTGCTTTGGTATGTAAAATATGCTACTCTGTCCCTGTCCCCAGATCCAAAACCAAACAAGTGCCATTCTTTAGTGTCAGAGTGATAACTCCTAATAAATGGATGAACTTGATTTCACCTTATGAGTAACCTGGAGGCTTCATACAAAATGGCGGGGCTGGAAAGATGACTCAGTGGTTAAGGGCACTGACTTCTCTTCCAGAGGTCCTGAGTTCAATTCCCAGCCACCACATGATGGCTCACAACCATCTGTAATGCGATCCGATGCCCTTTTCTGGTGTCTCTGAAGAAAGCAACCATGTACTCACATATATAAAAAATAAACAAATCTTAAGAAAAAAAGCAAAAACAAAAATGGGTACAGTTATGTCAGACCATATCAAGTTCCCATGCTACTGGTTTTCTGTTCAGAGAGTCTTGACTATCCTAATGTCTCCCTGTGATTCTTCCAAAAGTTTGGATGTTTCATACTTTAAGGTCTTTGATCCATTTTTGCATTGATTTTTGTTCAAAGTGAGAGTTATGAATCTAATGTCACTTTTTTGCTGGTAGATATTGGTTGGCTAGCACCATTTATTGACTAGGCAAAAGGAGTTTGAGGTAGGAGATTTTGTTCCTGTGTTTCACCAGCCTGGGGATGTGCTAGGCAGTGGACATGTACACCAAAGGTAGGGGTCCTGAGTCTTCTAACTTCAGCCATTAGTGGGTAGGGTTACAGGAGATGTAAACCAGGGAGGGGCAGAGAGTCAGCCCCAAGTCCTCTAGCTCTTTCAGCAGCGGTGCACATGAATGGGAGAAGATTCTGTGGCTGCAGTGGACCTGGAGCCCTCTAACTTCTTCAGTTGGCATGTTCGCATGGCATGCCTTTAACAAACTTTTTGTTTTGGAGACAGGGTCTCTCTGAATCCACCCCCACACATGTTGTATGTCCCTGTATTCCCAGTTGTTATCGGGCACAGTCCTGCTGCTGATCCACTCAGAAGGAGTAAACTGTGGAACCTCTCCCACTACCATAATAGCTTTTCTATCTATGAGAAAGGAATATGGCTTTTGATAAATAAAGAGCTGGCAGCTGGAGCAGGGGCTGAACAGCGGGCAGAGAGCCAGAGGGACAGAAGCATGGGCCAGACTGGAGCAGGGAGTTAGAGCAGTGAAAGCTACATGGGGTCTTAAGTTGGGTTAAGTTAAGCTGAGAGACTACCCTGGCAAGAAGGCCAACAGCCTTAACCTGTATAGATACCTCTGTGCCCTTATTATTAAACCACAAGCGGGACCCTGAAAGCCCTGCAGTATTCTACAAAATACTGCAGAAAGGGAAGGGACACTGCCAAACTGGGTCTACGAAGCAAGTATTTATTCTGTTATCAAAATCAGAAAAAGACACACCAAAAACTACTGACCAATTTCCCTCATGAACGCAGGGGCTCTGGGAGGAGTTGGGGAAGGGAGAAAGCACGATCAGAATAGTTTGTATGAAAAAAATTTGAATTAAAAAAATTCTCAAGCAAAATACTTGCAAATCAAATTCACAAATACATTAAGATCTTAACAATCAGAAGGGTTTCAACCTAGGGACACAAGGTTGGCTCATCACACTCAAATCAACAAGTGTAATAAGCCATGTAAATGAACTTAAGCATAGAAATCCGTGATGACTTCTATAGCTGCAGAAAAGGCATTTGATAAAGTTCACCATGTCTTTGCTGGCTAGTTTTATGTCAACTTGACACGAGCTAGAGTCATTTGAGGAGGGGAAACTTCAGTTGAGAAAATGCCTCCATCAGACTGGCCTGTGGTACATTTTCTTGAGGATTGATGTGCGGGGGAGACATGGCTCACTATGTGGTGCGTGTGACACTTTGGGCTGGTGGTCTTGGGAACCATAAGAAAGTAAGCTACACAAGTCATAAGGAGCCAGACAGTAAGCAGCCACTCCTCCACAGCTTCTGCATCAGTTCCTAAACTCAGGTTCTTGTCCTGATTTCCCTGGATAATGGACTACAATTTGTAAAATGAAATAAGCCCATTACTTCCCAAGTTGATTTTGGTCATGGTTTTTTATCATAGCAATAGAGACCCTGCTAACAAAATCCTTTCATGATAAAAGATCTGGAAAAATTAGGAATAGCTAGACTGCACCTCAGACCAATAGAAACTATACACAACAAACTTATACTAAACGAGGGAAAATAAGAGTATTTCCTCTTAAATCCAGAACATGACAAGAGTAACCATTCTCTCTACTCTTATTAAATACAGTACTCAAAGTCTTTGCTACCTTATTAAGACAGGAAAAGATATAAAATACATAAATAAAGGAAAGAAAGAAGTCCAATTATCTCCATTTACAGATGGCAAGATTTTATATTTAAAAGATTTTACAGACTCTACTAGAAAGTTTTTCGGTTTAGTAAACATTTTCAGTAAAGTTTTAGGATATAAAATCAACATACAAAAAAAATCAGTAGTCTCAATATAGACCAATAAACTCTCTGAGAAACAAATAGAAACAAATTACTATTCATAATAGCTTGAAGAAGAATAAAGAAGGAAGAACCCTAACCAAGGAAGTGAAACCTCCACCATATAAACCTTAACACACCAAACCAAAGGAAGTGCCTTAGTTAGGGTGTTACTGCTGTGACAGTCACCATGACCATGGCAACTCTTATAAGGAAAACATTTAATTGGTGCTGGCTTACAGGTTCAGGATTTCAGCCCATTATCATCATGGCAGGAAGCACAGCAGTGTCCAGGCAGACATGGTGCTAGAGGAGCTGAGAGTTCTACATCTTCATCCAAAGGAAGCTAGGAGCAGACTATCTTCAGGCAGCTAGGAGGAGGTTCTCAAAGCCCACCCGGACAGTGACAAACTTTCTCCAACAAGGCCACATCTCCTTCAATAAGGCCACACCTCCCCCAACAAGGCCATACCTCCAAGGCCACAACTCCTAATAGTGCCACTCCCTGGGCCAAGCATGTTCAAACCACCACATTCCACTCCTTGGCCCCTGTATACTGGATGGAAATACTGCTGGAAATATCATAGTGCTTGGCTTCAAATTATATTACCGATCTGTACTAACAATGACAGCAGAGCACTGGCACACAGACATGTAGAACAATGGACTAGAATAGGGGACACAGAAATAAACCCACCCAGGCATAAGGATTGTCTGGATTACTAATTGATATACAGGGCTCAGACCACTGTACATGGCAGGTGGTCTTAGGTTGTAATAAGAAAGCTAGCGGAGCATGGGTTTGTGAGTCTGCCAGCAAGCAGTTCTACTTCATGGTGCTTGCTGCAAGGTCTTGCTTGAGTTCCTTCTCTGACTTCCCTCAATGGTGTACCATTGTAAGCAAAATCTTTCCCCCAAGTTGCTTTTGGTCAGAGTGTTTTTATCTTTGCAATGGAACGAAGCTACCACAGTTGTCCACCATAACTATAGAAAAGACTCTATTGGAGAAGACACCACTCACTTTGGACACAGGACATAGAGAAATCAGACCAGAAAACTCTTCTGGTTGGCTAGCTTCTATGGTGCTGGAAGGCACAAATGTAAGCTAGTGGGGGAGAAAAGGTATCAATGGTCTTATCCATCACTGGACTGTATATTCTACAGTAACAATTTTTTTGGCAAGGTGTACCCAGCGGTGCTGCAGTGGTGTGATGGCTAAAGAGGTAAACAGCTCTTTTCTTATTTGATATGAGGCCTGTGCTGATAACTGTAAATCTTATAAAAAGTGGATGGCTGGGGAGATCACACACCTTAGAGGGGAACCTACTATTGTGTGCTAAATGGTCATGTCATCAAACTGCCTTTTAAATGCTTTATGCCCAATGTTTATACCCATAAGTTTGTGTTGCTCTTAACCTTAGTCAGAGAAGGTTCTTTTTGCAGTGGCTAGTGGTTAATGGTGAGAATCATAACTGATCAGAATTATAAGTAATCGTGAATGCTCAGCTGTAGATGAATCTGTACTAGCCTTAACACAGAAGAGAGACCAGAAAGAATGTAAGAACTGGCAGATTGGGAGAAAAACTGGGAAATATTGACTTCTGGACATAGCATGGTTGTCACACACATCAACTCATGGCAACCGTGATTACTTGCTGAGTACTTTGCATAAGATTGAGCCGATCAAAATTCCAACATGGCTGGGGGGTGGGCCCCCTAAGCTTCCACCCTTTGCAGAAGAATTGATAGGTACAGAGAAAAAGAGAGCTACTCTTTTGGAAACATTGTGATAAGTGGGCCATAATCAGTGGATGGCTCCATGCTGAATTTGGTTTATAAATCAAAGGAAAAAAAAGATATGGAATTGGGAACAACATGGGTCAGTAGGGAATTGGAAGGAGGTAGTGGTAGATCAGTATGATCTAAACATGTTGTATATGTGACTGGAGAAATGGCTCTGCAGTTAAGAGCACTTGTTCTTACAGAGGACCTGACTTTTGTTTAGTTACCAGAGCCACATAGTGGCTCACAATCATCTGTAATTCCAGTTCCAGGGGATCTGACACCCTCTTCTGGCTCCCTCAGAACACCAGCCACACATGTGGTGGACATATATACTTGCAGGTAAACATATACATAAAATTAAAACAAACAAATTCCACCCAACTAAAGCCAACAAAAATATAAATCTAGGGAAATCTGAAAAGCACTGTCCATGGCCTGGTAATCTGAAGAATCAAAGAAACACCAGAGAAGGGAACAGAAGCAAGAGAGTGGCAGGGAAGGACCTTGATAAACTCCAGACAAGAACTAACAACTCAGACTTGGTGATTTCGTATCCTGTATCTCCACCTAGCTCACTTCCTCTACCCCATCTTGAACTTGTAAGGTCTTTTTAGCAGGCTAGCTTGGCCTTGCTCTGTTCTTACCCTACATTGTCTTTTCCTGTCCCTTGCTCCTTATCCCTTCCTTTTTCTTCCTATTGTTTTTTTATTTTTAAAGATTTATCGGTGTTTCCCCTGCATGTATGAGGGTGCTAGATGTCCTGGAACTGGAATTACACATGGTTGTGAGCTGCTGTGTGAGTGATGGGAATTGAATCTGGGTCCTCTTGAAGAGCAGCCAACGCTCTTAATGGCTGGGCCATCTCTCCAGCCCTTGATTTTTCTTCTTCTAAAAAACACAATCTGGCTGGGCAGTGGTGGTGCACGCCTTTAATCTCAGCACTTGGGAGGCAGAGGCAGGTGGATTTCTGAGTTCGAGGCCAGCCTGGTCTACAGAGTGAGTTCCAGGACAGCCAGGGCTACACAGAGAAACCCTGTCTCGAAGAAAAAAAACAAAAAACAAAAAACAAACCCACAATCTGGTCTGGTTTACAGATGAGGTATGAAAATGTAGTAAGATAAAGACTACCAGATACCCATAACTATAAAAAGGTATAAAGGAAATATGACACTGAATATTAATAAAGATAGGAATAACAGGGTAAAGTAAAGGAGGTGGTAGGCAAAGGAAGAAGCAAGAGTCCAGAGTCAATAAAAGAAAGTGTGAGCAACAGGAAAACAAGAGATAAAATCTGATTACAAAACAAACAAAAATACTTGTGAGCAATAAAAACGAACACATTAAGTAATATTAAAAATCTGAGATGGAGCCCTTTTTCCTCGTGGGGAGTTTGAAGGCAAGATGGGTCACCAGCAGCTCTACTGGAGTCACCCACGGAAGTTCGGCCAGGGTTCTCGCTCTTGCCCCATCTGATCTAATTACCACGGTCCGATCCGGAAATACGGGCTGAACATGTGCCGTCAGTGCTTCCGTCACTACGTGAACGACATAGGTTTAAGTTGGACTAAGCGACCTTGAATGGATTATTCTACTGTACCCAGTGAAACCGATTATGCTAGTCTTTGTGCACAAAGAATAAAAATGTGAAGGTCTTTTTTTAAAAAAAAAAAAGAGACGTGAAGGGGGAAGGGAGAGAAAGGAGAATAAACACAGATCGCAAAGTCTCTTCTTCGTTTAATCCTCATGCCCTGAATCTTGGGTTGGTGGGAGTGGTTTGTAAATGGATGTTTGTAGTTCCTCTCTGTTCCTCCTGTCCACGCTCTATGTGGGCCGAGAGCTGGACTGGCCAAAGTACATAGCGTCAGAGTTCACTTAGTCTTTCTGCTGGCCCAATGTGTTTCGTAGCCTGTAGGCTAGGCAGGCTGCCACTCAGGTTCCCCAGTGGTCTGTGGGGAAGAGAGCATCCAAGCTGAAGTATTTTCTTTTGAGTGCATTCGAAAGCTGGGGAACCCAATGGCAGCGAACTCTACACTGAAGAGGAATAATGGAGGGCACCCAGCACTCTGCCTGTTGGTCTTAGCGCTTTAACCCACCCTTACCCTCCTTGCAGGAAACCTCACGGAAAAAGGACAGCAGGTTTATTCAGATACAAGGGATCTGGGTGCACAGGTCTCAGTTCTAAACCAATTATTATGGTATGAACGCAGTTCTAGAAGCCATGTAATTCGAGGCCGCAGGCATGTAGCTCCATTTGTTATATTATGTAGATGAAGCCACCTAGCATGGGACACTCCAAAGGACAGACTCCCTGCTACCTAAACTCTATATCCTGCACGCAGCGACCTCTTGTCTCTTGTGACTGTCTCCCACCCAAGGGGGTACCAGGATCCCAGACTTGTGGGTTTTCTTTTAGGTCCTTAGCTCAGCTTAAGAAATTGGTCCCTTCTCAAGATGGTGCTTGCTTCTAGTACTAAGCCTTTAGAAGCAAAGCAGTGGGTTTCTTCACTACTGCCAGCCTGATACACAAGAGTCACTGGAACACCAAGTCCCTGCACTGGATTTAAGACTTGTGAGAATTACAGGTTTCTCCTATGGCTAAAATAGCTCATCACTGTCACCAGAGGTGCCAGGCTTGTTTCATGGTGGATCTGGCTTCACCTGTTTGGAGTACGGTTGGAAGGCCTTTTATTATCTTCCATATTTCTCTAGGCTTTCAAGATTTCTGCCACTTCTCCATTCCCAGATCCCCCTGACCCTTTTCTGCTGTTAAGACTCTACACTCTCTGTAGGCTTAGATTTTTTAAAACCTATTTTTAATAAAGGTTCTCAAATGCTTCAACCCCCTTTCTAGCCCACCATCCAAAGAATGTTCATAACTGCCAGGTGGCAGCACATGCCAGTACTCAGGAGGCAGAAGTAGGTGGATCTCTGTGAGATGGAGACCAGCCTGGTTTATAGAGCGAGTTCAAGGACAGCCAGGGCTGTTACAGAGAAAGCACCCAGTACCCTCTCAAAATATTGCAAGAGACCCTTCTCTATGGTTGGCCTTGAGGAAGTGTCACTGTGTAGGTGGACTTTGAGGGCTCCTAGTACTTAAACTCCACCCAATGTGAGTCCGTTGTCTTCTTGTGGATCAATATGTAGAACTCACAACCCCTTCAGCACCACGTCTGCTTGTACGCTGCCATGCCTCCTGCCATGATGGTAATAGACCGGAGCTCTGAAATTGTAAGCCAGCCCCAATTACATGTTTTCCTTGATAAGAGTATCTTCTCAGAAATAAAACCCAAACTGAGACAGTATATAAGCACCTTCTGTTCACGGAACTCTTAACATACTTCTTCAAGACTCAGCTTAGGTTGGCTTCCCTCTTAGAAATTATTCCCATGTCCACCAGGATGAAGTTTCAGTTCTCCCCATACGGCCTGTAACTACAAGCATTAAGTATCTACACAACACTACCTCACTGGAATGGGTGGTTTTGCATGTCTGACTTGCATTTCACAGATTACAAGTACATTTAAACTCAGAAATGTTTTACTAGTTGTGCCAAATGCCCATTGTATTGCTGAGTAGAAAAATATTTAATAGACACTTCTTCCCAACCAGAATGCAGATTACACAGAATGTTAGGTTTTCATTTTTAAATCAAACTACTGTTAATCTCCATGTTAGAATCTTTTCTGGAGTGTTTTAGATTTTTACTTCTCTAATCTGTGTAGGCACATATGTGCCATGGCATGGGTGTGGATGTCAGTCAACTTGACGGGTGAGGTTCTCACCTGCCAAATGTGATCATACTGTCTTTAGCCATGAGTCCATCTCACTGGATTGTAGGTGTCACCAGACTTGACATTTTACATGAAAGCAAGGATCTAAACATTGGACCTCTTTCTTCTTGCAGTAAGTACTTTACCACTGAACCATTTCTCCAGTCCTTACATTCACTAAATGTAATCAAAATGATCCTAAGCAAAGTCTAGATATCTATGCATCTAGAGTAGACAACTCTAATTTATATAAACATGAGGAGATATCAAGCCTTTTAAAGATTACCTTTTAAAACCTCTTATATGCAACTTTTATTTTTCATTGTTTTTCTGTTGGGGACAGAACCTAATGCCTTCCACACACTATGAAAAGCATACTACTACTGAAGTGTAGCCATAGGCTAGAATTTCAAACTTTAAGCATAGGTGTTATATATCCATACACAAAATAATGTCTACAGCCTAATAAAGAGAACCATGGCAAGGGGGAGGGATTTAAATCTGATTGTTATTCTTTCAAAGCCAATGATACCCCAAATCAGATATTTGATGATATGAGGTTCAAGAATCCTTTGAGTGAACTTACACCATGCAATTATACAATTGTTTTAAGAGTTGATAATGAAGATTGTTGGCTGTACTCACACACATACAAAAAAGAATATTTTTAGCCCAAATCAAGGTATTAAAGAACCATGTTCAGTTGACTACTAAAGAGTAAAATAGTTATTTATATTTTTAAATACTAAATACTTAATATGTCTATAAAGTTATCTAACAAAGGAATAAAGCCTAAAAATGAGCTAAAAATCTGAAGGTAGTTTTCTGTGACATTTGAGGGCAGCACTGAATTGAATGGTTTCACAGGATATTTCAAAGGAGTCCTTTTTATAAAGTAACAGACTTTTGGCTTACAATAAAAAATTAGGATGGTAATACAAGGGGGTCCTTGAAGGCATCGTACAGGAAAACAAAGACGAGGAGAGGTAAGAATGAAAACCTGGACGGTGGGTGAGGGAGGTCTGCCTCCACAGAGAGCAAAAAGGTCACCAGGTCATCAACAACCTCTACTCGCAGCTTTCTGGATGGAACACAGATATTTTTGACTTTATCTCCTCCAATGAGCAGACATACCTGTGTGATTAACATTCCTTAGTGCTTCTCTGTGAGTACAAGGACCTCTGTTCCCACAACAGTAATAATGAAGAGCAGAATTTATATACCAAAATTTGAATAGTTATAATCTCGGAAACATTTCGTACCGTTAGTAATCTCCAGTTTTTATTAGTAAGCAATTATTAACTAGGATTGCCTCTCTAGTCATTCTATTAAGGGCATATCTTTAACTTACATCACCAGTGGACACACGGTCTCTGTAGTCCAGGTTGGCTTCTACCTTGTCAATCTCCTGCCTTGGCTTCCCCAAGTGCTGGTATTAATAATCATGTTGCATTACTGTTCCCAAAGTTCTATATTAAAAGCCACAACCCATCAGGATTTTACGTTATTCAATAAGTGGTATTATTGTTTGAACTGAAAACTCTTGATTATAAAAATATTTCAAACATCTTATCTAGCTGAATTGTGGCCAAATTATTTCACTGGAAAGAACACAAACCCTTCCTCTTGTTTTCAAGTCTTAACTCATATCATACTAAGTAATGTCATGGAAAAGACACGAGATTGAAATGATCTCATTTAACAGTATTGGATGTGGACACAAATTTGAAAAAGCATGTCCTAGTAAGACTTAGAAGCAAGGGTTACATATTACACATAAATATGAAGGCTCAAAGGCTCTAATGATCCCAAGACATTGGTATCAAAGACACTGGATAGAACACTAACTAAAAGTATTATATTGCATGAGCTAAAGTATTTTTATGTAAAATATGACTACATTCAGCTATCTCATATTTATCTGTTAGTTTACCAATCCTATTTTAGAGGAATCTTCTCATTGGGACAATGGAGACAGAGTCGTACATCTGGCTAAACTTATAGGTGGTTAATTACCTCCTCAAAGAGGCCTTCTCTGAGCATCTCAGCTGATGGGATAATCCAGTAATGTTCTGTTCCATTATTTGGGCCTTAGTTGTTTTTTCCAACGTATCACTTCTCCCTGGTGTGAAAATTTTAAACTGTCTTTCTTGAGTAAAATGTGTGTTGTGTGACAGCAGAGTCTTTAACTATGAAACTCCAGGCAGTAATGAAGCACTTTAACAGCTGAGCAGTAATGGGAAAAGGCATGAGGGGACAGACACAGGCAGTGGGAGAAGTTGCACTTTGGCATTGAGTTATGACTTAGACGTCCTCCTGGACCTACCTCCTGAGTGCTGCAGCCATGGTCACCCAGCTTATGTGTTGCTGAGGACCAAACCAAGAGCTCTGTGCATGTCAGAAAACATGCTACCAACTGAGCTATGTGCTCAGCCACGGGTTTTTTTTTGTTTTTTTTTTTTTTAATTTTTTGAGAAATTAAAACAAAACTTTCACAAAGATAGTATTAATAGAATCTGCAAACTATTTAAAGGAGTATTTAACTGGAATACTTGCTTTTGGCTTACCTAACAAGTTTCTGAGACAGGATTTAATGTAGCACAGGCTAGCCTTTGAAGGTTAGCAATTATGTATGGTCTAGAACTTTGTGATCCAAACGCCTCCAACTCTCAAGGGCTGGGATTAAGTGTCACCACACTCAGCTAACAGAGGTGTTACTAATAACAAATGTCATGATCATTTTATCAAAGTTAGATACGCATGGATCGGGAAAAGTTATTTCTTGATTAATAGCTAATATATGGTTTTCACATATGGTCAGGAGTTCTGGCTCTGATACTGCTTTAAAATAGAGCAGCTATGAAGACGTTCCTTAACTGCAGGTACTGTCACCCTTTCAGATTCCCCACCTCTTACAGTTATGGTTCTCTCCTGACAGCATTCTTCGAAGTTTGCATGTTGACACAACTTCTATCCTATTGGTCTAATGGCCCTACAGAGGCTTTTTCTCAGGGAGTCTCAGAGAAGTCTTTGTGAATTGAAACTCGAGTTAGTCTTTTTCAAACAAGGCAGACATATATGATCTTTGGAGGCTTGTGCAATACAAAGTTGAACAAAAAGTCTGAAGAAACACAGGAACTGCTACTTGCATTGGTTTAGTCTTTTGTAAAGCAGGGCAAACTACAAGCTGACAAGGGTTTTACTCAGTGTTGAAGGCTCTTCCTTGTCGGGGACAACACGGAGATGATTGCTGGACTACAGTCAAGGTAATGCATGTGTAGGGACACTGCTCAAGACTAGGTTCTATATGTTGTTAGGCCATAATGATTACTACTAAGCAAAATGTCACAATGTTGAAGAGGAAAACCAAAACAGAAACCCTATTTCTGCAGAATTACTCCAATCACTTCAATACAGGCTAAATTAAGAGTAAACAGATGAAGTGTTAAAAATTAGAGCCATTATTCAAATATTCAAGAAATAATCTTGAGGATAGGATGTCTTGTGGAAAATGTCTCTGAGTTCTAACTTCACTATTATTCACTATTATTCCTTAAGGAAATAGTGAAAATATACAAACTAATTTTTTTTGTTCATAAACTTTTTGAATAAAAAATGATATAATAAAAGAGCTCACCATAATGTAGGATTGATTACAAATTATATAAACAGAGCATCAAGAATTATCAAATTACCAGTCTGATGACTGACTCTAAGATTGTTACTCTTTTTAAGCCCAATAAAATGGCAAATCATAGTGCATTGAAAACAGAAACAACAATATCAACCAACCAGACCCCCCAGAACTCCCAGGAACTAAACCACCAACCAAAGAGTACATAAAGAGGGACCCATGGCACCAGCGCATGGGTAGCAGAGGATGGCCTTGTTGGGCATCAGTGGGAGGAGTGGCCCTTGGTCCTGTGGGTATTCGATGTTCCAGTGTAGGGGAATGCCAGGGTGGGAAGACAGGAGTGGGTGGGTGGGTGGGTGGGTGGGTGGGTGGGTGAGGGAGCACCCTCATAGAGGCAGGGGGAGGGGGAATGGGATGGAGGTTTCCAGAGGGGAGACCAGGAAAGGGGAGAACATTTGAAATGTAAGTAAAGAAACTATCCAATAATAATAATAATAATAAAACAGAGACAAAGCCTGGTTTTAAAGCTATCCGCCGCTGCTCAATGCTGATAAAATTGAACATTGAAACAAGCATAACTGCATGGTAGTAATTTTGCTTATTCCCGATGTTAAAAATGAATGTTCTACTATCTTATGTGATACACTATTATAATTACATTTTATAAGAATTATCTCATATACTACACTTACATACATTTAAAATTATTAAATACTAAAGAAAGAAAATATGTAGGCATAAAAAATACGTAGGCAAAAAGTATTTGAGAAAACTTAAGTTGCATTTATTTCAATATGAGATTTATTTTTAATGCCTTCACGGAAATGGATCCTGTTGCCATGGAGCTGGAAGAAAACAAAACAAAGATTTGAGGTTTATTAATACTAAGAAGTAGTATAGTAGAAAGAGTCTTAGATTAAGCCAAAGGTCATTTATCAGGAAAGGATCCTGAGGGGGCTGCTCGAGATTCTCTGGGTGGTAGTCTCCTCATCTGTATCTTAGGTATTCCTGAGAATTAAACATAAGGGGACAGACTATGTTTGGCACACAAGTTCCAAGTATTTTCCTGTAGTTTCACTTTTTGGTGTAAAACCCAAGCATCGTAAGCAATAAAGGTGCTAAGGAGAGGTCTGAATCTTTTCAGTAAGCACTCACTGTGATAGGTGACTTCTGTGCATTGTTACTCTGAAAACTAAAAGAGGGGCTTGTATACTGCAATTGTCTCCTATTTTTTTAAAGCATGATTTATGGTTATTTTAATATTTAATTCTTTTCTTTTTCATTGGACCAAGAAAGCAATAAATAAGATTTCTGAGTCACAGCTGGGCTTGATCCTCAAAGTGACCTTTTCTTACTAGCACAAATGGTTGGACATTTGTTTAACATTGTCAATCTGCCATACATATCTACTATGTTTGGTGTTTGGTGTTGATCTGATGGTACTACTGATGGATGACATCAACCAGAAGAGAAAAGCACAGGAGTACTTCCGCCCTCTTGGCCTGTCCAAAGTCATTTGCCTGGGGAGGGAGGGAAGGAAAAGGTACCTAGACTATGTTACCACCTCATATACCATTGTCTGTTAAAGAAGAATGTCAAACAGCATCATTGCTGCACCAGGGGCACTGCCCAGCAGAACAGCAACTGCTTCAGTGAGCCCTGAATGTGGGTGGGTGGAGGCAGCAGTGGTGGGAGCTCAAACAGAGAACTGCAATGTTATTCTGGTGTCTGAGGTAGCTAATGCCTTCCTGTCCTCCTCTGTTGCTCTGTTCAGGCACTTTCCAACCCGAACCCCCTGAGGAGTCACATCTGCTTTGGCAACACATTTGGGGCTTTCCACAACACAGGCCATGGCCCAGATGAACAACTGATGTGTTCTTGTCAAAACAAATGCTAGAAGGTTCTCCTGACCTCTGACAATGATGTCACTGTGGATTTTACTGTATAAATGCTGTACTCCTTCCTGAGCTTTGGTGCCAAGAGGTCTTTAGTGGAAAGCCTACTATTGGCCGCCAGCTATAAGGATTCTAATGTGGCCTCACATGTGTGGCGGTCTGTAAACCACCTGGGCTCTAACATTTCCATATTTAAAATGAATCAGTCAGTATTAACTCTAATGCAGCGGTGCTGATACTCACCACCACCACCCCACCACTCCTTCTAAAGAGTGTCTCATGTGGCCAAGGTAGGCTTCAATCTCACTATATAGCTAAGTCTGACCCAGAAATTCTGACTCTTCTGCCTCCACCTCCCAAGTGCTCACACTACAGGCATGAATCATCACTCCTGACTAAGATTTCTAAATTATAAAGAGAATTAAATTGGGTTGGCATGTAGCTTAGGGAAAGAACACTTGGCCAAGGATGTTTAAGGTGCTGGGTTCCCTCCCAGTAGAGGGAAAAAAAAGAACAGAATTATTCAATATATTTCCATTCCAACTGAGACAAATAATACCTTAAATAAGCTTTTACACTTATTCATTTTTAGGCTTAGTAAGGGGTTGAAAACAAATGCTTAAAAGAAATAGGCTTATGTTTCTCTAAGATACTAACATTGACTTTTTAGTTTGGAGGATATTCTGTCTCTGATAAGAGACTATTTGGGTGCTTTTGTGTAATTAGTTTTGCTGAGAATTCATGTATCCCACATGCATTCTGGGACAGCAGCATTCTCTGCTTCTTGCCTGGGGACAGTGTGAGCAGCTTGCCTCCCACTCCTGCTGTTACATCTTCCTTTCACAATGAATGGACTGTACTCTATAAACTGTGAGCCAAAGTAAACCCTTCCACCCAACTTGTATTAATGTGATTTTTGTTTTGTTTCCTTTCGATGACAGTCTGTGTAGCTATCCTAGAACTTACTTCTTAGACCAGGCTAGCCTACCTAGTGCTGGGATTAAAGGTGTGTGCCACCACTGCCTGACTTCAATGTGGTATTTTATAACTAGGTGCTTTACAAAAAACAAAAAATATTTAAGTTTAAGAGACAAATTATCAAGTTTGTAAACTACTAACTTTCAGATAATGGCATTTACTTTCTATGAAGATATCAGAACTCAGAGAAGGAAAAAGTTGATTAAAATAACTGACGGTTTTCATTTTTCCATCTTTGTATTTTACTCTTTTTCTCTTTATTAAAATGAAGCTTCATAATAGGAAATCCAGATAATGTAGAAAACGACTTTCTACATATCCTGTGACTGCTACTGGAGAGTGGATGACTGAAATGTTAGTGTGGTTTAATTTTTTTGCTTTTTTTTTTTTTTTTTCCCCCACATGTGAGGTTAGTTTTAAAAGAATGTCATGTCATTAAAAACTTGTATGACCAGGTTGGCCTCGAACTCGTGATCCTCCTGCCTCTGCCTCCTTCAGCAAATCCTACCAGCATGTGCCACCACAATGTAAATAAAGTAAATATCCAAGGGAGGGGGGGACTTGTATGACAAGTTTTAATGGTTTCATCACTGCATGAACTTCACTGTAATTGATTTAGCGACTCTAAAGATAGTTACTGAGGGATGTATTAGTAACATCAATTTTCTTTTGTTTTCTAACACTAGATTTACAAATTAAAATAAAATTCCACTTTGCTCAGTATAGGAGCAATTCTACAAGTCTACAAAGAAAACAGCTATATGTCTCATCGTTTGCAAATTCCTTACATAAATATAAAGATCAAAATAAAGCTGACTCAATCATTGATACGTGCAACTCACCGTAAGTCCAAGGAGCTTGCGGAAGCACACCTGGGTTAGGCGGATAAGGACACAAAGCCTGTGGAACTGGTTGACGAGAAGCAAACTGTGAAGAAACTGGTTGTTGATAGTTGTAAGAAACAGGTGTGTGAGCTGGAAAATACCCGTTTCCTGGGATAAAGGAATTTGCTTGTGGCTGTCCAGCATAGTAACTAAAATGTTCAGAGTACGAACGATTGAAATGCACGCTCTGGACAGTACTTCCAACTGTGGCCAGCATTGGAGGAGGAGGTCGCTGTATCTCATATGCTGCCATCCCTTGGTATGTGTGAGTAACAGCAGTGCCATTGCTGCTGCTGTACTGGTAAACACACCAGGAGTAGTATGGGTATGAAGGCCCAGTTGAGTGCTGACAAGAGTTATGCACTGCAGAACATGCAGGCTGTGGAGGGTCACTCCTGGATGTGCCGACTTTCTGAGTCAGGACTTTTGGATTCTGTTCAGAGCGAGTGTGCTGTCTTGTTCTATTCACACCAAGGGCTGAGTTCCCATATGAGCCAAATGGCGCAGTACTGGGATTTGGTGCATCTGTCACACACTTTCCTGGTGATTCACTTTTTATAGGCTGTGCTTTATCTACTTGCATGACAGGAATTTTGTCCTGGATACACACAGGTTCTGGAGAGCTGGTGCATGTACAATCTTCAGTAGACAAATCTAGTACTTCATTATTTTCATGTTGAAAGTCTGTGCCACTCATTTCAAGACTGCTATGAATGTCCTTCACAGACTGGGAAGCAGACACTGAGAGCAGGGCTGCATTAGGCACAAGAGGGTCATCATGTCCTACTGTTAGGTTTGAAGGCGAGATCTGTGTGAGATCCACAGGGGTTTTATGGGTCTTCTGTGCAGGGGTATGGTCAGGTGAGCAAGAGGCATCTATAACCTTTTGGTCACAAATTGCTAAAGGACAGTCTTCCTTATCATTTGGTTCAGCAGCACTAAAATTCCCATTTCTTTTCTCTCTGTCATTTGAGTTTTCCTGCTGTTCAGTGAGAGACGCTAAAGCATCAGGTAAGCTGTCTGTTGGCTCTATTTTGCTTTCTGTCTTTGGTGTGCAAGTGTCTTGTACACTTTCAGCAGCTGACACTGAGCCAGGTACTGAGCTTTGTCTTTTGACTACTTCTGGAGATGCAGAGATGCTTTTCTGACTGTCAGAGGAAATGGATCCTGTTTTGTTTTCATCACTGGGAGGAGATCCTGTAGTGCTATGGAGTGCAATGTAAATACAAACAACTTTAAAGATAGTCACAACATGTTAATAGATAAACACTTGACATTTTTATTTAGTCAATTAGACATTTTATTTAGTCAATTTAAACATTTTTATTTAGTCATTTAGTTTAGAATTTATAAGACTGACATTTTCTCATTTTCCTGGTAGTACACAAGTAAAACATTTTTCAGTTTTACTCCCTTGGTTTGAATTTAGATATGGTTCTTGTTGAAGATGATATACTCCACATTTCAAAACATTTCGGATACTGTGTTAAAAGTCTGAGTTATTTGAAAATCTTCCCCCCAAAAGCCTCTTTTTAAAATTAGGAAACTATCATTATTCAAAAGTTCAGTATAATCTCTAGATCATATACTTCCAACCCACTGACAAGCTCATTACTCATGAGTAGCTAGTTACTTTCCCCTGTCCCCATCTCTTTTAGTGTAACTATTAATTGTAGGTCCCTAACCACCGAATGCACCTCCTTTTCTTGTAAAAACAAATGTTCTTTTGTTTGTACATCTTCTGGGAATAAGAAAAGCGGCTGACAAAATTCTTGCAATTCAATATTCATGACATTCTTACGAAGGTTAAAGCCTTAACTAGGCAATCATGGCAGTATCAAGAGCCAGCCCGGGCTGAGAGAGAAGAGGAGTTGTTTCCCCTGAGAAGAACTCATCTTTAGACTAGAGTCTCTATACCCTTCTAAGAAAAATCCAAAGGCCCTCGGGTTTTAATTTTATTTTGTTTTGGTTTTCTAAGGCAGGGTTTCTCTGTGTAACAACCCTGGCTGTCCTGGAATTCTCTTTGCAGACCAAGCTGACACAGAGTTCCACCTGCTTCTTCCTCACGAGTGCCAGGACTAAAAGTGTGCACAATGCCCAGCTCAAAAGGCCCATGTTTTAATCAGTATAACCTAAAAAGGCATTTTAATGACAACCCACATTGTCATCTAACGCTATATAAACTGAGTTTCCAGAATAGGTAATTTGTCTTTATCTTATTTCCAGTGATGATTTTTTTGTGTAGACTCACAGCTGCCTAGATGACCTCTGTCCCTTCATAGGATATTCATTTCTTTCAAGTTAGCCCTCTGTATCAATCTTATAGCAGACAGGTTAATTCTTTAAGTAATAAACACTTGAGTTTTCAAACCTAAGATAATTATGCTGGTGTACCCTCTAGTACTTTGTGTTTTTATATGCCACTTTATAATAATTCAGAGTCATATATGCTATAAAAAGAATTCTAGAAATGTATTATTTTAAAAAAGGAAAATCAAGAAATAAATGAAGCTGTAAGTTCTTTTTATGTTTTGTTACTTATTATCCTTCGTGAAATGGATAATCAGAAATCCAAAATTTTACAGATGAATAACTTAGCACAAAATGATAAAAATGTAAGCAATGTAGTGAATTTTCTATAATTAACTTATTTAGCTTAAATAAAGTCTTTGAGACCATATTCTTCCTACTTTACACTGTTACAACATCCTTCTCTAAAACAGAACATTTGTATTATGTCTGTAAAATACACACCATTTCTACTAATGCCCCAACGATATAACATGACAATTTCTCTTTAGCCAATTTTGAACTTTAGTTGATTTACAACTTAAAAATTAATCACTTGTCCTATTTTATGCACATCTATACAAGTTCGCTAAGCAATGCCTATTAATACAAATTTTTTCTTTCTTGATTTAACAATCATCACTTTATAAGCTCCAGCTAACTTTAATCATCTTATATGGCATTTGCCTTCAATACTTAAGAGTGATGTTCAAGATCATTAGCCTTACTTAACAAGCTTCCACATCTCTTATGCTTGTCCTCTGAGCTAAGAGTATGATTCAGTAGTTTATGCACAACTACAAATCCCTTTATTTTTCTTTATTAGTTGCCCATTTTTATGCAAAAAGGATTGGTGGCAACTCCTACCTTGGATGTTTGGATATAGTCTGGCTGTTTCCAACATCTTTCATGGTAACCTAAATAACAGAAAAATGTAATAAATTAAAATATAATCACATAATGGAAAAAGACTGAAGTTTTACATTAGTGATGACAAGCTACATCAACCTATCCACCCATTCAAAAACCGGTGACTCTGCTAGACTTCCAGTTATTTCGCAGGTTTATAGCAACTGCTTTGAAAACATAAATTTGAAACAGTCTTCCTGCTCATATACTTTAAATTCTCTAAGCATTATCTCCAAGCCCCAAACTTGAAGCCTCCAAATTGCAGTGCTCTGAGCTATGACACAGTGCTGTGGAAATGTTTTTATCGGGAACCTTTTGCTCCATGCAGAAATTAAAATTACTACAAAATTACCTTGGGCACTGTGAATGAAACATAAATGAATTTCCTGTCTAGCCTTTGGTCCCATTCCCAAGATATCTGACTATATATATGCAAATATAACTACGGCTGGAAATTGCCAAAAATCTGAAACCCTTGTACTCGTTAAGTATTTTGGATTAGTGCTATCAACCAGCCTCTACCTTCCATTCTTTCACTAAAACACAGCACCATTTTCTAGTCTTGGCTGACTGACTACTTCTAACTATACTCAGAATTCCATTACCATTTAAATCACCAAAATAAATACAATCCTAAAACCAACATATTTCACATGACATTATACTTTAGTATGTAAAGAAAAGATAAAGTTTAAATTCTTTACTTAGGCTTATATTTAAGACCTGAACATCTCCCCACTTTCGGACCTGGAGCCTGCTAGGGTCTGTGCTACACTGAAACAACCACCTTTAAGTTTTGCCTCATTTTTCTTGGCACCAACTTAAATTAGCTGGAAGCACAGTTCTAGGGATAGGCCACTTGCCCAGCATATGCAGAATGTGGGTTCAAATCTTAGTACGATAAAAATAAATAAGGAGTTTATTTATTTGTCCTATTATTCCACATGATTTAGCCAGTTTTTAATGTTCAGTACATTAGCCAAAGACACCACCCAAGAAATAAACTTGGTCGGTCACTGGTATAACTCACATCCACAATAATGAACTTGCCCCTCTTATTAGCTATTAAAATTTATTCTTTCGTGAAATACTTTCTAAATTAAAAAATATAAAATTATGTACTTGTGAAGTTCCTTAATCACACAAGTCTGTAAATAATGAGTCGTTTAATACTAATAGCAGGCAGAATTGAAAACATCAACTCTTCTATTCTGTAAGCTACTTCTCTGGTTAGAGAAAGCTTGTTTTCATGAATATTTGCAAGACTGAAACAACAATATTTGTACCTTTTGCTTTTTCCAACTGGAAACAGTGTCTGTAATTCCTTTTCCCCGAGAGACTTCACATGTGTCTGCAGTCACAGGCCGCTTTTTAGAGGAACCTGAAATGTTTCTTATTGGGCACTCTGCACCTGGAGGTGCCTGCTCAGAAACTCCAGGTTGACTGCTGTCCGCCTCAGGTTCTGTAATGGGTGTCTCCATCTTTTCTTTTCTGTTTTGTTGCAAAGCATTCCTTCTGTTGCGCAGCATTTGGAGAAAGAGAAGATGAGTGGACAATTTAGTATCTTTAGCACTTAGTACCTTCATATGTTCAATTGTCTTCATAACTTTTATAATATGAACCATTTTTCCAAAATCTTTCTGAGGGACAGCCATTACATTTTTGAGTAACAGAAAAAACTGCTTGTAGTTATGTTCTAATTCTGCCACAGTGTTTCCAAAATTTACAGATGTGGTATGTGGCACCAAGTCAATATATGTGGAAACTGAATACTTAGAGTTATTCAGAAGCCTTTTAACGCCTGTAAGTTCCTTAAGTTCTCTGTAGAATAAATGTAGAGCATAGGAACAGTTAGAAGCTTCACCATATTCATAGACAACAGCCAGTTCTTTCTTAAGGACAGAAATTGCAGTCTCTATCAATTTCCAAAGGCAATGTGTTTTGTTGTCATCAATGGAAAAGGAAACCACTTCTTCTTGGCAGCCAATAAGCTCAGGAAGAAGAGACCAATCGAACCAGAGCATACCTCGAAACCTCTGGTTGTGTAGTTTCTTTGCTATTAAATTTTTAAGGTAGTGAATTGTTTCTGAGATCATGACAATTTCAATATAAATCTCAATAGCTTCAGGCTTTAAAATGACAGCCCCAGGGTTGCAGTTGTTTACCATATCCAAGACATTTTCTTCCATGATAAAAATATTATCTACGTTATCTTCTTGCAGCATCTGAAAGTATTTTTTTAAAATTTCTAAGTGATCTGTACATCTGAGAGTGAGGTCCTGTAACATTTCTAGGTCTGCAGATTTAGCTTGATTTAGTATCTCACCAACACAAGAAATATCTGGATATGAAAGCCAAGCTTTATTCAGACTACAGTTTGGTATGCTACCTACAGCTGATTGTTTGGAAGCAATCATAGCATCTTCTTCAAGCCCAATACTAGTAGGTTCATTTTTTAAGCCTTTAGACAAGACACCATAGATCTTCTTCAACTTAGAAAAAGCACACTCATTTATTTCCTCCACTTCTCTATTCTTTTCTGAATGTCTTCTGGGTAAAGAACAGCTTTTTTCTTTCCATACAAGACTTTTTGCAGCATCGAAATATATATGCTCCAGACCATAAAGACAGATTTTCATACTGATTTCTTCATTGCTCTTGATAAAACTAACCTTTGAGGAGACTATTTCTATAATGATCCACAAATGATCTTTCTTTCCTGGATAGGAATGGACTTTAGGAGAGCCCCCATGTACACTGATCAGCTTCAGAGTGCTTTTTCTTAAGGTTTCCAGGTCTCCTAAACTATCTCCAAAGTTAACTCCACAGGCAAATGGAACAGAAAGACAAAAGTCAAAGCAATCCGAATAGTGCTTCATTATGGCTTCACATTCATTAATTTGCCGTTTGTATTTTAAGAATGCGTAATATGAGTTGTTTTCTTTTTTTGTTTTTGTTAAGAATTCAACTAACTGCTTATGATAATTCTGTAACTCACAGAATGCATTGTATTTTAGTCGTCCTTGAAAACCAGGATAGAAATTGGACTGCAGTTGATATCCACGTGGCCTGTGAAGCAGTTCACTGTACAAGCTCTCATCATACCAAAGTAAGCTTCGGAATGTTGGCTTACCTTCTAAGAAGCTTTTTTTGTTTTCAATAAACTGAATAGTTTCCATTGCCATTTGAAGTTCTACCCAAGTATCAACAGCACATGGTTTCAATTTAAGTCTACAATTATTCCACAAGCTTTGTTCTACCAACAGCTTTCTTGAAATCAGGATTTGGTCAACTGAACATTCTTGTTGTCTTTCAAAAGCTTCAACAAATAAAGGGAGAATATTTTGACACAGCTTATTCTCTTCTTCTAAAATCTGTAGAGATGTTGCTTCATCTGCTCTCTCTAAAATTTGAGACAGTTCTGTTACATGAGATGTGTAATTAGCTGAGCGATGTTCTTTTAATTCCTTCTGAAGAGTAGCAACTTTAGGGTTCCCATGTAAAACAGGCTTATGATTAATCTCTGCAATGGCTGGCTTAGAGAGACAGTCAGAGTGAGAGTTGTTACTAACTTTAGTTTGCCCTGATTCCTTTCTTTCTTTAAGCTGGTTAGGAATGTCTTTCAAAGAGATTGTGTCTACAGTAGAATTTTTAATGCTTAGATGAGAATCAATCAAGTTGTTCGTAATTATTTTCTTGTTAACATGAAATGATTCTTCTTTTAGGATCTTATTTTGACTTTTGTACTTAAAACTAATAGCTGATCCTTCAGTAATAATTTTTTTGTAAACTGCTTGCTCAATTTTCCTAATTTTTTCTTCCTCAATGTATTTTGCCATATATCTTTTTGAAGGACCTGTTACATTCTCTTTTAAGAGCATAGAACTATCATTGCAAGACAGTTTCTTCATATTCTTCTTACAAATTTTACTTTCTTCAGTTACTGATGTTAGATCTAATTTAGATTTCTTCATAATATTCATCTCGTTCTCATTTATATCGAAGAGTCCATTTTCAGCTTCCTCTCCAGCTGTCACTAGAATTGATGAGACTGGAGGAATAGTGTAACTTCTGCTTGTTTTATTTTCTGTAGGAATGCTTGATGTGGTCTCCACAGGAACTGTACACTTTTCTATAGGAAAAATTGCTTCTCCATTTTTAGCACAATCAGATACACAGTTATCTTGTTCATACATATCAACACTTAAAATATGCTTTTTGTTTGAGTCTAAAATTGAAATATGTATGTCAGTGTTAGCTTTACAAGTTGCATCATAGCTTTTATCTGGACTATGACTTGTGCTTTCTTTTATGAAACTTAAAGACACTGAATTGCTTTCACATACAACTGTTTTATCCTCAGAATTATATTCTTTTGCTATATCCCTAATACTATATGTTGAATGGTTTTCAAGTTTTGCAGAGTCACTATTACATAACTGTGTATCTGTCTGATATTCTTTTTCAGTTAGTGTTTCTTTTGGGTCAAGCATATTTCCACTTGTTTCGGAGAAATGCTCAAGTTCAGAAGAGCTTGAATTTCCCACAATGCTATTAGCATATTCTAAATGACTTATACTCTGGGATGTATAAGCTAGAGGTAACTCTGATTCTGGAAGTTGCTCTTCATCACAAAATTCTCTCACATGGAAAGTGGTACGACTACTGGAAACATGCCCAGACATGATTTCACTAGAAAGGCACTCCGCAATCCTCTCTCTGTTTGCTCTATACGATCTGTGCTTTGATACCGGGGTCAGTGACTCCTCAACATCAAATCTTAAAAATCTTTTATCTCCCCGTTTGTCATATTTTCTTTTAGACAAAAAATGCTTAGAATATCTTCTTTCAGACATCAAACTATCACCTTGAAGATCACAACTTTCCCAGAAGTTATTGCGTATTATTGCATATGCTTTTGGTAGTGGGCCCTTCCTCTTTTGTACCACTTTAGATATAAGCTGCAAAGATGTATGAACTCTTCTATGGGCTTTTTTTAAGTGAATAACAGCTTTGTTCAATTTTCTGGACAAATGTTTGCTTTTACATAAAGATGCTTCATTATTTAGAATATTCAGTACATTCTTAATGTGCCTCTCTGACTGTGAAAATGTTTTAATTCGTCCTTGGGATAAGGAATAAAAATGGTCAGATGAGTCATGGCTTGTTGGCTTCTTCCTCTTCTCGTGAGTTTCATGCTCCCGGAAGTCTTTATGGGCTATGTTCTGACCCCTGGAAGATGCATGCAGGTTTCTTTTGCTACTTCTTGATTGCCTGTCCTTTTTATTTCTAGTATCGTTAAAGTTAAGTTTTGGTTTTGTGGGACATTTACTCTTATCATTCATTACTGTGACATTAGATGGTTCAGTAGATAAAGAGTTGCTGTTTGGTTTACCAGATCCTTGATCCACATGTGTGTTATGACTTGAATTGGAAGAATGGGAACTTCCAGACTTGCTCGCATATCCTGATTCTTGCATTGAATTACCAACCTTATTTTCACATGAAAAACTTGAATTTTCTCCAGAAGGTTGGGAGCAAATGCCAAATCCAGAAGCATCCCCTTCTTTGTTTGTTTCTGGTTGTGTAGATTCAGTGACATGTTTGGAAAAATTATCTTTCAACTCTAAAGATTCATCAGTGGGACTGATTCTTAGACTAAGTAAGTTTGTAATTGTAACTTGTAGATCTGGAAGAAAAATTGGGTTGTGGAGCTCTCCTTTGTCTTGTGAACAGAAAGAAACACAGTTACATTCTTTGGAACGATGCTGATCAGCACCCTCCCTTCTTGCAGAACTTGAGGTTTCCATTTCCTCATAACTGCTTCCAAATAGGCCTTCCCAATCAATCCGAGACTTTAGAGACTCATATAAGTCAAATTCTTCACAAAGATCATTTCCATGGTTGCGCATATTTTGTTGAAATAAAGAAGCATTATTACATTCTTCTAGATCTACCTCAATTTCACTTCCCAATCCAGAAGTTTTTAGAGCTGAATTCTCATTAACCAACTGATGTAAGTCTTGTAATTTATCTTTATCAGTATCAACTTCACATTCAGAAATGCTATGTTTTACTAAACCCAAATCTGAACTCTCAGAGGAACAAGTTTCTTTTAACTGGTCCTTTTGACGATCCCCAAGACTTGTGATTACTGTAAGGACAGTAGTGCCAACTACTTGTTTTGTAGCATCTGAGGCTACTACACACACTGAAGAACCTTCAATTTCTGGAAATGTGGACACCAAGTGCTCTAGGCCTCTTCCATCATTTGGTGCATGCCTTTGTTCTACAGCTTCACTCTCTGATGATGCTGTTTCTGCTGGTTTACCTTTCTTTCCCCCAAATGAGTTAACTGTGAAACATTCTTCTACTTTGGTGTTGCTCTCAATTTCCATCAATTCAACTATATTGGAGAAAAGGTCATTTGCATGACAAGCTTGCTTCTCACTTCCATTTATGTTATCTATATTGTGTTCTGGAGACAAAGAAGCACTCTCTTTCTTCTTAGCTTCATTTGGATTTTCATCATCTCTTTCTTCTTGCAAATTAATTTTCAAGTTTAGATCACAGCTCAATTCTGCATCACAAGACAGGCTGTGATCCTGCACATCATCTTTAACATGAGAAGCTGCTTCTTTGTGATGGTGATATGGTGACACTGCCCCATTCTCATTTTCCTTCTTGACACATGCATATTCTCCAATTATGTTGCAAACTGAACTGTCAAGAGATATGTCAATGGCAGAAGATGAAATAACTCTATCAATGAGCTTTTCACTAGCCAGGGGGAGATCTTTTGCTTCCTGGAAAGCATCAGACAAAATATTACCAAAGTTCCGATAATTTTGTACTGTTTTTAATTCTATTAGCCCTTGAGACATGGCAAAATTTGTATTAATATTGTCTTCATGCTCCAAAGAGTGTTGAGGGTACTTTTGTGAAAGACACTCTATCTTTGGAGTAAGAGAACACTCTAATTCCAATGCTACACGATCTACTTCATTCTTATCCCCTGTGGAAGACATGGGAAATTTGGGCATTTGTAACTTGTGAGTAACTGCTATTTTTCCACAATTTCCACTTAACGAATTAAGATTTCCACCTTCTTTGCGTTCCTGGTACAATGTTTTGGAAGTATCAATTGGGCTACTAATAGTTTTATTAGTAAAAACAGTTTCTTTGCACAAAGTTTGGTTGACTCTATCTTTAGAGCTGTCTTCTGGGCTGATGAAGGTTCTCATCATACCCGTATCTTGCATGTATTCACATAGGTTTCCTTTCTTCTGGACTGGAAAGTCAGAAGACAGTGACTCTTGAGAGAAATGACCCTGAGAGTCTTTGCTGTAAGTATTTTCTGATTCATAGGAGTTCTGAGGCTTATTGCTCGGAGCTGTTAAACCTGGGATGTTGCTTCTCATTTGAGCTCCTTGGACCTGTTCTTCACTGTATTTTTGTTTCCCAACATCTGAAAATGCATTTGATAACGAACTAGGGAAGGAAGAACTGTGTTGCTCTTTAAACTGTTCTGTAACAGCAATTCTACTGGATGCTATGCAATCATAGCCCTTTGAGCTGATATTATGAGTCTGATAGTGTGAACTTTCAGAAGAGAATTTGAAGCAAGAGGCATCCAAGCAACTAGTAATGGTATGATCAGCAGGGACTTCGGATGAAGAGATGGAACTAGTTGGCATACATGTCAGCTTTACTTGTGAATCATCACGACTCAAACTCTTATCAAATGGTAAAACATCACTCAAACCTGTAGCATTATTTTGGTTTCTCATGCTCTGTTCTCTCTTCATCAGTCTTGGGTCCTTAATGAGTTTTGAAGTAATAACTGTACTTGAGCCAGTATTGTTGTAAGAGGGGAAAGCAGCAGAAATACTACTTAAAATACTTCTAAGATATGTCACACTTAACAGGTCACCATTACCACTTGCTGTGTTATCAGTGGGTATGAAAGAAAAACCTGAATTGTGTGTGTATACTTGAGAAGCATCTCTAAATTTTGATGAATTTTCTGTCTGTCTGTTGTATGCTTCAAGCACAGAATTGTTTCCATTTTGTACATTTCCATAAGAATTAGAAGTATCTGAGCTGGAAGGGCCCATCTCTGAATTCAGTGCTTTACATGGACAATTATCCTGAACAAATGGATCAACAGGTTTCCTGAAGTGCTCAAAGATGACTGTAGCATCTTTTCCTTTTCCAATTCTTTTGGCAATTGTACAGTTATTCAGAGAACATGCTCTTTCTGTGGAAACATAAATAAAAAAGTACTTCATGAGTGAGTATAGCTGACAGTTCATTTAAATAAACCAATGATGATTATCTCTTCTTAGCACAAAAGAGCAGAGGTTAAGAAACTAAGTAACAAAATACTGCAATGTAAAATGTGACCCTACTCTAGCAACTTAACTTAAAAAAATAGCCTATTTGGTAAGTGAATTCTGATAAGTAATAAAAAAAGAAATATTACAATAGAAAGTTGGAGAGGCTGGGGAGATGGCTCAATGAGTAAAAATGCTTATGCCAAGCTTGATGACATGACTTTGGGGAGCTTGAGCCCCAGGACACAGTTGATGGAAAAAAAAAAAAATCTCTTTAAAGTTGTCCTCTGACTTCAAAGTGTGTGCCATGGCATGACAACACATGCATATACTTAAAAATAAAATATATATAAAAAAATCAAAGTAGGGAGAAAGAATCCTATAAACCCTTTCTCTGTAGCCATAGCATAGTAAGCACCCTTGGAAGTAATAAAGACTGAACATACTTTAGCCACACGCTTGGAATCAGAGGTATCTTAGGACAGCTTTGAAAGCAATATTGGGTGTGGTGGCTCATGTTTGTAATCTCATCACTTGAGAGGCTGAGAAGTAGAATGGCTAGCCTGGGTTATATAGCAAGTACCAGACAAACTAAGGTTACACAGCAACATGGTTTTATCAAAAAAACAAAACAAAAAAAAAACCAAAAAAAAAAAAAACAACTTGAGAAAAAGTCCTAAATCAGTTCACTTAGAAATTATTTACTTCCGATCTTACTGAAGTTAAAAAAAGAGTCTATAGAGGCAGGCAGTGGTGGTGCATACCTTTAATTTTAGAACTTGGGTGACAGAGGCAGGTGGATGTCTGTGTGGCAGGTTTGTGTGAGTGAGGCCAGCCTGGTCTACAGAGTGAGCTCCAAGACAGCCATAGCTACACAGTGAGACCCTGTCTCAGAACACAAGACTCTAGAGAAATACCATATTACAAACAACTATATGTAATATATTGTGTAAGAAAAATGAAATGAAAAGGTTCCTGTAGAAACAAAAATGTACAGATTAAAAGGTTTATATATTTGTGACCATTGGTGGTTGGTTTTGTTTTTTTCTTTTTCTTTTGAAAGTTTCATACTTTGAATAATGAATTTTATTTTCACCCCATTTCCCTTCCTCATCTCTTTTCCAATCCAACTGGCAACTGTCCTCCTATAGAAGATGTGTCAGATATTAAACTGGTAAGAACAGACACTCTACTTGATCTTAGCTTAAGAAGTAATTTTGATCTTTTTGCCAGGGGAATTTTTACTTAACTCTAGACAAAATTACTCCGAAGCAGTTCTTTGACACAAATATAATTTTACCATATATTAAATTTATATAAAGGCAAATTTGTTTACAATTACGATTATGCCTATTTTTACATGAAAATTAAATTTTGGCTGGATGTTTGGTACACTAAAACAGAGTACTTTTAATATCTTCAAAAGTTAATTGATGTTTTAATTTTATAATCATCAATCATGAGAAAGGTTTTTTTTCATAAATATGTAGTACAAAATGGGACAATATTAACAGCTGTTTCTGAAATTTTTGGAAATTCTCTTAATTACAAGCTAAATTAATTTAAAAGTCATCAGCAACTTAAACAGGAATTTTAAAAATCACACTTTCTAGCATAACAGAATCCAAAGATACGCTAATTTGATACATGTTGAGGATGACAGGAGGAAAATTGTAAAAAATCTCTTTTTCTGGAATTGAGCTATTATGCTTCTAAATCTCAAGCAAAGGCTCAGGCAGCATGTGTTGGCACTGCGCTGTGTGACGGGGTATCTAGTGCACAAGGCACATACCACATATTCCAAGCAGCAGGGAAGTTACATCCCAGAGAAGCACCTTGGATTCATCACAGGTTTGATTTGGAATTAATTTTTTTGTTGTTTCATGTTCATAACTTTTTATTGTTGCCAAAATCTTCATGACTCTCACATTTGATTATATGACCCCATATGGGGTCTTGACTCATAGTTTAATAAGCTGTGACACTGACGCACAGGTAAATAAAAGTATTAAATAAAACAGTACTTAAAAACTCAAGACTTGATGGCTTCACAAGTGACGTCAAATATTTGAAAAAAACTAGCACCAATTCATCAGCAATGTAAAAATAGAGAACACTTCTCAACTCATCCTATGAAATCATACTGCCCTGATATTAAAACCACACAAAAACATCTCCAGGCAACCACAGATTGCGATCTTTTAGAAATACAAAGATAGAATTCGTTAACAAAACAGTAGCGAGACCACCTACAAGATATATATCAGGACTAAATGGTATGTTATTCACATGTCCCATTTAAGAGATTAAAAAAATTGACAAAATCTAACTTTTAACTATTAAACTAGGAAGAAAAGGGAACTTTAATATGACAAAAGGTATCTATAAAAAGGTCCCAGCTGACATCAGACTTATTGATAAAAGACTGCATTTTCCCCCTAATATTCTTTTAAGATGTACGTATGTATGTATGCATGCTATATATATGTGTGTGTTTTGTCTGTATGTACATTTACACATCAGAAGAAGGCCTTCGATTACCTAGATCCTGTGAATTGAACTCAGGACCTCTGGAAGAACAGTCACTGCTCTTCACCATTGAGCCACCCCCTCCAGTTTCTCCCCCTACCCCAAATTGAAGAACAAGATATTTGTTCTTACAACTTCTCAAACATTAAGCTTGTAATACTAGACAAGCAAAACCAAAAATCAACCAACCAACCAACCAAAAACCCCTAAAACAAACCAAACCCCAACCCCAACCAACCAACTAAGCAAAAACCAAAGAGACATCCAGATAAGAAAAACTATCTTTATTGGCTGGTGGATGATCTTATATATAGAAAATCTAAGGAATACACTAAAATGCTAAGAAAACTAACAATAAACTCAGCTAAGCTGCAGAAAATGAGATCATTATGCAAAACTGACCATAGTTCTATTTGTAGTAATCAACACAGAATGAAAAATAAGAATTGTACTTATGTTAGTATCCAAAAGAATAAGTTACTTATCTTAACAAAACTATAAAGCAAATCTTGAAAACTACATGCCTTCTAAGATAGTTATAATGAAAAAATCAGAAAATAAGTTTTAACAAGGACGTGGAGAATTTTAATACTCAGATACTGCTGGCCTCAAACTAGTATTAACAAAAATGATACAACCATTTTTAAAAAGTATGGAAAGCTCCTTCATCAATTTACAGATGTATAATATGATCCATCGATCCAATGCCTATGTCTATCATGTTAAAGACAAGCGTACAAGTTCATCTGAAAACTTGTAGAGAACCACAGTATTACACATACCGGCCCTAAGATGGAAACAATCAAACATCCACTGACTACTCAGTGTATAACACACACACACACAAACACACACACATGCACACACACACACAGAGGAAAACCACTCCATAGTAAGAGTGAGTTTTAAACACTTCATCTCTGTAGGAGAACTTTCATAAATAAGACAGATGTAACCTCAATACCCTAATAATGTATCATTTTGAAATTTTCCATCAGGTGTGATAGCTCTTGCCTCTAATCTCAACAATCTGGGAGGATAAAGTAGCGAGATCATTATGTGTTCCAGGCCACCTGTATATCCCAGAGCTCCTGACTGTCTGAGCTGAAGGAGACTGAGGATGCACATGACACATTCCTGTCCATCAAATACTGATAAAAAGTACAAGACAAAATTCACCAAGTCAGAGAAGACAGTTTTAACGCTTACACGGTCCAAGATCCAACAGGTGACATATAATACAGCTCTCACAACTCAATTTTAAAAAACCTAGCTCAACTAAAGTATGTGGGTAAAAGAGTGGACCAGAAATTACAGAGAAGTGGCTATTTGATGCTGGGGCTCTTTAAGCATGTGTACCTGGTTTGAACATCTAACACCCACAAATGGCTATGCACTTCTGTAACTCCAGCATTACGGTGTGGAGACGGGCAATCTCAAGAAGAATTATCAATCTTGCTGGTAAAATGAACTTTTGGTTCAGTGAGAGATTCTGTGTCGAGGTAATTAGGAAGAAAATGATAAAGGAAGACACCAGCCATCCTGCTCTGACCTCTGCAGCCATCGTGCATGGGCACTGGTACACTCACAGACATACAGAAAAAAATCCCTCACATACAGAAAAAAACTCACGCACACACAAAAAGAGAACTCAAGTATCCAATAAATCTACCAAGAGACCCTCATCTTGCTAGCATCTGAAAAGCCAAAATGAGAAGCAATCTACAATAGCAACACAAAACAGAAAAAAGTCTGACGGAACTAAGTATTGGCAAAGATGTCAAGATTCTAGTACCATTAAAAACTAGGAAAAAGAAAAAAACACTATTAGCCAACATATACTAACCATTAGACTTGTAAAAAAGACTTTGATGTAACCTAATGCGCTTGAGTCAACCACTTTAGAAAAATCACATGACATCATCTCTGCTTAAAGCTATACATTCTTAGTGTTAATACAGACCCCACAGTAAAACTCCAGCACACTAGCGCTGAGACCCTTCTAGAAATACCGATGTGGAATAGGAAGTGGTAATGCTACCTGAATGTCCCCAATACAATGGCATAGTCACACAACGCAGTCCTCTCCATCCATCCATAAAAATGAACACATTATTGTTATAGGCTATCAACACAGAAAAAGTACATGCATATATACTAAGCCAAAGTGGAAAGATTATGTGCATATAACCCTAGACATATAAAACAGAAGACAGGTAAAACAACTATTTTCATTAGAGATTTATAATGTATTAGAGTACTAGAAATTTAAGATCAGCACAGTTGAATAATGTATCTTACCAAGCCTCTTAGGAAATCCAGTTGAGGGGAATCTCAGCGATGTCATAAGTTGTCCATTACCTGCCTTTTGACCAATACACTTTACTGTTACTATTGCATATGGAAGGCATTGCCTAGGTTTATCTACTGGTCTTGAAAAGAAATCGTATTCATAGAAGTACACCTGAAAGACATAAGAAGAAAAATCAAACTATTGAAAAACCCTGGCCCTTAGTTTCCAGGGGACATATCTTAACCCTTAAGATTAATCATGAACCTTGAGCAGTCTCAAGAAGGAGTTAAGAGAAAAGGTAGCTAAAAACCCATTACTGTTATCTTGGTAGTTCTAGCTCTTGATAGACAGAATGTTGCTTTGTGTTAAATGTCCTTAAGGCTGTATACAGGTTGTTCCTTGATATCAAAACCTAAGACACCAGGGTATTCTCCCACACATGAGCACCAACAGAGGGTCTGCATCCTGAGGGACCGTGGTTTTATTACAAACCATTTACACTGTGATTCTGATGAAGGGTTCCAATATGATTTAAGAGAAAAAATGTTTATCACATGAATATTGGCACTTATGTCATAAGTATTTCAAACCCCCCACACCCCCAGTGCAGACCACAGCGCACTGCTGCCCCACTCAGGGCAGTCCCGTCTCATTAGGGTGAGTCCCTTGCTTTGTTATATAAGCTTTTCTTCAATAGTCTTTTAATATGAAGACAAGAACTGTAGAAATCCTTCTCTCTTCTTAAAAAGTTTCATCTGGTTAAAAATATATACAATTCTTTTCTTCTTCCCACCACATATTTTTACTTGGAAGCTGCTGATATGGGAGAAGCACAATAATGTTTTAAAAAAAATAGTACTTTCCTATAAAAATGTATTGCATATATTCTCAAACCTACTTTAAATCAGACACAATAAAAAAGAACAATACTCTTCGCATGTGGAAACCTATGTATGTGCTTCCAATTAAAGACTTATTTCACTTATAAAATATATAACCTAGTATTCTATTATAAATTAATAATCTACAAACTGTTAAGCAAAAATATCAAAACTGCTTTTTACTCAATTCATAGTTTTCTTTTTTTCCTCTTCCAAAGTATAAGAAATCAATATAATTGATCAAAATCATCTTATTATAACATTATTTTAATTGATACATCACAACTGGATATATTTATAGAGCTAAGTGTGAATTTTTTGGTGTGTGTGTGTGTGGTAACATGTATACGTGGAGGCCAGAGGTCAACCTTGGCTATCATTCTTCAAAGCAGCCATTTTTATTTTTATTTTTTGGAGACAGGGTATCTCAAAGGATTTGAATTTACCAAGTCAGCTAAGCTGGTTGGCTGATGTGCCCCAGAAACCCTCCTCCTCTGCCTCTCTAGCTCAAGGATTACAGGCACATATCACTACATCTGCTTTTTCTTTTTTGGCATGGGTTCTGGGGATGGAACTCAGGTCTTTACTGCTTGCAGGGCACTTTATGCACAAAGTTCCTCGCCAGCCCTCAGTATGTTTTGAGATTTTATGTATATATATTTGATCATATCAGAACTGAGTTAATCAGGCCATCTCACATTACCTGCTTTTATGATGAAACATCTGAAATTTACTTTCAGCATTTTGCAGTATCAATGATTGGTTGTGAAGCCACCGTGAAGCCTTGTTCAAATGAGAGGTTGACAGCCAACTTAGGAGTTAAGTCTATGTCATCTAAATAGTTCTGTACTACACATGTGTCCTTCAATTGAACCCAGAACTAACGTACCATTGAATTGTACGCTTGTAGCTCAATGGTTTCTTTCAGAGAAGGTGTATTTCTTGACATATGGCAATCAAAGTTAGGAGACGGATCCAGAGAAACTTTGTTTTTATCCATAGAAGGCTGAATTTTCTTTACTCTCCCAAAGAGAACCTAAAAAGAAAAAGACAACACCCCAATACTTTAAAGCTTCATGCTTTTAATAGTGATGAATTAATAAACTGTTGATCCACACTGGATGAATGGGATGTTTTACCGTGGTAATTACACTACTTATTTCCCAATTAAACACTGAGATTAAAATTACTTGTAATAAAAGTTTCAGAAAATCTACTTTTAGAAATGAGTTTACTGTTCAAGTATATATAAAAGACTATGAATATTTAAGTTAGAAACAGAATGGTGGGAAAAGAAAAAGTGACATAAATCTAGACAGTCAGTTTTCTTTCTTTCTGTTTTCTTTCAGTTTTTATGATGTAAAGCTCTAGCTAGCTCAAAACATGCTATGCTTGTGATAGCTTTCCTATCTACCACACAAGGGCTGGGATGATAGGAGCGTGACATCAGGCACAACACACACATATAGCATGTATTTAAAAGTGCCACTTGAACAAAGTGAGGGAGACTAGTCAACAAAGAAGCCAACTGAAAAATTAAATTCCTATTAAACTGTATAAACAAAACTAAACCCTACACAGCCAAACAGTCAAGTACTGAAAGCAGTATGGAAAGATAATGGATGAAATACAAGAAAACAAGTTGCTAAGATCACAGCCAGAAGTCTTTTTGAAGAACAGTGGCCAAGAACTGATGACTGTAAATCATGCAGATTTCACCATGTAACAGTTAAAACTTTGCCACACCAAACCCAAGTAAGCATACGATTCTCAATGGTCTAAATCGTGAGCGAGTGAAGAAAAGTGGGCTTGAAGTACAAAGAATATTACAAAAGGAAACATTTTATATATATTCTGTAATCATATATATTTTTTTAAAATAAAAGATCATTTTATTTTAAGGACTCAAGTAAAAATATCACAGACAGATTAAGGTAGCTATTCAGATACACACGAGCTCCCCCCAAATCAAAATAACCAGCAACAGAGTTGAAACTAGGAGACCAATTAGCTTTGTTTCCTGACTCCCATGTCCTTCCCATCCCTTATGTTATCCTCCTCAATCTCCTTTCTAAATGTTATTCTATGCTTACACTTACAGCTGTTTACATACATGCACACATACATTAAAGGCTAAGACCCATGTATGAAGTAGATGGATTTTCTTCAGTGTTTGCAATTAGCTAACCCATTTATCTAAATTTCAAAATGCCACCTCTGAAACACTGGTATAGCTCCCTGGAATTGAAGGAACCTTAAGAAACCTGGCAAAAATGACTAAAATCTGTGTTACTCAACAGCACTGTTCTTAAAAGCACTCTTAGTTCTCACTTCTGACCAAATTTCTGTAGTTTTAGAAAATGTTTGCTGATAAGAACAGGCAAGTCAGATAAAATAAAAATTAATAAAAAGGGGGAGGGGGCTGGAGAGATGGCTCGAGGACCCAGTTCAATTCCCAGCACATGGCAGTTCACAATTTTCTGAAACTCGATTCAGGGAATCTGACACCATCATACAGACACATGCAGTCAAAGCACCAATGTACATAAAATAAAGATAATAGTAAAAAAGAAGAGGTAAGCCTGGCTGGACTACACAAAAGAGCTCTCCATTCTCTGTGTGTTCGGAACCCTGCTCTAAATTGAAAATTATTCTCAAATAAAGCTTATTAAAAATACAAACACAAATGTTAGATTAGACTAATTCTTACGTTTGCTTTAGTCAAGATATTGTTCAACTAATTGAGCAAATACAAAGGAAAATCCTCAAGTAAGTGGGCAGGGTTACTAATAGGCAATTCACTAAATGTAAATCATCAGCATGTTATGTAACAAAGTCTGAACTCAGGAACAACTGCATTGAGATTATTTACTAGCCTGGAAGAGAACTTCTAGGGGTCTGACACAGGTTTTCTAAGGATGTGAGAAAGCAGCAGGTATATGTGGAGAAAAGTTAACTAGTAATGGTGCCCTTCTCAGGACAACAAGGCATTACACAGCAGAACATATAACAGTGTACATGTCTCTGATGTAAAATTTGAATATAGGAATAAACCAATTCTTGCCAAACAGGAGTCAAGGTGTAGAACAGCCACCGTTTCAAGGTAAAGAAAGACATTCTGCCTACTATTTTGAGAGTCATTCTTATCACGAGGAGCAGTGCCAGCTTTGTATCAGCCTATAGAGACAGGCAGCTGGCGAGCTGCACGCATGACAGAGTTGTCTTGTGCCACCAAAATCATTCCGCAAACTTTCTCAGCAACCTAAGTGGGCACATTCTCTAAGTCAGTCCTCAAAGCCTTAATTAAAAGAAATGTTGGGGAGGATGCAAAGAACTAGAACCATTAAGTACTGTTGGTAGGAAATTGCGCACAAGGTCTGGGGGCTTACCTAGTGTTTTATCTACCTACTCTGTTCTACTGTACTATCTTCTCTCTAGTTAGCTTATTTTCAAGTCCTGTACTTGTTCAGAACTAGTTTGAATTAGAAGTTGTTCATTCTTTCTATAAGACTGTTCAAGGCCGGGCAGTGGTGGCGCACGCCTTTAGTCCCAGCATTTAGGAGGCAGAGGCAGGTGGATTTCTGAGTTCAAGGCCAGCCTGGTCTACAGAGTGAGTTCCAGGACAGCCAGGGCTTCACAGAGAAACCCTGTCTCGAAAAACAAAAAACAAAAACAAACAAACAAAAAAGACCTGTTCAAAATGTTATGATTGGTCTCATAATTGCCTGTTAGTTAAATGTCATTGCAATGTTGTTAGAAAACACCATGAGGTGATTCCTCAAAATTAGATTAGAATTACCATATAATCCATGAACACTACTCTGTGTACATTACAAAACTCTAAGACCAGTGAGATGGCCCATCAAGTCAAGGCACCAAGTCTAATGTCCTTCATAGGAGCCACAGGGTAGAAGTAGATAACCGACCCTACAAGTTGTCCTCTGACTACTATGGTAAATACATGGATATAATAAATACATGGATATAATAAATACATGGAT
>JADRCH010000102.1:8705887-8792832 GCA_019843965.1 Rhynchomys soricoides
TAAATACATGGATATAATAAATACATGGATATAATAAATACATGGATATAATAAATACATGGATATAATAAATACATGGATATAATAAATACAGGGATATAATAAATACAGGGATATAATAAAGAAGAAATTTAAGCACAGGACTATTTTTGTGGGTGGCGTGTGTGTGTGTGTAAAGGACAGGGGTGCAGATGTCAATGTCTTCCTCAATCCCTCTCCACCGTAATTTTTGAAACAGGCTGTCACTGAACACGGAGCTCACTGATCTGGCTAGAGTGGCTAGCCAGCAAGCCCAAGGGTCCTCCAGTTATATTCTTTCCATCTTCCCAAAGCTTAGATCATGTGTGACCTTCTACATCTTCTTTTATACTAATGCTAGAGACCCAGACTTAGTACCTAACATTTGCATGGCAAACATGGGAATGAGAGAGGCCATGCCTAGTACCCACAGAAGCGTCTTAAAGGAGTGCCCGTATGCCTGCTGTCACAGACACTCGTTTAAATGGTCAAGATGAAGGAGAATGCAAGTGTGGTGCACAGACCTTCTAGGAAGGAAAAGCTGACAAGAGGGACGAATACTTAGCACAGCCTAAGTGATGTGACAGTGACACTGACTTCATTCATGTGAGGTCCACACAGCAGTCAAACTGTGCTGGAAGCAGAAGCAGAATGGGGCTTTCAGCTCTGGAGGGAGCAGGTATGGTATTTATGTTTTAAAATATGTAGTATTTTGGTTTGAAGATGCAATGAGTTCTGGAGGAAATAGATTTTTGCTGTTACTGAATTGTACTTAAAATCTGCTCAAAGTACATTTTATTGTACTTTACTAACATAATATACTTTGTGAAGCATACTTAGGCGATTACAGCATTTTTATGCTAGGGACTAATGTATGCATGGCAGGAAATTACTCTGATCACTGAAGTATACTACCGACCCAAATTTTATTACTGACAACTGAATGCATGTCTTTCTAAAATTTTCTGTTTTTTCCTTCCTTCCTTCCTTTCAGGGGTAGGGTTCTCTGTGTAGGCCTTGCTGTCCTACAACTCATACTGTAAATAAGGCTAGCCTCCACCTCAGAGATCTGCCTATGCCTCCCTAACAGCCCTGGGGTTACAGGTGCGTCTGGCCACATCCAGCTTTACTCTTGGCTGCTGGGGATCAAAACCCCTGGTTCTCATGCTTGTGCAGTACGAGAACTTTCCACTGGGCCATCTTCCTAATACGTGCCTTTACTTAATCTATGTATTTGACAACATGTTGAGAATTACCAACAGTGTGTGCCGAGTTTCTAAGATAGGGTTTTGGTATCTTTGAACCCCTACACAGCCCAAGTGGGTCTTGAACTCAAGATTCTCCAGCCCCAAACCTTCCACATGCTTGGACTATAGGCATGCTTGGTCTATTTAATATTTTAAATCAAATGACTACGTAAACATTTCCATAAAGCTTGAAAAATGCATTGTAAAAGCTGGAGAAATGGCTTGGAGGTTGAAACAAAGCACTGCTGCTCTTGAAGAGAACCCAGGTTCAGTTCCCAGCACTCACAAGGTGGGCTACCAACCAATGGTCACTCTAGCTCAAGAGGATCCAATACCCTCTCCTGGCCTCTGTAGGCAGGCACACATTTGGTGCATTTACATACACACAGGCAAAACAGCCATCCACATAAAAGCAATCTTAAAAAATAAATGCTTGTGCATCTAATGATAATAGATATATGATACCTGAAAATCCTATCATGCACTAAATGGGTACTTTAATGATGTCTATTACGGCGCGTGCACACATACACACCCACACACAGGTTTGTCTT
This sequence comes from Rhynchomys soricoides, assembly GCA_019843965.1. Lineage (NCBI taxonomy): Eukaryota > Metazoa > Chordata > Mammalia > Rodentia > Muridae > Rhynchomys > Rhynchomys soricoides. Next base: position 8,707,707 of record JADRCH010000102.1, read on the forward strand.
CTGTGGTCTTGTTCTACCCTTTGCCCCAAATTACCATTTTATATAAGCATGGCACATTTGTCAAAAATAATCGACATTGGTATAACGGTATTAAACTGAAATAACTGAATAAGCTTAGCTGATGCTACAATTCTATTTTAATTGTTTAGAGACACAAGCTGCTATGGTACCATAGGATGACAAAAAATAAGGGAGATAACGAATCTAGACAAAATTATGCACTGAGCAGACAATGATGAGTGCTGCCTTTGGTGTACCTGAAGTTTTAGTTTGTGCTGTAGTCAGGTAAAGAAAAAGGAAAAATTCCACAGGACAACAACAAAATAATCACAGAATATTCTCTTATATTTTTGGTTGTGAGCCTAGCCTTTAACGGCTGAGCCTGTCTCCAGCCCAGAATATTCTCTTTAAGATAATTTAATCTAAAACCAAGCTATGTCCACACTGACTTAAAGTAAACTGCTCCTGTATTTACTATGTTTTATCCTACCACCCACCTTAAAAATCGTAATACTTTCTACAGCCGTGCTTCTACTCTGAGCATAGCGCAGGGCAACGTCAACATGTCTAAACAGATACACTCCAAGAAGAGGATTCCCAAGTATCCTCAGTGCAGATGTTCCAACACTTAGCCCATTCTGGTAAACATCCACCACGTCGCTCTGAGGAAGTGCCAGAAAGCAGAAATGTTCTTCCAGCTCTCTGCCGTGTCTTCCACCCTCACGCATCTCTGACCTACGTAAAAACAAATGACATGCAGTTAAACTATTTCAGCTTATCAAAAAAATTATACACTACTGGCAACACTCAGAGGTACTAGCTTCCACCAGGATGGTAGTGAGTCACTGAAAAGCACCTGAAGACCAAGTTCAAGATTTATGGGTAGCCAGAAGGAGCCTGACGGTGAACAATTAACATTTACTGGACATTTTTAATGCGACCAGGACATAATCTTAAGATTTATTATGTGAGTTTTGTTCTCAAGTATCTAACAATTTTTATTGTTATAAGCATTTAAAAAGGTTCAAAATCCACTGAGATACCTTATGCTTCAGCCAGATTAGCAGTGACAGGGTGGAATCTCATCTGACTGGGGTCTACAGTTTATGGTAACCCAGTAATGTCCATCCAATCAAGTCCTCCAAAAGCATATACTCACTTTCTTGTATTTCTTATCACATCTCATTAATTCAGCTAATATTGTAAGCTTATTCTTTAATTATATCTTCTATGATGAACTGTGTCAAATGACAGTTCATTTAAGAGTATTAGTTTTCAAATTTTTGAGGGAGTATGTATCATAACTACTACATATGATGTTCACTATATAAATATACAATACACACACACACACACACACACACACACACACACCTTCTGAATATTCTGTAGATTGGCCAATCTATCCTCTCCCCTCCCCTTTCTGGCCTCTCCATTCCTGAGACAAAATACAACTTAAATTAGACCAGCTCAGAATTTTACAATGGCCTTTAACAACATAGCTCTTTCTTTAGATGAAAATCCCAGAATAACATTCTTAGCAAGAAATGCACGCTGACAGCTAGCAGGAGAAGAAGGCTTGGCCTCTTGTACTAAGCAGTTGTAAAAACAAAACAATTGGTCTTGAAGACCATTATAAGCGATAATCCAGTGAACACACATGTAAGTAAAATAGCCTTTGCTCATTAGAAGACTTCCTAGTTGCTTCCAGTCTGGGCTGGTGCCCTGAGCAGACCTTGGGTGCGAACTCCTCAGCCAGTCCCACAACACCCAGAGGAAGCTCCATTCCCAGGCGCTCTAACACACCCAGGATCATAGGATCAGAGGAGAGGAGGACCATGGTGATCCAGGGACCCAGGAACCCCGCCATACCAGTGGCAGGGGCTCCTTCCGGTCTGGGCCGGTGCCCTGAGCAGACCTTGGGCACAAACTCCTCAGCCACAACACCCACAACACCCAGAGGAAGCTCAACTCCCAGGGGCTCTAACACTCCCAGGATCACAGGACCCCAGGAGCTTGGTCACACCAGGATCTCAAGGTTGCAGAGGCAGCTTGACTCCCAGGATCTCTGTCACACCCAGGATCTCAGGATCCCAGAATCACAGGATCCCAGAGACAGCTGGTCTCTGAGGAAGTGCTGACACAATCAGGATCACAGGAAGGACAGGCTTCAGTCAGATAACCAGATGGCAGGAGGCAAGCGCAAGAACATAAGCAACAGAAACCAAAGTTACCTGGCATCATCTGAACCCAATTCTCCCACCATAGCAAATCCGGATACACCCTCACACTGGAAAAGCATGATTTGGATCTAAAATCACTTCTCATGATGATGATAGAGGACTTTAAAAAGGACATAAATAACTCCCTTAAAGAAATACAAAAGAGTCGGGCCGTGGTGGTGCTTGCCTTTAATCCCAGCACTCGGGAGGCAGAGGCAGGTGGATTTCTGAGTTCGAGGCCAGCCTGGTCTACAGAGTGAGTTCCAAGACAGCCAGGACTACAAAAGAACACAGGTAAACAGCTAGAAGCCCTTAAAGAGGAAACACAAAAATCCCTTAAAGAATTATAGGAAAACACAACCAAACAGGTGAAGGAATTGAACAAAACCATCCAGGATCTAAAAATGGAAACAGAAACAGTAAAGAAATCACAAAGAGAAACAACTCGGGAGATTGAAAACCTAGAAAAGAGAGCAGAAGTCATAAATGCAAGCATCACCAACAGAATACAGGAGATAGAAGAGAGAATCCCAGGTGCAGAAGATACCATAGAAAACATTGACATAACAGTCAAAGAAAATACAAAATGCAATAAGCCCCTAACACAGAACATCCAGGAAATTTAGTACAATGAGAAGACCAAACCTAAGGATAATAGGTATAGAAGATAGCGAAGATTCCCAACTTAAAGGGCCAGTAAATATCTTCAACAAAATTACAGAAGAAAACTTTCCTAACTTAGAAGGAGATGCCCATGAACATACAAGCCTATAGAACTCTAAATAGACTGGACCAGAAAAGAAATTCCTCCCATCACATTATAGTCAAAACACCAAATGCACTAAACAAAGAAAGAATATTGAAAGCAGTAAGGGAAAAACTTCAAGTAACATATAAAGGCAGACCTATCAGAATTACACCAGACTTCTCACCAGAGACTATGAAAGCTAGAAGCTGACATCCTGGGCAGATGTCACACAGACTCTAAGAGAACACAAATGACAACCCAGGCTACTATACTGAGCAAAACTCTCAAAACAAGATATTCTATGACAAAACCAAATTTACACAATATCTTTCCACAAATCCAGCCCTACAAAGGATAATAGATGAAAAACACCAATACAAGGAAGGAAACTACACCCTAGAAAAAGCAAGAAAGTAATCTTTCAACAAACTCAAAAGAAGAGAGCTACACAAACATAATACCACCTCTAACAAAAATAACAGAAGTAACAATCACTTTTCCTTAGTATCTCCTAATATCAATGGACTCAATTCCCAAAAAAAATTCCATAGACTAAGAAAGTGGATATGTAAACAGGACCCAGCATTTTGCTGCATACAGGAAACGCACCTCATCGACAAAGACAGACATTACTTCAGAGTAAAAAGTTGGAAAACAATTTTCCAAGCAAATGGTCCCAAGAACCAAGTTGGAGTAGCCATTCTAATATCAAATAAAATCAACTTTCAACTAAAACTTATCAAAAAAGACAAGGAAGGACACTTCATAATGGTCAAATAGAAATATTTAATGGGTAACTTCAGCAAGTGTTACAGGTGTCTGATGAATCTTAGTGTAATGGTCTTGGGAAACACAAAGGAATGTTGCTCTTTGTTCAGAGTGAAGCTAACATATCTTCAAGGGAAAATATTGAAGGTATTTGAATTTTATGTTCACATTAGGGAGGTTAGTCTTGTATATTTTAGAAGACTAATATTTATTTTCTCTGAATATAGTCAGGAGCTGTCAACTTATTTCTAGTTGAGTGTGACAGTAGTAAGGTTTTCAAAACCTACTGAAAACCATTAACATTAAACATGTGACTTATGAGATTAGGTTGTGTGCAATTCTGACTGAAGCCAACTTTCCTTTGTCATTTCAAAGGAGAAAAAGATGAATGGCCTATAAGACTGTAAGAATTGATCTGTCAGAAATAATTTCCAACTGCATGTTTTTACAAAGTGATTTATTTATTTTTTTGGCTTTTCGAGACAAGGTTTCTCTATATCACCCTGGCTGTCCTGGAACTCACTCTGTAGACCAGGCTGGTCTCAGAAATCCGCCTGTCTCTGCCTCCCAAGTGCTGGGATTAAAGGCGTGTGCCACCACTGCCTGGTTCAAAGTGATTTATTTTAATCATATTTATAATGTGAAATTATAAGATGATGATAATATTGGCTTCTAAAGTTTTAGCCTAGGAAATAGCATTTTAATTATTATAGAAATGTCTACATGTAATTTCATAATTACTTCTGTATTTAAGTTTGACATCTTTCTCATAATTCACCATTGTATATAATACTGTGATAGATATCCCATAGTACATACATATTTTTGTCAACATAAATTCCTAGAAATAAGTTTACTATATAAAATTTTATGCACAATTTATATTTTGGTACTTGTTGGTAAACTGTTCATTGATTTGTACTGTTATATGGAACATTTCTCTAGAATTCTCCAACAATTAAATTTTATTATTTAAAAAAAAAAAAGAAGTCTTCCTAGTCTTGACAGAGGATCAACAGTTGCAACACTCCCTTAGGCCACTGCCCAGCTGAGAACATGCTGGGACACTACAGTGCTGTGAAAGTGAGGGATCATTGGGACCCTGCAGGTGTCAGAGATGGTACCCCACAGGTGTCAGAGGTGGGAGCCTGCAGGTGTCAGAGGTGGGAACCTGCAGGGGTTAGAGGCTGCATTTTGAGGTGAAAGGAAAGAAGTCTTTCTAGCATTATGTGCCAAGTGATACGCCAAGTACTGATGTAAAAGCTGCAGCCAATTCTCCAGAAGAGCAGCTAAGGTGACTGATGTAGGGGCACAGGCAGATAGACATCAGCTTTGTACTGAATATATATATGATTTATAGGTCTCATAGCTGGTAGAGATTAATGTCTCACTTCAAAGGACAGCCTACCTCGTTTAAGTGGCTAATACAATGAGTGACATTAAGGCTAATTCCCATTAATCACCTGTCTTGAGATCTTAGGGTCCTTAAGAAACGTAGTGAATTTACTCTGCCACTGCTTTGTAAATGAGTTAATAAAGCCCGGATCTCAACGCTGACAGCATGGTATGTGATAGAATGCAGGCTGTATATACAAGAGGGATTGTTGACAGTGCCACTTCTCATCACCCTGGTCCCAAAGTTCATTTTAATAAATCATCTTGTTTGTAAACATCACAATATTATTGCTGTTATTGTTTAGCTTTCCTGAGTCAGGGTCTCTGTGTCCCAGACTGACTTTGAACTCCTGATTCTCCTGCAGGCATATGTCATCTTTGGTATTCTATTGACTGAAAATATGTAATAATAAAAATCTTAAGTTTACAACCATAGCTAATCAAAGTCTTAGATTAGCATTTGTGGTAAAATGGGTCAATTTTATCAAATGATTCAGAATTACATTTGAGAACATTTTACAGTTAAATAGAATTTAACATTTTAAAAATCGTAACAAAAAATCAGATTGTAGAACTATTTCTGGCTCTATAAATTGTGTAAAAATGTGACTTTTCTAAAGTAATTCAAACCTTAGGATAATGCCACAATGTCAAACAGCAGAATCTCTGAACCTTGTGAAGTGCGAAATGAAAAGTTCTGTTGAAGTACAGACAGGAGAGAAGAGTTAACTTAGAGAATGGGGGAGGACCTGGACAAATAAGACAAATAAGACAAAGGAGGAGCATGTGCCGTTTGGTTCTGTATCCTGGAGAGCACACAGACTGAGCGTGGCACATGCTGCACACTGAACTAGGGAGGAGATCCAGAGACTGTACAACTCTTTCTCCTTTCCTAAATTCTTCAAAGTTCTCCCTACCTCCAAACTTTGTTCTCTTTCTCTACCTCATAAAAAAAAAAAAAAAACAAGGAACAAACAAAAAACAAAACCCAAAATCAAAACAAAAAAATCATTAAGACAAAAATTACTAAAACAAAGCAATTCACGAAAGAACTGAGTTCATTTTGGGTTTGTCAATGAGTCCTGGGTACTGTCCCCTCCCCAGCAGGCATCAATTTCAAACAGTGCCTTTGTTAGGGTTAGTACTTGGTGTCTATTTCTTCTCTGAGCTGGGATTGAATCAGTTTTGTCTGGTTTGAACCTGTCTATGTCTTGTGTATGCTGTTAGTCTATGCGTATCAGTCCTGTTGTGTCTGGATGACTCTTATTGGGGTCATACACCACTTCTGGCTTTTACTCTCTTGGATCTTTCAAGGTGAGTGAAGAATGCTTTATTCTGTGTTTTATTCTCAATATAGCACTTCTGTGGCATGTTGTCCCCATCTGAAGTTTCTAAAACTCACAAAGGAAATTTTGTCATGGGTTTGGCCGGTCTGCAGTCATCCTGACTTTATCATCAGTCTCAACATGTCTCCTTCAAAGATGCCAGATACAACGAGCCGGAACAGGTTTGTGTCTAAGGTAATATATAATACTCAGGTAAGCACATGTAGAACCAACACACACCAGGCGCTCTATTACTAGATTCTGTGCTAAAGGTCATATTTATTTTGAGTATTTAAAAGAGAGAGGGGGAAGGCAGACAGACAGACTGTGGAGATGGTTCAGTGGGGAAAGTGCTTCCTGGGTAAGATCAGATTCTCAGCACTCATATAAATGCTAGACACGGTGTCCCAAGCCTGTATATCATGCTGGAGGGTGGAGAGGTACTGCATCTAGTGGACTTTCTGGCTTGCTTTCCTAGCAGAAACAGCAAGGTTCACTGAGAGACTGTCTAAAAAAAAATGAGGTGGAGAGAGATAAACTGAGATACCTCAAATTGACCTCTGGGCTCTAGATAAGCATGCAGACATACCTAACTCACTGGGACATACAAACAGACACATCACACAACCACACACACACACACACAGTTAAAAACTTTCTGAAAATTTTTCTCATTTTTTTTTTTTGTATATTTACTTTATATACATTTCAAATGTTTTCCCCTTTGGAACCCCCCTATTCCATTCCCCCTCCCCCTGCCTCTATGAGGGTGCTCCCCCCCTTCCCTCCCTAGCATTCCCCTACACTGGGGCATCTAACACCCTCAGGTCCAAGGGCCTCTCCTCCCACTGATGTCCAACAAGGCCCTCCTCTGCCACTTAAGTGGCCAACACCATGGGTCCTTCCATGTGTATTTGGTTGGTAGTCCAGTCTCCATGAGCTCCCTCCATGGGGTTGCAAACTCCCTCTCATATTTTTATGCAGCAATCTTGATAAACTTGTCAGAACCTGATCCTCAAATATACTTTAAGCTCTGAGAGTAAAAAGCTTAAAATTGACCCAGCACTCAAGTACTGAAATTTTCAAATACTCTGGTTTGCTTGCCACTGTGGCCCTTTTCACTACTATATTATTAAGTACTAAGTAAAAAGCACCAAGAGACAAGTTAGAAAACTCACTGACAAAAAGCTAGCCTGCATAGGGTAACTAATGGCCAGGAGCAACAAAATCTCCAGAGATGGTGGAGTGTCAAGTAACATTGTACTATCTTGTCAGTGCTCTGAAACCAACTACAAATATGGCTTAAATGCTTCACCCCAATGCCTATGTCACAGTTACTTGCATCATCCCAATAGACTGCAAGACAACTTGAGAATAGTAGCTAGACAGCAGATGGTCTATGAATGTATGGTAAATACATAATACATACATACATACTCACACAAATACATACAGTCTATATGGCAAATATAGCAAAAATTTAATTGGCAATTAAAGAATATATGAACTGTTTAGGTACTTGATGTGCACAAAGGAGAAAAGGCAAGGTTCTATTTAGAAGCTATATGTTTGTTAGAAAACAAATGAAATGAGGTTCTTTGGAAAGCTTGACAGGGAAATCAGTGATTCTCAGATCCTTCAGGCCCAGCCAGATCAAAGTGTAATACAATATCTCTGCTTTAAGCCTTGGGAAATGTGCCAAGAAATCTCAGGTGTCTGAAACTACAGCAGTTTAGTTTCAAACTCTCCAAGTTTCCCCCACTGTAGCTGTGTGTTTGTGTGCATGTATACATGTTTGCATGTGCATAGGTAGACATGCACATAGGTGCACATGCATACATAGGCTCAAAGCTGATAATCAGGGGTAATCCTCCATCACTTGCCCATCTTGTTCATGGGCAGGGTCTCTCAGTCAAATCCAGAACTCAAAGACATGGCTAGCTTACTTTGGGAATAATTGTCTCCACATTCCCAGGCTTAGAGGCTACCACACCCACCTGACATTTCTGGGGAACTGACCTCCACAATCTTCACATTTATACTGAAATCGCTTTAACTGCTGAGGACCCTTCATGCACCCACAGGATAACTTAATACCCTATCTTAAGAACTTCGGCAGGCTACTATATTTGTAGTCTGAAGGTGTGACAGCAAAACCATTTTTTCCTTGTTTACAATTCATGTATATACAATGTGTATTATAGATCCTGGAAACAAAACTTTTTTTTTTCTAAGTTTACCCCTTCGAAGCACATTATGGCTTTTTTTTGGAGTGTCTGATTTAGCACCATCACCACTGTTACCCTTTTGTGACCAGCACTATGATACTGCACTTGCTCTGACATCTGAGACATGTACAAACTGACTATGGGTGGTCAATGTATAACATGTGGATACATGAGCAAAAGAATTATCCAATCCCAGGCTGGATGGAACAGTACAGTATGAGATTTCACAGTGATGCAACAATATGCAAGTTAGAATTATTAATAATTTAATCTTGGCATTTTGTGTTAGGTGGGTTTGGACCATGTTGATTGTGGAAACAAAACCATAAACTCAGCTGTACATGAAATATAGCCAGAGAACCAGGACTCAACAGTTTAATGAAGAAAACAAATTTGCTAATTCCTATAAGATAAAGCAGTATTTTTGTTTTCTGTTGTTTCTGTAACAAACTGCCACAAAGTGGGTTAAACAGCATAGATGTATCTCACAGCAGTTAGGTATTTAGTCCAATACAGGTTTCATCAGGGTAAAATTAAATTATCTGGCCTGTTTATCTCTAAGATTCTATAGGAAGATCCCCCTTGCTCACTGATAGAATTCAGCAGTATTAGTAGGAATGACATCCTTTCCTTGCTAATTACTGATCCAAAGCCTCTTCCAGCCTCTACCTACATATTCCTCAGCTCATAATCCATTTTCTTCATCTTCAGTGTCAGCAAAGGCAGGCTAAGTCCCTTTCACAACCTGTCTTTCCCCAACTCCTGTATTGCCACCTCCTCTGATCTAAGTTATCGTATTCCATCTGAAGAGAACTCATGTAATGAAGCCATATCCATTTAGATAACGGGATACCCCCACATCTTAAGGTCTATAAACTCAGACCAGCAAACACTGTTTTTATTGCCATGCAGGGTAACTCAGGTATTGGGGATGTCTTTGAGACAGTATATGAGTTTCTTTAAAATGTTTTTATGTGTGTTTGCCTGAATGTATATATGTGTACCACTTGTGTAACTGGTGTCCATGGAAGCCAGAAGAGAGTGTCAGGTTCTTTAGAACTGGTGTTATGGGTGGTTACGATCCACTACTACATGGTGCTAGGAAACAAATCTGAGCCTCTAATAGCAGAAGGATTGAGCCATCTATCTAGCTCCACAGCTCCTTACTATGGACAAATTCTGAATTTAACTTTTCAACAGTATTAGGAAGTCCCTTTTCCCCATGCCACCTTCCCCACATCAGATGCTTCTTATGGTCATCAGAGGGTACCAGCAACAACAAAGCCTATATGCTTGATGTGTCAGCTACCAGGTGACAACATACCTCATTAACCATCTTCACTGACCTGTCTTAACTATATGTACACATCAGTGAAACAGTAAAGTGGGGGGGGGGGGGGGGGGGGGGGGGGGGTGGTGAGAGTGAGGCAGGTTATGTACAAGGAGGAGGTGTGTGTTAGGCAGGATGAGCTAGGATTATAAATTACTAGTCTGATCAGCCAGCTGCCCTTTCTCATAAGCAACTCTCAACACAAACTCTTTCCAATGATTCTGCCATACACTGCCATTCTCTCATCAGCCTGCACAGAGAACCACCCAAACCTCCATCAACTTCCTCCTACACCTCACCCCACACCCATGAAGTGTGGGATGTCTTCCTTTCCAACAGGTGTGGGTACAGAGCCATAGTTTACACATCCACTCAAGAAGCACATGATTAAGAGCTCAGTTATCTACAACCAAATACAACTGTGGTAAAAATAAAAAATCAGAGAGCCAATTAAAAGTTAAGAATGGTACAGCAAGGGCCAGTCAGATGGGTCTCATTATATCCTCCTACCTAGGTCATATTTCTTGCCCTCAGAATTCCTAAGGCTTGTAACCATAGCAGAACTTCAGACAATGGTGGAGATGAAGAATTTCTGTTTCCTGGTAACAAGTCTCTGAGACTTTTTAATCACATAAATTTGAATATATAATGACCTTTACCTGGATTTTAATTTGGAGCTGCATTACTCTTCTTTCCTTGCACTAAAAATATCTCTCCATCTGTGTCACACACACACACACACACACACACACACACACACGTCCATGCACACAAACTACAGATGTAGTGCCATGCTGATTTTAATATAGCTTGCTGGGGGGAGCTCCGGTCTTTATATTTGTGTAGAAAGTACACTACCAAATGAGCTGTTTTCTCCAACTCCATGTAAAATATCCCTACCCCCCCACCCCCCCTGAGACAGGTGCAACAGCCCTAGTTGCCTCTGCTGGGATCAAAGATGTGTGCCACCATGCCTAGCAAAATTCTTTACTGTATAAATCTGAGTTTATTTATCAGGAAGAAAATATGGAAAAGAAGATATTTAGGGAATATCACAGGTGACAGACCTGTGCTTTGTCCATGTCTTGGTTAAATTCTGTTCTTTTAAAAGTTCTTTTACTCAAACAATCTTTGGAGAAGATAATTTTCTACGTTAACCTTATAATCCAAACACCATGATGTCACAATCAGAAAACGTCTCTTTTACTGAATCTTAATTTTCTATTATTTTAAAAGTGAACTTTTCTTGATTTAAGCAGGAAACACTCATGACATTAAATATACTGATATTTTGTGTATCAACTACAGTTTCATGAACACCATGGTCTGTGTCCAAGTCAGGTTATCACCAACCTCCCATCTAAGAGCACAGGGGGAGGGTGTCTGTTGTTCTTGCCCCCTCAACCACAGCCTATTTTGCAACAATTTATTTGGAGTTTCTCCTTAAGTACCAAATTCAGTTTCAGTTGAGATGTAGAGACAATCTACTGTCTTAAGAGTAATTTTGCCTGATCTCTGCTATCAGGCAGTCTTTCATATCAGGAGCAATTAGGTAACTCCAGATCACCATGATGTGATTCAGGCTTATCCCATCTCTGCCCTGTGTCCTTAACACTGGGTCATCCAAACAGGAGCCTCATTATGCCAGGAGCGCTTTGTACCAGGAAAAAGGCATTTCCTTGTTCATATCATATTGGCTTCTCTTCCTCAGACAGTACTATGCCAATCTTTCTCACTGGCATTTGTCCAAACTGTTCTAATTCTACTCTTGAAATCGATCATGAAGTTGATGAGATCAACCCTGGGATGAGTCAGACTACTGTCACAGCTGGGGTGGAAAATGTAAGATTTAATCATAGTATCCAGGGAAGTACATACAACGTTCAAAATGATACACTTTCATATAGATTTAACATATTTACAAATACTTAAAAATAGAAAGGAGGTCAGCTGACACACATCTGAGCAAACTTAAGGAGAATTTAGTTTAGAATTAGGAGAATTTCTCTTATCCACAGTTCCACCCTAAGTTTCTAAACCTTTTCAAACAAAATACTTCTAAGGCTCCTAGGCCAACCCTGAATTGAGCACCTCTACCTTTATTATGAAATGCTATTTCATATCTACCTGCACATATTGTTTATTATAACTTAAAATTTAAAGGGTAAAAGTCAATTAAACCCTTCATGTGAATACAACTTTATTCACACTTCCATGTGTGAAATGTTATGTTTGGTACAATGCCTTATGAGTTTCCAAACTCATAGGTTCTTAAGAGTATTCACATGTTTTTGCTAATTTAACACCTACAGATCATAGCCACAAAGCAGGTAAGAATGTGGACTGGCATCTTGTCGGAGCCACTTGTTTTACTTAAGACTACAGATTATAAATGCATTTACTTCTCTAAGAGGAGGGGTTGAAAGGAGAGAGAAAGGCGGTATTGGTGACTAATTTCCTTTCATCTCCCACTCTCTTCTGCTAAGCACTCTTTTCATTTTTCCTTCCTACCCATGGCTTCAAGCTTTAGGTTGTTGCCCGGCAGCACTGGCTTTAAAAAAGGAGTTTAGGCATCAACTCTGTGGCCCACTCAATCTTACACTATGGACATACAGAAAAGATAAAATCCCCACCATAGTAGAGGACGGACAGACACACACACAGCGCTAAATTCTGTAAAGTTCTATGGGAAACAGTTTCTGTTTAATTGGGCAAGCATAAATAAATCCCACAACTGTCTTCAAGGAGCTCCAGACCTCCATTCTGGGTTTACCACTTTCCTGAGTTCCAACTCACAGGAGCTTAGCGTCGCCTTCTCCTCACACCTGTTGTGCAAACTGGCCAAAGCAGCTGCTTCCTGACTTGTTGCGGAAGGTGCCTACTTTCTTAAGACTCCTAACTCAAATGTAATGGTTTTCTCTCTCCTCCCAGCAATGGCTGAGGTTTACAGCCTGCCTTCACTGCTGTTTTTCCACTCTAGCTAAAGCAATGGTCCACGAGCTTCAAAAAACACTTGGGAGGCAGAGGTAGGAGTTCAAGGTCACCCTCCTATTAACAGCAACTTGGAGGCCAGGATGAGCTTGTGAAATCCTGCCTCGAAACACCAAGAGTTGTGTCAAGACAGAAGTGTTGCATTATGATTTCTTTGTGACTTCACTTTGCTAAGCATAAGGAACCATAAAACTGATGCTTTATAACTGAGCTCACAGCAGGAGAGCTGACCCTCCCTCCGGCAGCCTTGGGTGGCCTAGCTGGAGCAGTGCTGGAGAGCTCCACCCTAGTGATGAAGAGCAAGCAGCCAGACCAGCTCAGTTACCAACCAAGGCCAGATCCAGGGCTTTGAGTAGGCCCTCCCCTAAATCTACATAATTCGTGAGCCCTTGGTGTGCATGGAAGGGCTGGTCCTACTGATCCGAAGCTGCAGGATTTCCATGACACAGGGTAACAACATGAAAACCAAGTAATTGGTCTCGGTGAAGAGCCAATATTGATGGTGTCACATATGCCACAGACCTTGAACCAGACCAAAACATTTACCAGTGTAGATTTGTGGACCAGAGCTTTATTGTGGGACACACCATGACACTATAGCTTCCACAAGATGTTTTCTGTATGTACATGTAGACGCGTGAGGTTGTTGCTTTTCACCTTACTTTTTTTTTTTTAAAGAGCAGTGGTTCTCAACCTTCCTAATGTTGTGACCCTTTAGTACAGCTCCTCATGTTATGGTGACTCCAACCATAAAATTATTTTTGTTGTTACTTCATAACTGTAATTTTGCTACTGTTAGAAATAATAAATATCACTATTTTTCGATGGTCTTGGGTGACCCCTGTGAAAAGATGGTTTGACCCTAAAGGGATCGTGACCCACAGGTTGAGAACCACTGTTTTAGACGTAGTTCCACTCAATGAACCTGGAGTTCATCCATTTGTCTAGACTGGTTGTCAGTGTGCCCCAGGGATCCACCTGTACCCCTTTACTACCCACCCTGAGCTAGTGTTAGGAATATGTTCTCCTCTGCTGCGCCTGAATGTTACATGGGGGTGCTGGAAATCAAATTCAGATCCACATGCTTGCAGGCACTTTACCCATCTCCCTAGCCCTTCCTCAGTAATTCTTAAATAATCTACACTCACTTTCTTAGCAATTTCAAGTGACAGAAATAAGTTAATTAGCATGACTGCACAGTTAAAAACAACCTCAAGCATGCTTCAGTCACACCAACTTACCTCTTTGCAGTGAACTGTTTTTCCAGATATTCATTGCGAACCAGTTTTGTATCCCCAAACTGCCATGTGAGTTGCAGGTCACAGCTTCTATCAAGCCTGCACTGCTTCAGAGTGCCATGTATGGAACCATACTCTCTAGCATTGGTGTAACAAGACGACAAGTAAACTGAAGGTAAAGAAGAAGGGAACAGTTATTTGTGTTTAAAATGGCGTTGCACAGCTGTACAGTGACAACAAACAGCATAGCTGATGGCTTGGAAAGCTCATTAACAATTGAAGGCAACAGTCGGCAGTTAAGGTTGTCTCACAGTAGTGTGGACCTCCCAACTTGATGTAAGGAAAAACATCCTCACCTCTCTCCACATACCCTTTAGTTATTGACAGTTAACACATGCAGGAATAACATAGCCCTAGAACATAGGTTATCACTTTTTAACTTAAATCAGTGACTCCACAATGCCACTAATGAGTAATTACGCAAACTGGTAGCTTTTGTTAACCCTTCTTGGTATTTCCCATGTAAACGTAAAATGTTGAGAATATGGCTCAACTGCTAAACTGTTTCAAAACGGCTATAGCACTGTGTCCCCATCAGCGGCGAATGTGGTTCTATTGCTCAGCACCCTCCCCATCTGTCATGTGTGCTCAGTAGCTGATGTCTGTGTGTATCGGTATCTAAGTGTTTTAACTTTCATATCCCCAACGATGAAAGATGTAAATCACCTTTTTATACACTGGTTTCTATCTATATCATCTTTGGTGACGATTCTCTTAAGATGTCTGACTCAGTCTTTAGTCTATTTTCATACTGTTACATTCAAGGGTTCTTTGCGTACTTGAGTTAACAACAGTCCTTTGCATTTTACAAATAGATTCTCAAAGTCTGTAGCTTTGTTTCTAATTTTTTTTTTTTTTTGTATAAAATTTGAATTTCACAATCACCGCTAGATTCTTCCTTACTAGCTAACAGGATGGATTTGTTCACATGCAATCCTCCCCAGCCAATTTCTGAATCACTACTGCCGTACACAACAGAAATGAGCTGAAGTACTTAAGTTTCTACACACTTAAGTCTGTAGAAACAAGGGTCTGATTTCCAAAACCTGAAATCAACAGCAGATTCTACAGCACCTTATCTCAAGCTTTATCTAAAAGGTCATTATTATTATTCAGATAACAATATTTTCATTTTTTAAAAAGTCCCTACTCCTGTAAACTTCTTTTTTGTAAGGTTTTGCTTGCTATCAGTAGTGGAGGTTTTTTTGTTTTTTTTTTTTTTGGTTTTTCCAGACGGGGTTTCTGTGTGTAACCCTGGCTGTCCTGGAACTCACTCTGTAGACCAGACTGGCCTTAAACTCAGAAATCCACCTGCCTCTGCCTCCCAAGTGCTGGGATTAAAGGAGTGCGCCAGCACTGCCCAGCTAGTAGTGGAGGTTTTGTAATCCTAAGAGAAATGGTGGCCAATCTAATGTGCCCATCAGCTGCTGTCTGATGACTTGATTAGAATCCTTGGCAAATGTCTGGTGGCAACTGCAAGTAATTATGAATGATAAGGGGGCAATCTAGCAGATTGTGCTTTTCAGATCAACTTTGTACAAAAAGAAAAGAACAAAAACATCTCTAAGGATGGTACTAGAAAAGCAATTATCCACAACCAAATGCTATGGAGTGTAACAGGGCTTTTAATGAGTGTCCTTCTGGTTCTGTTATGAGCTCCTCAGGGTGCTTCTGAATGTATTCCAAAGCTTGTTCTGTTTCATTGACTTCAAAAACAGTAAACCACTGTCGTACTTGTCAACAGATACAATCTCACTCTAATCTGTTCCACAGAAGTTCATCATTATGCTGCATGCAAACCCCCCTCAAAACTTCACACTTCCACATCTATTAGTGAAGTGGCACCAAATAAATAATCAGGTAGCTTTCCATTTCAGAATCAGACTGGGAGTCACATCCATTGTATCATGAGGCCAGCACGAGGACTACCTGTAAAGCTGAGCTTCGCACTGGCAATGTATTTCAGAGCACACATTTTCAATTTTATTAAGTCCAGCTAAGTCAAGACTTTCTTAGCTCATGCCTTTGGCACTGTAACTGAGTTACTGCTAAATCTAAGGCCATCCAGACTTTCTCTTATGTTAGCTACCTGAGGTTGTTTTTGTTTTGAGACAGGGTCACAGTGTCAGCCTGTCTGCCTGAAACTATGTAAACCAGGTAGGCCTCAAACTCAGAGATCTACCTGCCTGTCTCCTGCGTGCTGGGATTAAAGCACCCAGCAGCTGCATGTTTTCTTGTTTAGGTTCAGTTGTCCCTAAAATTGCTTATGTGTATCAAGTGCTGATTCTTCTGGATTTTCTACATCAGCAATCATGTCATCTATGAACAAGGATAGTTTTACTTCTTTCTGTCCATTTCTTTGACTTTCTATATTAAGATGAAAAAGGATAAAATAAGACTTTTGTGATTTGATTATATGGTTTAAAATTATGCTTTTAAGTTTTTTTTTTCTGTTTTAAGTTCATTATGTAGGTTTATTACAAACATGTTGACTATTCCTTAATCTAAGTGGTTGAGAACAGGTATTTCACATCTCTGACTTTAAAGCATCATGATGGCAATGTAAAGTTGTGGATTTTACAACAGGTTGGTTCTCAAGTCACTTCAGATTTCAGAACGTCAGATGAGAAATTCTAAGCCTTTATCATTAAACTGGGCATACTCAAGTGCCAAACTGGTTTTATAAATGCTATTTTGTACCTATTGCTATAATCATGTTTTTCTTTTATATACTGAGAGTATAAACTATTTTCTAATGTTGAACTAGCCATACATCTCTGGGGATACATTCCAACTGATAGTAATGTAAAAGTCGATGAATTTTTTGTTGTTGTTGTTGTTTTTCGAAACAGGGTTTCTCTGTATAGCCCTGGCTGTCCTGGAACTCACTCTGTAGACCAGGCTGGCCTCGAACTCAGAAATCCGCTTGCCTCTGCCTCCCGAGTGCTGGGATTAAAGGTGTGCACCACCACTGCCCGGCTAAAGTCGATTTATTTTAAAAATGACATTTATTTGTTTGTTTGCTCATCTGTGGGAGGTCAAAGGATAACTGTATGTGTCAGGTCTATCTACCATGTGGGTCCTGGGATGAACTCAAGTTATCAGGCTTGGTGTCAAGTGCTTTTCTTCACAGTGCTATCTCACTTGCCCTAAAGTTCGTTACATACTCTGTTGTATTTAATTTTCTAACATTCTCTGAGGGTTTTACATGTACTTGAATGGCAGCTAACATTAAAACGAAGCCCAGGTCAGTGATGTTTTTGGCATTTGGGTGATGATGGACTCAGAGACCTAGGATGCATGTCCCTTAATTCCATTTGCTATTTTTACTGTTATTAACTGAAGTAGAATTATATCACTTTCCCCCTTCCCATTCCTCTTTCCAGCCCCTCCCATGCCCTGTGCTCTCAATTATTTTTATATAGTGTATGTATATATAAATATATCTCCACACAGGTATATGTGTACACACAAATGTATAGATATACAACCTGCTGAGTCAATTTTTGTTTTGTGTACATGGTTTCAGGTTTCAACTGACAAACAGGAAGGAGGTTCATCCCTAATTCTCCTTCTCCCAGCTGTCATTAGTTGCTTATAGTTCATTTGTCTAAGAGTGAGACCCCTCAAAATTTTCCTCTTTCCATGTTAACATGGCTGATATCAAAGGTATGCACCTGGTTTGATTCTATCTTCTTAAAAGAGATTACTGAGAATTGGTGTGATCTACCCCCGAAATGTCTATCAACAATATTCACCAGTGAACCTACTTTAGGTATGGTGCTGTCAGCGTAGACGAATAACTGTTAATTTGATTTCCTTAAAAGAGATATACTCAGGTGGTCTACTTCCTTCTTTGACTTTCTGTGTGTATGGTGCACCTGAGAAGACACCTGAGTAGTTGTTCCTCTCTCTCCCACTATGGAGTCTGAGGAGCAAGTTAAAGTTGTCAGGCTTGCGCAGAAAGTACAATGAGCCGGCGGGTAAAAGGCCATTGCACTGGCCTTGCCCACTTCTCTGTGTGACTCTTAGCTTACTGTATATTGAAGACATTGCACATTAAGTGATACAATAATGTCCATTAGCTCTATAGTGATGCTTCTTTTAACTTTTAATATTGACAATATGCATTCTCTCCTCCTCTCCACCCATCTTAGTTACCCCAGCTAGAGGCTTACTAGCATTATCTTTTCAAAGAACCTGATTTTTTTTTTAAACACCTAATAATTCTCCTTTTAATTCTCCTGGTTGCTGATCTGTACCCATCCTGTTTCCTGAGGCACAACCTACGCCGCTGATCTTGCATGTTTCTCTTCTAATAAATGCAGTGAACACTGTGCAACTTCCTAAGCACTGCTTTTCTTGTGCTCCCACAGCTTGTGTTTTCATCTTCACTTTATTTAAGGTGCCTTAAAAATCGCCCAGTAATCCAGTCCTTGAACTATGTTGCTTAATAAGTGTTTGTTTTTAATCTTCAAATATTTTGGGATTTTCCAGGCAACTTTTTGTTATTTCAACTTTTATATTTCATTCTGATCTAAGAGCAGGCTTTGTATGAGGTATGTACGTTTTAAGGCACAGATGTGTGTGTGAACCTAGATAGAATGTGTACTATGCTGTTGTTGGAATAGTGTATAGCTAAATATTAAATCCAGATGACTGATGGTGGTGTTGCCTTCCGTTACAATCTTACTGATTGCTAAGTGTGTCCATTTATGATGAAGGAGTGGTGAATTTTGAAATATAATAGTAGATTTATCTATTTTTCCTTGCAGTTTTATAAGATTTTGCTTGAGTTTTGTTTTGTTTTTAAGTACTATGTAGATAGAGAGCAAGGGTTTGAACTTGTGGAGGACTTCATGACTGTTAGGATCCCAAGAGTATCAACATGTCTGTTTCCCATTTGGCTCTTCACTACCCACTTCATTTCTTTCAAGTAATTTTCTAATTTTTAGTTTGTTTCAAGATTATAATTTCTTACTGAAGCATATTTATGATGGCTTCTTTAAGAAAGTTATCTTCTAGGAGAGAGAAAAAGAATTTTCTTCAAGAGAACCTGTGTATCTCAACCACGCCACAGGGCAGTCCTCATGCTCAGGAGTAGCTGTCCAACAGGAAATGGACTCCATGTTTTTTGTGAGCTTTTTTGTTATGGTTTAGTGTTTTCTGTCATTTCAGTTTCTTTGGTCTATCTTCTCTTTTCTTTTAATGGAGAAAAATAACATGAAGTTTGGTGGAGGGGATCTGAGAGGGCTTGGGGAAAGGAGAATATGCTTAAAATATATTATGTAAAAAGAATCCAAGTGTTTTCAAATAATCCCAACATGTGTATCAGTGTGGTACTGTAGTACCGACTGTTTACAGAGCAGTTTTACTCAGTCACACTGAGGTTTCCCTGAATGGTGGTAAAATTAAAAAGATTGTATTGTCTTAGGCATTATGAGACTACAGAGTATATCTAGCCTTGATTTTTAGCACATCTACTAAAACCATGCTGCTTGGGGAAACTGCTGGTAATCAAAGTGAACAGTTAGCCCCACAAGGCAGACCTGAAGTCCTTTGTTCTCTTTCAGGCTTACATCAGTACCCTGGGGGGGGGGTGTGTCCCGTTGCAACTGCAAGCAGGAAAAGCACATGCAGCACACCTACTCAGCCTCCACTGCTTTGTGTACGGATAAATGCCTGGATGTGGTAGAAGAGAATCTGTACTTTGCTACCGGCACTGCTACCCTCATGAGAAGGGGTAACTCACTGCCACAAAAGCAAGGACTTGGGGGTAAAGGATGGCAGAGACAGACAGTTCAGGCTCCATACCTGGTCACTACTGGTACAAAGTAAGAAAACGATAACCTGGTTGTAATCTAGGCTTTCTACTTGGCTTCTTCTGACACCACACTTGGTGGCAAGGGCACCTCCTCTACTGACAAAGGTGCAAACTCCTGGTGTTTTATCTAATATCTAATAGTTCCCATCTCATAAGCTGCCCCACTTTAGTCCCATGGCAAATAAAATAAGATTTTTATTTTATTTCTTGCAGGAGAAGCCTGTGCCAATTGGTATTTCTGGGTGGTAGACACTGGTCTAGTTGGAGCCAAAAGAGTCCAGAAGAACATGCTATCAACTATTCTCTAGCCCCATGTTCCTTAGTAGGTCTCTTTCTCTCTACATTTGGGACTTGTCGTACATCTGTTTTACATGTAAAATCCAGGGGTTTTCGTGTAATTACTGGGAAGACTAGAACTGTGCCTATTCCATTTTGTGAGAGGCACATGTGTATTTGAGGAGCCTAAGATTTAACCTAACCTAGTTTAACACCGGGTCAGAATAAACATAAATGAACCAGAGAAACAGAATTTTTATAAAAATTCTCTTCTATAGAAACACTACCTTTCTCAGTCGTCCTCCTGATCTTTGGAATGGTGAATTTCTTCCCAGAACTGGCTTCGGCATCCGTAGTCCACAAAGATTCACTGTCTGGGCTCTTGTACTTATCATTCTTGTTCATTTCCATTTTGTTGGAGGTCTAAAATCAACCCAAACCATCAAGTTACGATCATTAAATATGATTTTTACCCATGTACTGCCATATAGTGTGGTAGTAACCTGAAAGTCCTCAAAGAAAACAGAGTAACAATACAATCTGAGTCACACTGTCAACAGGTTTCAATGGCAAACTAGCTTACCTAAAATAGAAAAATGAATAAATTCAAAATATCTTCTATATATAACTTTTAAAAGTTTCCAACAACAACAACAACAAAACAGTTTCCAACAGACTACTCCCATGTAATTTACTGGATTACAAATGAGCAACCAAAGCCTCTCTATTCCTGAAAAGCTTAAAATTTTCCACTAATAATTTTTTATAAACATGGCAAAACCCTTGCTAACTATTCTATTCTGAAAAAGTTCATCTTTCTATATACGCCATCTTACCACACTTATATTTTCTTTAAATCACAATTCCTGGCTTTAGGAGAAACTTAGGAGAGTCATACATTGCTTATTGATGACCATCCCTATACTAGGTGATGCTAACAAGGCACTGTTCAATTGGTTGTTGCTCCACAAGTCAGAAGACAACACTTAAGTCGGGCTGGTAACAATGAAGACACTCCTTTCATCTGTCCTCCTCCTCCTCCAGCCGGAATCCTCAGATTGGTTTTTTAAGCTTTCCTTTTAAAAACTTTTTATTCTTTTATGTGCATGAGTATTTTTTGTTTATATGTATGTATGTGTATTATATGTATGCAGGCCCCACTGAGGTCAGAAGGCGGCATTGGATGCCCTAGAACTGGAAATCTGACTTGGGACCTTTGGAAGAAGAGTAGCAAGCGTTCTTAGCTGCTGAGGCCCTTCTTCCAGCCCCTCAGACACTGATTCTTTCTCTCTCAAATTAGTTATTAAAGGAAGTTATGGAGCTCCCATACAAAGACATTTTTGTAAAACACCATTTCATATGGTTGATAAGCTGCTTGATGCCAGCTGCTTAGCTCAAACACTAAATCACAATGCCAATCATGAATTGATAAAATTCTGCAGACGAGTCACAAAGGCTAAGAAAGAGTGTAAAAAAGTTTACAGAGGACCTCCCAGTCTCTATCCTTTCTGTTCTCTCTGTAAGATATCTTGTGATGTTCCAACCATAGGTAAGAGTAGGAATGAGCAAGACAATGAGCCTTCATCTGTTCACAGTGGCAAACACTAGTGAGCTAGTTTCTCCTAACAAGAGTACCTTAGAGGCAAGCAGATCTCAGTGAGTTCAAGGCCAGCCTCGTCTTCACACTGAATTCTGTGTCAGGACTACATACTTAGTGAGACTTTGCCTCAAACAAAAAAGAGTATCATCTTTACAGTACTCAGCATCAGTAAAAGCCATGTCCACTTGTTAGCTTAGTAATGAGAAGGGAATAATTCACAGAAACTTATAAAAACCTCTCAGTCCTAGCTTATTATCAACAACAAACTTGGTATGGAGCAGCTAATGTCCCTGAAGGAAGAACCAATGCTGCCATTATCGTTACGTTATGTACTCCGAGACACCGGATGATTCCAGCTGTATGTATGTTTTCTGTACAAAATGTTTCTCTAGTAGAATTTACTAATAATGTTTCTTAAATTAACTCATTTTGTTTCTTGGTGTTTAAGACAATATATTAACACAAAAAGCTATTTTTAAAGTTGACAAAAGATCTTTTTTTTTGGAGACATAATATTCTCCCCTAGCTAAGTTATAGGTTGTTTCTTTTCAATTAACAACTTTCTTTTAAACCAGTCCAAACAGACCAGTCACACTCAAAAAAAGTCTTTTATTCTTATGTATCGTGAGCTCAAAACTATTACATTTATACTGTTAAATTTTGTATACAAATATAAAAAAGTATAACATATAGAATATATACAATAGTCTTATAACTATTATATATATTTATACACATTGCTTACTTTTATATGCTTAAAGTAAAATCAGAAAGTTTTTTATATGCTTAAGGTAAAAAAAAAAAATCAAAAGTATAAAAAGTTTACTTTTATATACTTAAAATAAAAAAGTTGAATCTCAAGGGTTTGTGCTGAGGTGTCCTCTGGAGTTAGACTAGGACCATCTTAGATTAAGAATAGAGTAGAAAAAGAAATTCTAAAATCATCAGTAATGAGAAATGAACAATGGATATAAGACAACTAAAGAACATATGAACCAAAAACTAAGTTTCTCACAATTGAAATGTCTATTCATATAGGTTTTAAAGATGCATAATTAATAAGTTTGAGCCAATATACTTAAGGACTAGATAAAACAACTTCTTGGGAGAATATAACTTATTAAAATTGAATTTAGAAAAACGAACTGACAATGCTCTATTAAAAACTATGTAAAAATAGATTTTGAAAGATACTATTAATAAATCATAATATAAATTTATCTCTAAAAAGGAGATTTAACAATAGAAAAAATATCGACTTTTTATTATAGAAAGTGGTGATTTCAACAGACAGAAAGAGCAAGTGAAACTTAAAATTCATTTATATTTTATAAAGCTTAAGAGACAGGAATAGAAACATCCATAGCCTGACTTTATATATATTCGACTAAAAATCTATAGGAAGTTGGAAATGTAAAAAGCATTCTTTTAAACATCAAGAATAAAATAAGGATACCTGCTTCTTACCACTTCTTAACAGTGTACTGACTGGAGCTGCTCACAGTGCAGAAGAAATAAAATGTAAAAAAGAAGAACTTTTAAAAAGTAATTGGGAAAAGTGATACTGGGTGCCTGGGCTTGAGAACTTCAGGGACTGACAGAGACCAACTCAGTTCCTGAAAGAAAGCTCGGACCCAAACGCTAACCAGGTTCTATAGAATGTTAGTCAGGAAGGCAAAATGTAATAATGGGTCAGAATTCTGGTTCTACTGCCCAAAGAACAGTCCACTGAGCAAAGAGCGGACTTCTCTGTATCAGTATCTATGCTACAGGGACACAGGACCTGGCACAATACTAACTGTAAATTAAATGTAGGCCTGGTTCCTTTTTATGAACCACCTCGAGTCTATTGAGAAGTACAATATTGTAAGGACGAATAAAAGTCAAACACAGTCCTACCTTGAGTTCTTCAGTTAGTCAGTGAGCAGGACCTTGGGCAAGTCATCTATCTTCCCTTTATAGCACATTCATGTATGTATAATGAGTGTTTACATATTTTTCATAGACAAGTTGATGGCAAAAGAAATAAACTCTTAAAGTTGAATAGTTGGTCTACAGATTTAAACATCTCAAGGTCTATTTTTTACACTTATTATTTACTTGTGTGTGCATGTGAGTGTGGTGGGGTGTGTATGTTCCACAGTGCCTGTGTAGAGATCGGAGGACAACCTGGGGGAACTAGTGCTAAGCCGCTGCTGGTCTCCCTCCCAGTTTAATTGTATTTTTATAAGACTATCCTTACAAGCCAGGAACATGAGTTCTTAAGACTAATAGTTGAGAAATTGATCAAAACAAATATAGACCACCACTCCTAATCAACTCCCACAAAATATTTCATCTGATCACTAATGAGTATCAGTGGGATAACAGTTTCAATTGAATGACCCCCACAAGTCCTGCATTTCCTTTAGTAAGACTTACCAGCTATCTGGTCAAGAACAGAGTTGGAGCTGGAGAGAAGGCTCTGTGGTTAAGAGTGCTTACTGCTGTTGAAAAGATTCAGTTCCCAGCACTCACATAGCAGCTTGTGACTATTTGTAACTCCAGTTCTGTGGGACCTGATGCCCTCCTTTGGCACTACACGTACATGGTGCACTTAGCAAGCATATAAAACATAACAACCTAACAGTAATTTAAAAAATAAAAAGAACAGCTAAGTGTAACAGAACCTCATGGTCCACCACAACTAAAGCACTTAGCATTTAACTCTTTATTAGAAGGACATGGCTACCCCAGTGCAGATTAAAGCAATTCAAATTCCGAAAGGCTAGAGCTAAGTTAAAGCTACGTTTCCCGATTTCCATTATGAAAATGGAATATTTCCTTTACTGTCTCAATCATTTCAGACTCTTCTGCTCATTTTAATTCTCTGTATTCCTATTAACAGTATTTATATACGCTCAGACTTGACTGTGTACAGAACAGTGGTCCCAGCGTACAGGTCATATCATACACACCACACAAAACCCTGCGGTTTAATTTGGCTTCCATTATGTGTGAGATAGCCTTACTCTTACTTTTCTATGAATCAGCCTACTTTGCTACTATCTTTTAAAACACAGAAATGAGTCTTTTAATGATTTGTAAAGCCTCTATACAGAAACTGTCATGATACAATATTTCTATCTTTTGTTTTATGTGGCATTTCACTGACTCTAATGATCAGTTTAGGGAGAAACACTACTATTACATCAGTCCCCCCCGTCTGTGAAAGTAGTACATTCTCCTCTTATTCATGTCAGTATCTTTCAATAAAGCTTTATTTTTAAACATATTCATTCTGAGATATCTTATGAGTTTTATATTACTATATGTGGCATATTTAAAAGCTACATTTTGGAGACGGCAAGATGACTCAACAGGTAAGATGGATTCACGTAATAGAAGAAGAGAACCAATGCCTGAAACTTGTCTTCTTGACTTTACACACACACACACACACACACACACACACCCCCCAAAATAACAGGAATCAACAAACACAGCTCATTGGTACTCTCTACACCAATGGTCTCAACTGCCCAATAAAAAGACAGAGAGAGACTAACAGAATGGCTGTGAAAATAGAACACATTCTTTGGCTGCATCCAAGAAACACACCTGTAACATCAAAAGACAGATTTTTCTCAGGGTAAAAGAACTGAAAAAGATACTCTAAGCACGGATCTAAGAAGAAAGCTGGTGTACCCATTTTATTATCTGACAAAATGGACTTAAAATCAAAACTGATCAGGAGATAGGGAAGGACACTACATATTCAAAGGAAAATCCCACTAAGAGGACACTTCAATTCTTGACATCTATGCACCAAACATAAGAGCTCCCATATTTATAAAAGAAACACTATGACAGTTTAAATCACATATTAGCCTTCACACACTGATAGTGAGAGATTTCCATACCCTACTTTTACTAACCAAAAAGTAATAAAGACAAAAACTACACAGAGAACTGCTAACGCTAAATGGCATTATATAATAAACGGACCTAACAGATTTTTACATAACATTTCACCCAAACACAGAAGAATAAATATATCTACTTCTCAGCACCATACAGAACTTTCTCCAAAACTGACCACATACTCAGACACAAAGCAATTCTCAACAAATACAAGAAAACTGAAATAACTTCCTGCATCTTATCAGACACCACAGATTAAAACTGGACACCAACAACATAAAGCTTGCAAACTCATGGAGACTGAGTAACTCACTACTGAATGAAAAAGGGGTCGACAGAAACTAAGAAAGAAATTAAAGACTTCCTAGGATTGAATGTAAATGAATACATAACATACTCAAACTTATGGGACATAATGCAGGAGGTTCTAGGAAGCAAGTTCATAGTGCTAAGTGTAAGTAAGCGTATCAGTAAGATTGACAAACCCTTATCCAAATTAAAAGACACAGGAAGAATATCCAAAGTAACAAATCTGAAATGAAAGGGGGTACATAACAGACACCAAGGAAATCCTGAGAACCCTAAAGACATACTTTAGAAATCTGTATTCTACCAACTGGAAAATCTAATAGGCGACAGAGGGTGTGTGTGTGTGTGTGTGTGCATGTGTACCGGATGGTGTGAATTTCAATACTGCTTTGTCTACATAAGAAGACCTTGTTTCAATCAATCTGATCATTTCCAATATAGTTGCATTAATTTGCGGATGTTTTTCTCTCATAGTTTAATAAAAACATTATTTCTGGAATTTCTCACATATTGATAATGTTCTAGGCAATGTATTTGATGGGACTTCCTGAAAGTCTTGGCATCTTTCAAAACTTCTGACAGGCTGGAGAGATGGCTCAGCAGGTGGCTATTTGCTCCTGAACCTGACAATGTGAGCTCAATTCCCAGGTCCCACATGGTGGATGGAGAGCACTGTTTCCTATACTTTGTGCTCTGGAATCCTAGAATTACATGTGCACTGTGGTATGTACAACTGCACAGATACATATGCATGCATGTACACACAAAATAAATGTCATTAAAAGAAAATGTTACATGACATTCTCAGCAATGTTTATCTTGATTGTTGTGATATTTTATATTTAATAAAAATTTTTAAGTACTTATGTTCAAATATCTCCCTTTACTCTCCATGTTTCTAAGCTCATTTATATTTAAGTAAATGGTTCTTCAGGGTTTCTAATCTACTAGACAACTAAGTTTTCAAAGTTTTTAAATTATAGGGGCTGGAGAAATGGCCAAATAGTTAATAGCACATACTTTTAATTACAGGGATTGGCTCCTAGCACCCATATCAAGCAGCTCAAAACTGCCTGTCACTCCCAGTTCCAGGAGACCTTGCACTGTCTAGCCTCTAGGGGTGCATGCATATGGAGGATTAAACCTTACTCAGCCTTACCTTCATACACAAAATAAAAAGAATAAATGTTTGAAAATTTTAAATTACATTTATTTGCATCACCCCCTCCCGTGTGTATGTATGTGTTTGTGTGTCTCAGAGGACAACTTTCTGGTGTTAACTTTCTTCTTCCACATTGAGTTCCAGGGACTCAAACTGAGGTCATTAGGCTTCAGAAAAAAATACTTTTACAGGCTAAACCATCTCACTGGCCCTAAACACACTTTTATTTGGTAATTCCACCATCTTTTTGTTTGTTATTCAAGACAGGGTTTCTCTGTATAGCTCTGTCTGTCTTGGAACCTGCTCTGTAGACCAGGCTGGCCTCAAACTCAGAGCTCCACTCTACTTCTCACTAACCAGCAATTCCACCATTTTAATTCTAGTAAATATGGATCTGGGTATTTTTGTCCCAGTTATGTTTATAGTACATTGTTTCCTACATTATATATGTATACAAACATACATATATCTATATATTGTTATTTATTTCCTTAAGTTCATATTCTTTGGAGCCTACCAGACATCTAGACCACTGACCTACAATTAAGAGGTCCAAAATAAATTTTCACTGCATATGAAATAAACTGATGCTCTATACAATGGCAATCCCATTTCAGAGGGCAGCCTTTGCAATAAACAGAACCAGGAATACTGGCTGTCTACACATGGGAGAACAAAGTTGGATTAATCCCAAATGGGTTCAAGATCTAAACATTAAAACCAATTCTAAAAGCAAGGATGGGACCTTTTGGAAGGAATTAGGTGTTGACAGGTGTACCTTCCTGATGGGATTAGTGCCCCTAAGAAAAATGATCCCATAGACCCTCTTTATACCTTTTACCACAAGGACACAATGTAAATGAGGAAGTGTCCCTCACCACACACCAGTTCTACCAGCAGTTTGAGCAGACTTCTCCAACTTCACAACTATAAAGAGCAAACCTTTGTTCTGTTAGAATTGCCCCGTATGTGGTATTTCATTAAAGCAACCAAGATGCACTAAAGCAGAGGCAGGGGCTTTTAGAAGATCTCCTGTGGACATGTAACCCTTAGTCAGCAAGTCCACAATCAAAAGGATTTCAAAACAGCTCATACCAAAATATGTGTTTAAAACATAGTGCTCCAGGCTAACATATAAATGATTGATTACTGACTACCAAATGTTTGTTCCACCAGCGATGGGAGAGCTCAAGGGGGTAAGAAGTGCACTGCTTCAATGATGGAAGCCTGAAACGGAGCTTTCCTCCAGGGTCCTGAGTACCCTGCACTGTTATCAGCAAGAGCCATCTGTTAATAATACTTAGTTAACTCTGATCTTATTTGGCCAATTCAAGCAGAAGTACTTGGTTGAACATCAGATCCAACATGTACACAGCCAGGATTACATGCCATCTTACAACGTAAATGTGAACGTTAACTGTGAAGGTGAATTGTTCTAGGATTTACGTGTCAACACTGTACACATCTAAATGAAGCTCAACCATTTTGCAGCAACTTAAGAGTCTATCCTTCTTTCTCTTTCAAGTCTTACTCTGACACTTGACCGTGTGGAACTTGGGAAGAGAGGATATCTTCAATGCCTAAATGTTGAACAATACTGACCTAAAGCTTAGACTTACTGTGATTTCAATTTTTACTTAAATGGCCATCAGAATCTATCAGACTAGTTTTCATTTCCCCACAGTCTTGTTTACTTTGCCATACATCAGGATCTTTTAGAAAAGTACCACGAGAAGATCCTGTCCTTGGAGAAATAAGCCTATTAAGTTCTACTTCTCTGGGAGGTTGTACTGTCGCCCAGAGGCAAAGGCTTACAGGAAGAACACAGTAATTCCAGTAGTCGACTCACTATCCTAAAAACAAAGGATTAAAAAGAAAAGTCAGCAAGAGATGGGGAAATAGCTCACTGAACAATGGGCTTGCTGTGCTAGCCTAGTGACTTGAGTTCTGTGCCTAGAACCCACAGAAAGGGAAAGGAGAGCACAGACTCCAGAGTTGTCCCCTGACCTCCACACATGTGCTGTATCATGCATGCCCAAACATACACACCATGTGCACCACAAACACAGTAATACAAAAAATTAAAAGCATAACTCCTGAGAGAATGCTGTTTTGTTAATATCTGATTTATTTGTTTTTAAAAGATTTAAAGGACACACAATATATGCTTAAAATCAGTTCCCAGAAAGTTTGATGTAAAAAGCTGTGGCTCTATTCAACAGGTTATACTAGGCTGGACATATCACAATAATTAAGGACCAAGGAGGGGCCCACAGAGCACTACCCTTCCAAGCTGTACTATGAGCTACTGATGGAGTTTGGGGGAGGGGCAGCTACTGTTTTTAGTTGTGTACCCACTGAAGACTCCAATGGATAGTTTCAAACACAAGGTCACACAGATGATTATGGTATGGTTGAACTCTATGGGTCTCAAACCAAATTAAACCAAACCCACAAAAACCAAACCCAACCAAGAAAACAAATAAAAAACCAAACCCAAACACCAAACAATAATTATCCATTTTTCTATCTTCCATACAAAATGCAGTTCCTTATGAAATTAACTATGTCCTGTGGTCTAATGTGTCCACCCGAATTCATATGTTGAAGCCTAACCATTGATGTAAGAGCATTAAGAGGCAGTTTCTATGAGATCTGTTATCCTTTTCAAAAGACTTTAATTATGTGTATACATTTGTGTGGGTGCCTGATGGTATCACATCTCCCTGGAACTGGAGTTTCACACAGTTGTGAGCTGCCTGATGTGAGTGTTGGGAATCAAACTCATGTCCTCTCTCTGGAAGAGCAGTAACTAATGAGCTATCTTACTAGTCCCAGATTAATGCTATTTTAAAAGAGATCTAAGGGAGCTAGGGAAGTCTATTCCCCTATGTGAGGATACAGTGAAAAGCTGTTTATGAGAAAGCAGAGGCTGATCAGAAAGGAATCACTTGCTGCTTTAACTATGGATTTTCCAGCTATCTGACCTGTTAGATATTTAAAGACAAAGTCTCTTTATATCACTAAGACTGGCCTTGAACTCAAGACCTCCTGCTTCAGCCTCTTGAATAATACAGTACCAAATATATACCACCATGAATGGCTGAGAAATAAATTTCTGTTGGTTATGGGTTACACAGTTTATGAGATATTACAGCAGCTTAAATGGATTAAGATAGTACTCGATAAATATTTACCATCAGGACAAATATTTACATACTCTGAAAGTAGACTACATGTGATAAAATGTATTCCACATGTATCTTCCTCTATTGAAAAACTGTAGTAACATGTAAGGTGAAGCCTTTATGACTGGCATTGAGTGAAATGTTTCAGCAAAGCTTCTGCTATTTGGTTTAATCAACAGAGGCTGAGAATTGCTTTGAGACTACTTGAACCTTAAAGAAATGTTGTCTCCTGGACAGTCTGCACTTGGTTCTACGTAAGTGCTTGCAGCTATACAAACCTTGGTCCTAAGATACTCCTCTTTTGATTATGGCTAGC
Organism: Rhynchomys soricoides; assembly: GCA_019843965.1. Classification (NCBI taxonomy): domain Eukaryota; kingdom Metazoa; phylum Chordata; class Mammalia; order Rodentia; family Muridae; genus Rhynchomys; species Rhynchomys soricoides. Next base: position 8,738,590 of record JADRCH010000102.1, read on the forward strand.
CATGGTCAAAAGGACTGAGGTCTGGGTGGGTTGTCTGTTCTCAAAGGCAGCAAGGACAAGGTAACTTTGGTGGTTGGAACTTTTCCCAGCCCTAATTAATTTTTGTAGAATGATTGAATAAAAGTAACTAGAGTGAGCTAGTCCAGGTCAGCCTTTTTTTTCCAAGAAAGGCTGAAGCCCTCTATTCCTTCAGAAAATGTGACACCTACAACCAATACCAACCATTAAAAAATTATTCATAAGTTAGAACCAATTGCCTAAAGTATTTAAAAAGTCATCACAGAACTAACTGTAAGTCATAGTAGCAAAGTCATCACTTGAAATACTTACCATTCTTCAATGGTATCTAGTGTCATAGAGATATGATCAGGATTCAGTCCAGACACAAAAAACAGTAACGGAGCATCTATTTAAAGAGAAAGAGATAGAATGAAGAAAATTATGGTAAAAAGCTCTCTGCTAAGAACCTCTCTAAAGTCAACGGCATTCAGCTTTTTCCCCTCTGATTTCTGCCTCCAACTCATTTTGTGTTCTGTATATCATATCTCAAATCTCTTCCCTTTTTCTCATTTTTTTTTCTCTTCCCTTCATACAGTGTCATCTGCTGGTGAGAATCCACTGTCAGCTCACCATTTATGCATGCACCTTCTAACGAAATAAAATGACATGACGGTGGACAGGCTTGCTTTAGTGTTGTTTCAGACAACAAACCCACTAAACAAGAAGTACTGTTACTTTTGTACCAAATTCATGGCAAACAGTTATTATACATGCTATGCACACTGTGTGTACTTTGTATATATTAATGCCTCATTTTACCTTCTCATTATCAAGAAAGCTTAAAGAACCTGCTTTACTCAACTGGCAATTTCATTTTCAGGTCCAAGTTTGCTGCCTTAATCTGGATTCTAAAGCCAGTACACCATCCCAATCCAGGCCCTACATATTATCTTATAGTATATAAAATCTAAATTAATTTAGATTGAGTTTATCACTGAAACATTAAATGCTGTGATTGGTTTCTATCCTTAAAGGTCTATTACTACTAGCTGTGTTTTTGTAGAGTAAGGCAATTTGACGTAAAAAAGGACCAATATGTAGTTGGTCCTTTTTTAAATTACTAAAAATACATTCCTCAAGAAAATCTATTTTTATTAGTGAAATAACTAACAAACTTTAAGACTTACTGAAAATTCTAGAGTTTCTCTTCTCTCCAACTTAAAGCACACAAGAAAATCGAAAGATATTTAATGCATGTTGTAAATCAATTTTAAAAGAAAAATATTGCTATGTATTTTAGACTGCTTTACTATGTTGCCTATGTCTTACTCAAGTAAGAGACTGGCACATGAAAGCAAAAAGGCAGGGCAGGCACCATGTTTGCAGTTCTGGGGAGGTGGAACCAAAATGACCGGGAGTTCAAAGCCATCCTTGGCTATATGCCAAGCTCAATCGAGGACAGCCTAGGCTACACAAGACCCTGTCTCAAAAAAGACAGTAAAAAATTAGTAACACAATGTCAAAGAATTTGGGAATTAGAAGTACTGAGCAATTTAGTAACGGGTCAGGCCTTATTGTCACTCACAAAGGATACCAATAGTGGTCTGAAATACTTAGTATTAACTGTATGTGTGACACATAACTATAGTTTGATGGCTTTCCCTTTTCCACTATCTTTTACATTCTTCATTTCCAACTTGGGCCTGGAAGAGTTACTACCACCAAAGAAAAGTATCTCCCTGTCCCCCAGAGTGACCCAAGAATACTCTATCACAGAGTTCACAAATGCATCAAAGGAGTGGGCTTCATGAAGCATGCCCATTTACCCTTCAAAGAGATCTGAAAACTTGCCACCAAAGAAAAAGATTTTCCAGATATATGCAAAGATAACACAAAGTTGGACCTAGCCCATACTAGATGGTGTGCTATTGTACAGAAAATGTAACGAGGATCCAGATTCACAAACAGCTTTTACACTTTGGGGAATTTGTACACTAGGAACCACTTTCAAAACTGTACAGGGCAAGAACTAGCCACTAAAGGTCATAACAAGTTGTCAAACTGGAATGGCAAACAGAACCCCTGGACAAGAAAGAGAAAAGATACCTACCAGGACACTGCCAAAATTGAGTGACAACTACAGGCTGGAACAAAGGAAGTTCTGGTTTGGCTTAATCTATCCACAGATTTGTGGCATTTATTCTGTTTTTTAAAGAGCAGACAATAAACATGTGCTAAGTGTGGTAGTGCACAGCTCCAATCTCAACACTCTTCAGAGGCCGAAGCAGTAGGATTGTGAGCACCAAGCAGGCCTCTATTACAAAATAAACAAAAGCTACCACTGGATAAAATGCCCTAAATCCAGCAATGCCTTTTCCTTTTACTATGTCTATTTCCCATTCCTTTGCAAATTGTAGACAAGAAGACAAAAACAGTAATACAGCATAGACATATATTTAAGTATGAAATTATACAGGGAAAATTAAGTATAAGGTGAGAAGAGAAGTAGAGAAGATAGTCACCATGGTAAATATAAAGTGCAGAGCAGATTCCATTTAGATTCAACTATTTAGGTCAATGAGATGCAAACCAGTTTTTAAAGAAGTCTCTTGTCGAATAAAAGAAACTGCATTAACAGATACCCTTTGCTGCAGGATATTTGATCACACTGTGAATCCCAGAGATTGTTATTTACAGAAAAACCTTGTTTCTAGTTGTGGTGTGGCTTAACCCTTAGCACACACATATTTAACCCCTCTGGCTGGAATACAGACTTGCCCTTAGTATATACCTTTAATCCCAAACAATGAAGGTAAAGTTAGTTTGTAGAAGGAAGCAGCCATGTGGCAGAGAAAGTGACAAACCAGAGAAATATTTGACAGAATCCGGTAAGCCCAGCTCTCGGGAGAAGAGAGAGGAAAGGAGAAAGAAGAAAGAGGTAGCTGCACAGAGAATGAGAAGAGGCAGTTTTCCTGGGACAGTTGACAGTGCAGAGAACAAGCTAGACACAGGTGAAGGATAGAGAATGAGCTAGAAGCTCAGACCAGTTTGACAGAGACAGTTTTGAGGCCAAGCAGAGCAATTCAAGAGAAGCCAAGAGAGAAGCCAGATTGAATCCAGTCAGCTTGGAGAGGATTTTGAGCCAGAATAGCTGAGTTGACCAGCCATCCAGAGCTCAGAAAGAACTAGGAAAGGGTGAGCTTATTCAACAGTAAGTCTCAGAGGCCTAGATAAGATTGTAGGGGGGCTAGAAGTTTCCAGGACAAGGCCTAGGTTAGCAGTAAGCCTCCCAGAGGACAATTGAATCAGGAGAATAAAAGTTACTTTTACAACTTTTGAAATCTACAAAGGCACAAAATTAGAGGAAAATGCTATCTGGGGATTAGGAATATAACTCAGTGGCAGAGTATTTGCCTAATATGTGTGAAGAACCAAGTTCAATTCCCAGCACTGTTTTAAAAAAAGGTGATCTTGCAAGATATGTAACTGCACTCTGCAGTCACTGTTCTATAAGCACTGGGACCTAAGAAGCACCATAATTAATGAAATCTCCTGTATCAGGGAAATCATCTGTGGTAGGTGTAGCGGAGTAAAGGCAGCTGTTTTCAGTCATCCCGGGTGGCAGCATCACACCTGGGAACTTGTCTGTAATATGAATCTAAAACAGACCTCCTCAACTTACAGGAGGGATCCAGCAATCTGTGTTCTGAAAACTTCTCCAGGTGATGGTGACTCAATGTTCAGATCTGCCAGTCAGAGAAAGTTCTGAAGAAAGCATCAAGACACCTAATGAGAGCCCCACACTCTGTCAGTGCTATCTCTTACGTAGCCAGTGTTAGTATCAGGAAACAAACTTCACTTTTGGGTGCAAAGCTAATGGAGGAAACAAAACAAAGCAAGAGATGAGGACAGGGAGAAGGCCTTCAATTCACTTCACTACTATCAAGCAACTACTTGTTCCCAATGTGGAAAAGTGTAGCTACACATTTTAACTGCTTATTCAAGCCATACATGTAGTTATGTACGTACAGAACACACCGGTAATGAGCTCTTTATACTGACTTGACAGACTACTAACACAATAAATCTGTGCTTCACTCTCAGTCATTCCCATAATTTGTAGTGATTAAAAAGTTTCAACTTTGTTTTAATATTTCGTAGTATATGAATGAATTTCCCTTAAAATTTTTAGGGCAAGCTCTCCGTCAGGGATAAGCACCTAATTATACAGGTCAAGTGAGAATAAAGTTAAAAGTAATTTGCATGCTTAAAATCTGTCCCAAGAGCCTAGGCCATGGGAAATGGTACTTTCAGTCCAGCTGCTTTTCATCAGGGGAGTAACTACTGTTAAGGGGCCCCCGAGGAGTATGACTCTCTGACTTTCTTTCCCTTTGGAGTTTGCAATCTTTGGTAAAAACAGATCAAGTTCCACAGACCTAGAAGTCATCCAGGCTTCAGAGAAAGGTGAGAAAACAGCTAAGTTCATCAATCAATCCTCTACTTCTCATTCTTCTCCAACTGCACTGACTGGGCAAATCCACTCAGCTCAACTGAAATACAACCAATTCCAAAACAAGAATGATTACCTACACTACCTACCTTTTATATACTGACACTATTTTTATTTTGAGTATTAATGACAGCAGATGTATTTCTCTAAGGTACTGGGTTAAGAACACAAAGAATAAAGAATAAACAAGGGCCTCGGAGTGTCTTTTCTTTTCCACAGATAAAAGCAGAGCTAGCTGGCTACTTGGTCAAGGTCCTAGACATTATCTGGTCTAGAAGAGTATACAAAGTGCTTCCAGGCTGTGAAGGGTGGAAAGATGATCAGATAATCATCAGAGCCCCAACTAAGTACATTCTTTGCTCAGCAGATGCAAATTATACAGGAAAGGAATTGGGAATTATTGTAAAGGCACGGGGATAAGATTAGTGGCTAATTCCTCATGGTTATGACACTTTTTAGAAGACATTTGGGAAATACAAAGAAATAATCAGATGATTAAAGATAATGACTGAATTTTCAAGGGAATAATATAAAATTCCTAGAAGAAAAAGAACAGTAACAAGAGAAGTTTATTTAATCTTTTTAGAAAATGTATCAGGTATTTTCCTCCACAACAAAATTATCTCTGAAACCTGTCACATCTAAGAATCTCATCATCATGTTAATCAGTGTAGAAAAATAACTACACAGGTGACAAGCTTCTAATGAGAGCTGACCAACCTGGAGGTGACCTTTCCGCCACAGCCTGCTTTCTGGTTAAATGTACCTCTTAGTTTGTCTTTAATGCTGATCTTTAATCATCTCCTTAGTTCTTTGTATTTCCCTAATGTCGTCTAAAAGTGTCATAACCATGAGGAATTAGCCACCAATCTCATCTCCGTGCCTTTACAATTAATTCCCAGTTCCTTCTAAATATAATTTTAATCTGATGAGCAGAGAGCGGACTGTTTTGATTAGCTGATCACCTTTCCACCCTTCACAGTCTGGCAGGCACTACAACAAAACTTCCCATCTTACACTATTCTGGGACACCTAGTTTCTAGGGCTTACAGAGTAGCTCTTGCCAGTCAGGACATTTCTCTCTTTTTTAAACAGAAAGCTATCTGTCTCACTTACCTTTCAGTCTGCTGAAAAAAACAAAGATGGGTTAACTCAGAACATCAAGATGAGATACAACCTTCCACACCCCGTATGTCTCAAAAGGGATCTCCCTAGGAAGTCCAAGCTGTCCTTGAACTGGCAATCTTTCTGCTTTGGTCTTTTGAGTTTTGAAATTACAGATGTATACCCAAGTTTGCCTATGACACCCCACTCCCCATACCTGCGCCAAAAATAAATAAATAAATAAATAAATTAGTATTTAATTTTGTAATGAGTCAATGCTTAGAAAAAAAAAATCACACAATTATATTTCCTTAATTATCAAATTCTATGTCTTTCTCATGAATGAGGCAGAATGGTCACTTAAATTATTTTAAGTGAATTTAAATTTACCAACTTTCCTTCACATCAACAATAATAATGCTCCTCATTTACCTACATCTAACATTACATTTGCCTTAAGATTTTACCTGACTCCATTTCACAGTTAATAAAACTGAGGCACATAAAGATTATAGGTCTAATTGGGATAGGCATGACGGATCTGTAAAACTTTAAGTATGTCCTTCTACTGTTAACCTAAGTTGCTGCTTCTTCCTGTGACTGTGCCTAGCCCTGCTCAGGATGGACAACTTAAATAAATAAAAACAGGATTGGTGAGTTACTGGGCTTAGACTTCTCTCACTATTACTCTTTTACTTTGTTTACACAAGCAAAGAATTTGTTTTTAATTTAATGAGAGCTTCTATCCTTGTTTTAATCAATTAATGATCAAAAGTAATTGAAGCCCTCTATATCTACCTCTATCTACCTTTATGTAGTTTTCACTCATTGTTTTTGCTAAGATCTTATATTAAAAGTTTAGTGAACTTCAAATGTCCTTTTCATTAAGGTTTTCCCTGCCAGTCTCTGAGGCTAGAACACTGCCCCAGCCAACATAGTCAATTTCAGCAGCTAAGAGTGGACTAATGGGGACATCAACAAATTGGCAGTCATAGCCTAGTTATGAATTTAGTTCTGACACTATCTAGCTAAACTGAAATGCCTTCTAAAATCAATCTCTTCTGCTTCTATTGCTCTGATTTGTTTTTGGTGGTGGAGGGGGCGGTTCTCAACCTTCCTAATGCTGAGACTCTTTAATACAGTTCCTCATGTTGTAGTGACCCCCCCAAATCATAAAATTATTTCATAGCTGCTTCATAACTGTAATTTTGCTGCTGTTATGGATCATAATGTAAATTTTTTTGGAGATAGAGGTCTCTCAAAGGGGTCGTGACCCACAGGTTGAGAATCAGTGCTTTATCGAATGTGGATAAAGCCATACATTTTACCTCAACAAAACCCAATACATTATCTTAATTAGAGGACTTTCAAGTATTGGGGCTCAGGAAATGATACCCCACTGTATGGCACCCTGACTTTGAGTACTCTGAACAAGGGAAGCTTCTTCCAGATCTCTCATGACCCATCTCCCATCCTTTCTTCTAAGGAAGCAGCTCACTGAAACCAGTCCATCTTTCCTAGACTAAGTCACAAAAAACAGAAATCCAGTCTCCCAAAGCAGGCCATAAGGTAAGACAGTCACTCTCTCCCTTCTTTAAAGACCCCTATCCCAAGAGAAACAGCTCTGCTGGCCTTTCTGGGCAACCATTACCACCACACAACATCCTTAGTCATTATGTGGATACAACTGAATAAGAGTTTCCTTGGCTCTTTGTAATGTAAAACTATGATTCCGTCCCGTTAATCTCTCTTTTATTTTTAATTTTATTTTTTTTTTTTTTTGGTTAATCTCTCTTTAAAAAAGTAACAAAACAGGTCATTACAGTATCACAATGCTTACAATAGGTGAAAAGTTGCACTAACCCTCAGTAAAACAAGAACCACAGATGCTCACTTGCAACAACCTAAAGATCTTCTAGACAGGAGGAAGACAATGGTTCCTAACGACGTAATATAAAACTGTCAGTCATTCTCATCTTAGTCTTGATGCTCAGTCTAGAAAACTAATGCTAACAAGCAAGTTTTAAATTCACTGGCAATAGGTGATTCCCCCCCCCTCCACCTCCCCACCCTCCTTGAGGCATGTAAGAGAGCGGATAAGTGTGTGCAGTTTCAGGTTTGTATCCTGACGAGCTACTCATCATTCCATCACTGTTCCTTAAAATTTCCACTTGGAAGTGTGATAGGCTACACCTCTCAGAAATACCTAGAGAATAAAAATATTTTTGTCTATCTTGTGGCTAATAGGCACTGAACAAAGTTCTCCAAAATGAAAACTAAGTTCATTCGGATAAGGATTTGTCTACATTAATTAAGTTATATTTAGTGAAAGCAGCCACTCCAGCTTAGTCCAAGACTCCGAGGCTGTAGTAATAACAGACCCCCTTAGGAGCAGCAAGCATTAATTTCAAAGGGCAGTGATTACAAAGGCTTTACAGTCGTAGACTACACATTCCAAAGATATAGAATTGCTACCAGATTATAGGGGACTTTGTTCATAGGCAAAGTTGCTTATTTACTTATGCATATGGTTTTAAATTGTTTGACTTTCCCTTAGTCCTTCTTGTAACTCCACCCTACCTACTAAAATATAACTGTCTCTATTACATTAATTTCTGACAAGCATATACTAAACAAACTTTACAAAGCTAAGTATTACAAAGCAAAGCTAAGTCATTTCAGGAAGACATTTTTAAACACATCAACTCAACAAATAAAATACTGGTGTTCTAGAAATACCTGCTGAACAAAAAAGTCATTTTTAATCAAAATAAGGAGGTCATTTTCCTCTTTAATGTATAGTACTTTATAGATTTCAAGCAAAACTAATCACAAACTCAAAACATTCAGGGACTGGAGAAACGATCAGATTTCTTCACACCTAACAAAGCGCATGCATTCAGGTACTTCCATAGACTAAATCATCCTTCAAAAGGGCAAGCATTCTGAAGTGAAGGGAAAAAAAAAATCGGAACACAGCAAAAGCTTACCGAATAAGTACACTTACCAAAAAGAAAACAATACCAAATCCTACCAACTTTCCAACACCAGCCTTCCAGGATTGTGAAACTGTAGCCACTCACCCCAACTTAAAAGACATCAGAGTCCAGGATCCTTATCCTTTTGTATAACAAAACATTACTTTATACTTGAAAAATGCCCAAGTAGACTAGTTAGTATGAGGACAAAAAAATTTCAAAAGATCCAAGGGTCACCTGAGTAAAGGAGTAAAACTGTTTTAGTCCGCTATGGTACACATCAAAGAACGAGCTGCTGGGATTAAACATTTCAGAAAAGGAAAATGAATTACTTGTTTATGAATTCTTCTTTAACAATCTCTTAACAAAGAATTCACACAGGTACTCAAGGTGTTTAAACACTTTCCCAGAAAATGTGATTATCTTTATGATCTCAGAAGGCTCAGATTTTTAAAATGTCTGGGCAACAGGTAAAAACAGGCTTCATGCTTTGAATTAAAACTTTTGAGGTGATCAAGGATAGGAATTGAATAAATAAATACTTGATTCACTCCCTAGTTCCCTTAAACTTAACTGTTAAAATGCTCTCCTCCAAACAGCAATGTTATCTTTTTTTTCACAGAGAGAGAGGGGGAGGGGGGAGTGAGTGAGTGAGTGAGTCAGTGTCAGCCGTGTCTCACTACATACAGCTCTGGCTGACCTGAAATTCCCTCTGTACACCAGGCTGGCCTCCACCTCAGAGATCTGCTTGTCTCTCCCTCCCAAGTGCTGAGCCACTATGCCCAGTTTGTTGGCTTTAAAGATATATTTTTAAGTGGGGAAAAAAAAAAAGGGTGGGTGGGTGGGAGAGCTTTTGGGGTTGCTGTTTCATAGTTTATTTTGTTTATACAACGTATTTTGATCCTTTTTCTTTCCTCTCCCCTAGCTTCGTGTGAAACCTGGAAGCTTTTTAAACACAGCCAAAAACTTAAATTATTTTCGAAACGAAGAACTGAGTAACAGTTCTTCGAACGTGTACTACTTTTATTCTGTCTACACAGTCTTAAAAAGAAAATCCCAAGTAGTAGTAAACAGGCAACGAATCCGTTTTCTAGCTTTCTTCGTTATACCCTGAGGTGGTACCATATTCACCTGGCTCCCTCACAACCTGGCAACTTGCAGCTCTCACGTCACGACCGGAGGGCACTGTGGCATCTTTAAAGCATCGGAGTTGCCAATACCGTCGGCCTTTTCCGATTTTTGGACCATAACTGCCCAAAGACCCCTCCACCTCCCCCCCCACCCCCCAAGATGGTCAAAACTCAACCACAGAGCAATCTGTCTTAGATCTGGGTCCAGATAGATGGGCCAAGCGGCTTGAATTAAATTTACCTGGGAAGTCGACTCTTTCACATCCACACAACAGGACCCTCAGGTGACAATATGCTAGTATCCAAAGAACGGACTCAAAGCATCAAGGACCACCAAGGCGAGCCCACTCACAAAACCTCCACTCAGCCCTGGGCCAAGCACCTCAGGAGCAGAGTCTGCAGGTAGGAGACTGGCCGCGATCGCCCCGCGCCCCTCCCCTACTTGGGAGGGTCCGCGTCCACCGGCTCTTGCAGCGCGGCGGCGGTCCGCCAGAACCCAAGGACATCGTCCGAGCTCGACGGGGACGCGCCGCGCAGGCCAGCCTCCGCCCGCCTCGTGAGCCGCTTCGCGGGCTAGTCCCAGGTGGCAGCCCGCGGGGGCGGAGCCTCTGTGAGCCCCGCCCACCTCGGGGACTCCCCGAGCGCAGCTGGAGAGCCAGCCGGGGGAGCCCGATGGCCCAGGCCCCGCTCCGCGCACGCGCAGGTGTGGAGCCGCCCTGGCGCCGGCCTCGGAGCGCGTATCCCCCGTGCTGGGGCGAGAGCACCCAGCGGGCCGGCTGGGAGACGGGTACCGGGCGGACGGGCACCGACCGTGCGGGCACCGAGCGAGCAAGCACGCACGCGAACGCGGACTCACACCTTCACACAGCGACAGAGCGGCGGGCTCAGCACTCGACGCTGTGGAGGAAATCTGGAGTTCGAATCCAGCCTGGTTCACAACGAGAACTCCCACTTCTCAAATTAATAATAATATACCACTTCCACAATTATCTGAAACCTGCTAACTTTACATCTCTCCCATGCTCAGCCACCACATTTTCCCACAAACCTGGAGTTCCTCCATCTCTCTGGCTCCTTAGACTTCAGTGCTTAGCTGGAACAAAACACCAGCAAGGTCCTCGCTCCTCCAGCTTCTCTAGAAACTTCAGGAACGGCGGGCAGAGGACACTTATATACCTCCACACACTCACGTGCAGGGGGTGGAGCCAGGGGCTCTGGCTGCGCTTGCGCTTGCGCAGTAGGAGGAATGGAAAAACCCCAGCAGGCTTGCCCAGGGGCTGGTGGAATGGCGCTTATTCCCTAGAGCACGTTGAGGTAGACTCTTTAGTGTGTATGCCTTCTGCACATAGTAGGCTTGCAGAGAATTGTTAACATTGGTTTCTGATATTGTTTTCATGAAAGAGATGGGTTGACAGGGAAATTGGGCTGCAGGGCCCAATTTTTGTGACAAAACTTTGGCTTTGGATCCCCTGAGGATGGAGCTACTGGTGGTTCTTAGCTGCCTGACATGGGTGCTGGGAACTGAACTTGGGTCCGCTAGGAGAGCAGAATTGCTTAGCTAAAGCCTAAACTCGGAGCCAGCAAATGCATTTGTGTTTCAAGGATATGAAACAACGATATTTTTAAAAGACCTCTTGCATCCAGAAAGTGAATTCTCAAGCCGGGCAGTGGTGGCACATGCCTTTAATCCCAGCACTCAGGAGGCAGAGGCAGGCGGATTTCTGAGTTCAGGGCCAGCCTGGTCTACAGAGTGAGTTCCAGGACAGCCAGGGCTATACAGAGAAATCCTGTCTCAAAATAAAAAAAAAAAAAAAAAAAGTAAATTCTCCTTTACCTTCTGACCTAGTTGGAGAATAGAATCCAGGTTCTCTGGTCCAGTCGTTTAGATGTAACTTCACAATTGTAAGCCTGAGAATTGCTGCACTATACCCAGGTAGAAAACCCAAGACAAGGGGGCTTAAAAGATGTACTGTGGCATCTTTCAACAATTATTTATTATAAAACAAAATTAAAGTATGTGGCATGAGGTGGTGTCTAACTTTTTGGTCTATACAAGGGTTTCATCTTCACCTTTTCTGAAAGTTTCAGCTATGTGAGGTCATCTAACTTTATGGAAATGAGAATATTTGCTTCTTTACTCTAAGTCCAGGTGTAACTTTCGTCAGATCTTAATGCCCTTCCAAATAAACACTAAGAGTTATTATATTTGTAATCCTATAAATTTTGTATCTCTAAATATTGTTTTAAGCACCATTCTTACTCTGTATAATTCCATTGTTCAGGTTAACAAACTATTTTGATAATAAAACCAAAATAGATAATATTATTTATCTTTTGATAATTTATTTTTGATAATAAATAAAAGTTCAAATTTATTTTGCATTTTCTTCTTCATTGGCTATTATTCCTCATTTTAACCCCAAGAATTAGGGTACCGAGCAGTAGTAGTCTTAGAAATTTTTAGCATGTTTATCTGGTGTCTTAATCAAAGTTTGGTTTTTTTTTGCTGTGAAGAGACACTGTGACCATGGCAACTCTTATAAAGGAAAACATTTAATTGGGGCTGGCTTACAGTTCAGAGGTTTAGTCCCTTATAGTTATGGCAGGAAGCATTATGGTATGCAAGCAGACACAGTGCTGGAGAGGTAACTGCGAGTTCTGCATCTGAATCAGCAGGCATTAGGAAGAGAAAGTGACATTGGGCCTGGCTTGAGTTTCTGAAACCTCAAAGCCCACCCACAGTGACACACTTCCTCCCATAAGACCACACCTCCTAATAGGGCCCCCTCCCCATGAGCCTATGGGGCCATTTTCATTCAAACCACCACACCTGGATAAGAATTTCATAGCAATGCCATTAACACATATTCATAATGGCCAAATACTGGAAAAATTCAAATGTCCACCCACAAAAACTAAGTCCTGTTCATCTACTGAAATACTTGAGAGTCATGTAAACAGGAGGTAATTGGACGAAAAAAAACACTCATGATTTCATGATATAATGATGAAAGAAAGTCAGAAGGAACATATATTGTGAGTTTCCAGTTATATGCAGCTTTAAAATAGGCAAACATAAAATATGTCTTGAAATTTGTAATAAACATGGCTAAAATATGATTTCCATGGAGATCAGAATGATGGTTCCCTTTGATAGGGAAGTAATCTTTATCAGCATGCTGTAAGATTTTAAAGATTTAGCGCGCGCGCATGTGTGTGTGTGTGTGTGTGTGTGTGTGTGTGCACGGGCACACATGTGCGCCCATGTTAATATTCTGTGAGTGTGACCAGAAGAAGGTTTTGGATCTCCTGGAGATGGGTTGGGAGTTGGGAGCTGCCTGACAAGGGTGCTGAGAACTGAACTTGGGTCCTGTCCGAGAGCAGCCAGTGCTCCTAACTGGTGAGCCATCTCTCCAACCCCTGCTGTAAAATTTTTAGATGAAAGTTATTTTTTTCTTTATATTTTTGCTGTTATTCTAAATTTTCTACAGTCCACGTGTATTACTTATTTCTGTCAGGGAAAATTAGATGTTATTATCATTATCATTATTTTTAAATACTATAATCTCACTTTATCCAAAGATTTCCTTATTTTGGTTTTAGTTCCTTATAGGTTAACCATGGCCTAAAACCATTAATGAAGTATTCCAGAAGGAACAGTCTGAAAGCTTGAGATTGTCCGCCATTCTCACTAGCATGACAAAATTTCATGCTGACTCATTGTGCCTGATACCGGAATTATCTCTTTGTCTCTTATGTGACCTGGCCACGGATTAGTAGTCAAGGATCACCCAAAACAGATGCTCACCACTAGCCTTACATCGAGCTGCAACGCCCATGTTGTTACCTCAGCTCACAACCTAGTCATTGCTCCATTAGAGGGGCAAGAACAAAGAGCATACCCACATAACCATCCTTAAGGTAATAGTACAGTACATGGAGGCATTTTATTCCTGGTTACTGCTGATTCCCACTGTCCCTGATTTATGGCTTAAACTTTAGCATATAGGAAGGAGCAGGTTTAAGACTGGGCATCAGGCTCTTGCAACATACTCTCCCAGAGACAGGAGAAACTGCTGCAAATATAAAGAAAGGACCCGGGTCAAATGCCACCGGAGCACTGTGGAGAGCTACTTTACGAATACTCTAGAGCTCTGCCAAACCCACCATGGCCGATAACTCCTGCTTTCTTTTGACAATTTGAAGCAGACATAGCAAAGTACCACTAATACTCTAAGAGTACCTGCTACCGTTTGTTTCTCTAGATGATGATTCTTGAAGTGCTTCCTTGAGTTGATAGGATAGCTATGCTCATTTTACTTTTCCTTTCATTTCTTAAAGATTCTAAAGGCGCTGTCTTTCCTCTGAGGTGCCATTTTACTTTCACCTTGTGGTCTTTTGTAAACATCGTCTTCATTGCCGTGATTTTTAAGTATAATCAGTGTTTACACTAACAATTTGTTTCAAAAATTATTTTGGAAAATCCTTGTGATTGTTGTATGTGTGCGCATGTGTGCACGTGTGTGTGTTTTTCTGTAGTATATGTGTGTAGTGTGTGTGTGTTAACCTGTGAGTGCAGTTGGAGGCCAAGGAGGCACATGGGTGTCTTCCTCCATTGTTTTCTGCCTTCTTTTCTTGAGATAAGGCCTCCTGATGAACCTGGAGTCGGGCAGCCAGCAAGCTCCTGTATACCTCCTGTCTGCCCCCTGCACGCTGGGATCACAGATGCAAGGACCACACCCTTGGCTTTTTATGTAAGTGCTTGGGGGTTCAAACTTCTGAAGCAAGCTTTCCTCTTACCCACTGGGCCATCTCGCTAGTCTACAAAAGACTTTTTAATTTCCAAATGATTTAGAAGGTTATTTTTCTTCTGTTCTTTATCTTTCAGATTAATTTTGGCATGGTCAGAAAGTGTGACTTCTGCAATTCTATTCTGGAAAATTTATTGGGGTTAATTTAATTGTGTTAATATTTTTTTCCTCACATAATATATTCTGATTATGGTTTCCCCTCCCTCTATTCCTCCCAGTTCCTCCACCCTCCATCTGGACCTACTCCCTTTCTTTCTCTCATTAGAAAGCAAACAGGCTTCTAAGGGATCATTATAATAACACAATAAATCTAATACGATGAGACAAAGACTAACACATCAAATTTGGGCAAAACAAACAGAAGGAAAGAAGCCCAAGAAAAGGCACAAGAATCAAAGCCTTCATCTCTGTGTTCTAGCATCCTTGGTACAGGAAGGCACTATGCACACTACCAAAGGAGAAACAAACAGCAACGCAGCCAAATGGTGCACAATGATGTTCTGTCTGAGATATGCTAGAGCTGAGGATAACACAAAGTTTGTGGGGTTAGCCAACCAGTGTCTGATTTGACTCCACAAAATGGAATCCATATCTGACATTGCTTAGGTAACCAAGAACATGAGACTTGATAACCCAGAGACCTAGGTTAAAACCAAAATACAACTGTTCAAAAAAAAAGTAGCAATAAAATGGCTCTTAATGACATTCTGCTACACTCAGATGGGTGCCTTGCTAACCATGATGAGAGAAGCTTCCTCCTGCAGCAGGTAAGAACAAATATAGAAACCCACAGCTAGATAGATATAGGGTGAGAAACCTTGAAATTTTCTGCCCTAAATGGGATGTCTCCATCAAATCCTTTCTCTTCATAGCTCAGGGAACCATGTGGAAGAGGAGACAGAAAGAACGGAAGAGCTAGAAGGAATGAAGAAAACAAGGTCTTCTAAATCAATAGGATCAAAGCTCACATGAACTCGAAGAGACTGAAGCAACATGAACAGAGCCTGCATGGGTCTGCACCAGCTTCCCGCATATGTACATGTATGTGCACATACATATACACATATATAATGGCTTCCAGTTTGTGGGACTCCTGAGTGTGCCAACGAGTGGGGCTCTGATTCTTGTGCCTTCTTTTGGGCTCTTTTCCTTCAGTTTGTTTCGTTAGAGCTTTTGTTTCATCTTATCATATAATCATCCCTTAGATGCCTGTTTGTTTTCTAATGAGAGATGGAAAGGGAGGGGATCCAGATGGATGGGGGTGGGGAGGAGGAGGGGGAGGGGAAACCGTAATTGGGATAGATTATGTGAGGGAAAAAATATTTTCAAGAAAAGGAAAAATAAATAATAAATATTAACAGATTAAAATCAACCCCAATAAATTTCGCAAAACAAAATTGCAGAAGTCACATTTTCTGACCACTCTAACATTAATCTGAAAATTAAAAAAACAGAAAACTCCATCCTGATGGTGCACACCATTAATCCCAGCACTCTGGAGGCAGAGGCAGGTGGATCTCTGAGTTCAAGGCCAGTCTGGGTCTAAAGTGGGAGTTCTAGAACAGCCGGGACTACACAGAGAAACCCTGTCTTGAAAAACCAACTAGACAAGTAAGCAAAAAGAGAACAGAAGAAAAATACCCTTCTAAGTCTGTTGTGGGTTTCCCTGATGCTGTTTGTATTCTGATGTTAATTCCACCCCCAACGAGCAGTCAATCACGTACTCAGGTGATCTCACGTGAACCTTTCCCCTGTTTAAACTGGTGGGACGGGAGGTCTTTGGGAAGGGGGTTAGTAAGAGGAGAGGGAGGAGAGAGGCTCGGAGAGGAGGAGGAAGCAAAGATGGAGCAGAACCACGTGGCCAGGAGAAACTGCAAGTAGCAAAGGGTCTCACAGCTGGGGAATCAGTTAGCATAGTGCTAGATCTGCCCAATCTAGGCACATAGCTTATAAATACAATAACAGGATTGTGTGTTTTTTACATAGGCTTGTTGGGGTTGGATATTACTGCAAGAAAAATCATTTGGAGATTAAAAAGCCTTTTGTAGGCTGGAAAGACGGCCAAGTGTGTGGGAGGAAAGCTTGCTTCCGAAGTTTGAATCCCCAGCATTTACATAAAAAGCTAGATGTGGTCCTTGCATCTGTGATCCCAGCGTGAAGGGGACAGACTGGAGTTTGCTGGCTGCCAGCCTAGCTCTAAGTTCAGCAGGAGACCTTATCAGGTGCAACACATACACACGTACATGAACATACACACACACACACACACACACACTACACACCTATACTACAGACGAACACATAACAGACACACAGGTGCCATATATACATGTGTACACGCCACACACACACACACAACACACACACAAAGGTAATTTTTGAGATGAATAAAGAAATGCAAGTGCTAAGTATACTTTGGTAGAATGCCTAGTACCTTCCTGTACCAAAGACACTAGAACGTAGAGGCGAGAGCCATCAGCTGGGCTTCTCCAGGTTCACTGAGCAATGCCGCCTTGGTATCAATTTGTGGAGAGCAATCTATAGTCTTGGGGTGTTAGCTAGGTATATGTTAACAGAAATATATTTCCTTGAAATGCATGCTGTATTTTCTTTTATTTTCCTTTAGAGGGCTAATATGCATGAATATTTTTGTTACCTAAATAATACTAAAACACTCTACATAGACACCAATGAAAATAGTGCCTGCTAATTCCCCAGTCCTTTACATAAAGAAATTAACCTAGTGTTTGTTACATTTGTTAGTTCTGTGTTTTATTTAAATTACTTTTATTGAAATTCTTTCTCCTTTCAAATAGTTATTATTGTATTCTGTTTTTAATTATGGTCAGAACTGCTATTTGAAATTAATTCTGTGTTTACATCTTTTTAATGTTCATTTACAGACTCAGTTCTTTGTTTTTAGTGTCTGGGTAAGGATGATCTTTAGCCTGTGCACCCAGAACTCTCCTGTACTTAGCAACCTTTCATTCTCGAGCAGACATATATTTGCAGACATGCTCATATCCACCGCAGAGATTCAGGAAAACAGCTGTAGAAATGTGGGCTTTGTCTTTCTCCTTTGTCAACCCCCTTCTTTTTTTCTTTTTCTCTGCAGTCTGTAGGATCTTTTCAGATTGTTTCTGCACATCCCGATTCACTATTTATTTTGAAATTTCTGTTTTGAAAGGTGTTTTCCAAAACTGAGAAAGTCAACACAATACTGCTAATTCCCACGTGCTTTCATCCGGACTCACGAATTGTCACCTTTTTGACTCATCTTCTTTATAAGGATATCAATTAAAATCTTCTTATTTATTATGGTGCTAGTTTTTGTTTGTTTGTTTGTTTGTTTGTTTTCCCATCGCTATTATTGAGAGGACTGAGTTCGCCAGAACCAGGCTGACTCCATGACAGGCTGCAAACTGGCAGTTTGGGAGACTCATAATATGCTCCATAGTCACAGTTTACACTTTACGGTTGTCCCCATATGTTTAAATCATTCTCTCTCTCTCTCTCTCTCTCTCTCTCTCTCTCTCTCTCTCTCCTCCAGGGTTCTGAGTATCCCTGGCTGTCCTGGAACTGGAATCCGCCTGTCTCTGCCTCTGGAGTGCTGTGATTAAGGGCGTGTGCTGCCACCACCCAGCCCCAGTTTTCTTGAGTTTCTAATGAACGTTCCGTCTGTAACCTTGCACAACAGTCACATGTCCTTAGCAAACCTAGAACCGTTCCTTGGCCTTGTATTGTTTTTTTCAGAACCTTAACATTTTTTTTAGAGATAAAAACTTAATTCTGTGTATAGGTGTTTGTCCTAATGAGTTGATGTGCGCCATGGGTGTGCAGGTGGCCACAAAAGCCAGAAGGCAGCGTCAGATCCCCTGGAGCTAGAGTTACTAGGCATACCAGGGTGCTGGGTACTCAGGTCCTCTGCAGTAGCTGCATATGCTCTTAACTGCAGAGCCATCTTAGCCAGCCCTATGGCTTAACATTTTGCCAGGCAGTGGTGGTGCATGCCTTTAATCCCAGCACTTGGGAGGCAGAGACAGGCGGAAGGATTTCTGAGTTCGAAGCCAGCCTGGTCTACAGAGTGAGTTCCAGGACAGCCAGGGCTACACAGAGAAACCCTGTCTCGAAAAACTGAAAAAACCAACCAACCAAACAAAACACCAACAAACAAAAAAACCAAAAAAAAAAAAAACAAACCCAAAAGATTTACAAAAGTTATGCTTATTTGGGTGTATGTATTTCTGTAAATGTATATCACATACATGTGGGTGCCCAAGAAGTCAGGAAAGGACATTGGATCCCCTAGAGTTGGAGTTATCCACAGTAACGAGTCAACGAGGGGTCCTGGGACAGGTACTCTGGTCCTTTGGAAGAGCAGCAAATGCTCTCAATGGCTGAGCCGTCTTTCTGTCTCTCAAGCGTAACATTTTTAACCAAGCCATACAGCCAACATCGTACTTACCGGTGGGCATCTAGATGCTCTCTTAGATCAGCGCAAAGGCAAGGCTGCATCTGGCCCCTTTTTACTACTTTCCTTGACAGTATAAGAAAAGTTCTTTGCTGAGAAACCGCATCTGTGATGAGCTGGGCACGGAGCCAGGAGGATTGCAAGTTTGAGATCAGCTTGGAATACACAGCAAAACCTTTCCTTAAAAAATGTAAAAAGAACAAGTAAGAAAACCCGCTATCTTCTCTGGCTGGAAGATCTCTGAACCCTGTCTGTTTATTCTTCTTGTACTATTGGGATGACAAGTTTTCTTCCTCCATACCTTTCATCTTTGTATATTTGTCTGCATGTAGTGTGAAGTGGGAATTTCTGGATATGTCAGGTGACATAGACTCGTGTGGTGTTTTGCTGAGGCAAGACCCATGATGTTTGGAGAGTGTAAAATAGGACTCAGTGGACAGTGATGGACTCAATGGACAGTGATGGATTCAATGGACTAGCCTTACAATGCTTTGTTGGTCTTTCGTCTTCATCTTTTCTGATGTTCACTTCGTTGAGAGAAGCACAGCAGAGAAATTCTACTGGTGACCAGGCTAGTCCTGGTTGCTCCCACTTACTCATTTCGATTGGGGGGAGGCCTGGCTGTTTCTGCCACTGCTGCTGATTTGTGTTTGGTATCCTGACACTACTGAACTGGACTGCTGGCATCCTGACAGAGATTGAATTGCCCCAAGGAACAGGTTCACAACTCCTTGTCTTGTTTGCCATCTTTTCTCCCCTACCTTTGGATGGTGAGCTAGGAGTAGGATTAAGGCCTTTGAGAATCCTTGTTAAAAGCAGTTTGTTTTTTGTTTTTTTTAAAGCCTACAGTAATGTATGTGTATGTGCACATGTGTGTGCAGTGCTCATCGGAGGTCAGAGGTTGTTTTTATCATTCACCATCTTATTTTTTTGAATCAAGGTTTTGTATCACCCTTGAACCCCAAGACTGGAGCTTACTGATTTATCAAAATTAGGTCAGAGAAATCCAGGGAACGATTTGTTTCCCTACCAACCCCCAGGGTCAAAGTTATGTGCCACCATGGCTGGGCTTTACATCTTGCTGGGGAGCCACATTCAGTTCCTTCCGTTTGCACAGCAAGCTCTTACTGATTGAATCACCTTCAAGCCTCACATCTTTAATCTTATCGGGGCAAATCGTGTTCTATTATGAAATTCTATTTTTTACTTTAATTATGGTGCCTTAAAAATAATTTCCAAAATTAACTCTGATTCCTTCCTCTAGGTGTGAGTAGCTTCAGATGTTAACAATATAACATGGAATTTTTGTAAGGTTTGTAGTGAGAGGCTTAAAAAGACAGCGTAACTCATTCCATCTTGATTTTCAGATTCCATTTTGTGCCTGACCTACTCTGAGGGCCTGGGAACCTAAACTCCTGGACTGAAGGTGCAGACTGTTCTAGGAACTAACCACATCCTTGACTAGCCTTGTGTAACATCATTGTTCTGCAAGTCTTGATAGATTACAAACCTTGACACAGTTCCCAAGCCCTAGTTCCCAAGCCCCCACCTACTTGCGGTTTTTGCCCTTATCCAATCATTTCTGCCCTCAGCATCACCATTTCTTGGTGGTCCAGCTTGAGCTGTCTAATTAAAAATCCTTCTTTGCTAATTGCATCGGTGTCGTGTCCTGTTGGTCTCACGGGGGTCCCGAGTTGATGGTTCTACAGTAGTAGCTTGAGCAGTCACTGCAAGCATTTAGTCAAGGTCACAGTGAACCCTAAACCAGACAGTAAAAAACGGCATGTTTATGTTTGATTAGATCCTCAGAGTTTGGAAATTGAGGTCCAAAGATATTTTTAAAAACTTGCCCAAATCCACATAGCTATTACTTAAGTAAATATTTACATTTATGTTACAGCATATCCTTTTCTTCCTGTTAAGACCCCATCTGCTTTGCATCTGTTTTTGAATGAGATTGTTTTCAAGATGAATGTCAGGTCCAAGGTGTATCTCACGATTTGTTTTCTTAACTGGGCTATAATTCAAGACATCCTTACAGAAATACGGCTCCGTTGTCTCTGTCCCCGTGTCTTACCCTCTCTCCTTACTCTTGTTCTTCACAGTTTAGATAAAACTGGCTCACATGCTTTGGAAAGCTTGGATCAAAATGATTTTCTCCTGGAAGAAGTTTTAGCCCTGTAGGGCTTTGTGTTGCTGCTGCTGTTTGTTTAGGGTCTCACTGGCTTCCCTTTGACTCCTTCTGGTCTTTGCCTCTTGAGTGCTGAAATCACAAACTTGCTGCATCCTGGCCTTTAGGGTTTCATATTTTGCAAGGGACAGCAGTACTTCAGTATATGTTATCAGACAAATGCCCCTTGCACCCATGCTACCTACCTTATTTAAGCTTCACAACTGCCCCCCCAAGTGACATCTATCCCCCCCTCCCCTCTCCCTCCTCCTCCTCCTCCTCCTCCTTCTTCTCTCTCTCTCTCTCTCTCTCTCTCTCTCTCTCTCTCTGTCGAAGAGTCTGAGGCACAAGTGAAGTACTTTCTTTTTTCCTTTTGATTTGTATTTTGGTTTTTTGGTTTTTCAAGACAGGGTTTTTCTGTGTAGCCCTGGCTGTCCTGGAACTCACTCTGTAGACCAGGCTGGTCTCGAACTCAGAAATCCGCCTGCCTCTGCCTCCCGAGTGCTGGGATTAAAGGCATGTGCCACCACTGCCCAGCATGAATTAATTTCTTAGACATGTACGTATACTGTGTGGAAGGAGGGCTCAAATCTGCAGGAATTGAGTCTAAAACTCATTTCTCCTCTCTTGTACCTAAGTAAAAATTTTGAAAAAAGGTAATATTTTTTAAAGATTTATTTATTTATTTTATGTATGAGTACACTGTAGCTGTCTTCAGACACACAGAAGAGGGCATCAGATCCCTGGTGGTTGTGAGCCACCATGTGATTGCTGGGAATTGAACTCAGGACCTTCGGAAGAGCAGTCAGTGCTATTAACCACTGAGCCATCTCTCCAGCCCCTGGGTAATTTTTCTTTTCTTTTTTTTTTAAAGCTCAACAACTGTAGTTAGTTGGAAGTTTTAAGATATTTGCTATGTTATAACCTTCGTAAACCAAAGGCTTCAGAGTTTTGATCCAATTAACTGTAATGTCAAGGTAGTTCTGGGTGCATAGAGAGTGCTGTTCCCTAAACACTGTTGGATTAAATCCAAATAAATGATATCCTCAACAGAGTGGCTGTTTGTTTATTGGCAAGAAAGCTGCCTCTTTGAATCTTCTGGTGTCTTTTCCGTATGGCAAGTGATGGAGAAGAGTCACTGAGAGAGACATGTAATTGGATGTCAAACAGGCTTCCAATCCACTAGAGAAAAGGTGTAGTGTTGACTTCGCTGTGGCTTGAAAATGCCTGCAGTCTCCTCAAACCCTCTGCAAGTGAAAATCTGGACACCAGGGGAATCGTACAAATCGGTTCCAGAAACAACAAGCTTCTGAGAGCCAAGAGAGGAAAATCGCGGTCCATTTAAAGTCATCACAGTTAACATTTCTCCGTGAGCTGTGGTCCCAGTTGGGATGTGTTGGCAGGACCTCGCTATGAATGATCCCTCAAGAGTGAGCACACCAGGCAAACAGACAGACTGGTGATGATGATCAGCGCCAGTGCTTAGCTGCTGGGTGCTCTTCTAGAAGCAGTCCTGACCAAGGGGACTCTGAGGTTCTGCTGCCCCAGGAGCACAAGCTTAGAAAACACTCTTCTCCTTGAAGAATTTCCATAGCCCTGTCACAGGCGTAGTGGGAGTAAAGAGCTAGGCTGGGAACTGTGGTTGCAAAGGAGGGACAAGGACAGTATGACAAGACAGGTGGTGGCAGCAGACATCTCAGCTATAGAAAAGAGCATGTCACTGGGAAAGTGACAACCCCCCTCATTTCTTCACAGAGCCTTTGGAGCGGATCTGACCTGCTACTCACCAACCCTGCCTGCAATTCTTAAGCCCTTCGGTGTTTGAGGAGGTGTATGTCAAGTCGGGCCATCAGATTTAGCAATCAGCTCAGCCTGCCAACAATGGATAGGGTTGTGTTGTACTTTATGTTGTATGCACTGCTTGTTACAGATTTAGGTTCCATTGTTTACCTTGTGTTTTCTCTGTCATTCTCACCTCCAAGGTTTGAAATGACTGAATTCCTTGATCACTTTGATAGGAAGTCTCCAACAGGCCTCATAGTAGCCAAAATGAACATAAGAAGTACTTTTCCCCTATGATCTTATAGTATCTGTGCTTTACCTAATTTCTTTATGTTCTTCTGTGTTAGCATCTCTGTGTGTCTGTCTATACATGTATGTGTTGAGACATGTGCTTGTCTATATGTGTGGAGGCTTGTGTATGCCTATATATGTATGTATGTCTGCATGTACATACCTAAACATGTATGTGTGAAGGCATTTATATGCCTATACATGTATGTGTGGAGGCATGTGTGTACCTATGTGTGCCTATACATGTATGTGTAGAAGCATGTATGAACCTATGTGTGCCTATACATGTATGTGTAGAAGCATGTATATGCCTATATCTGTCACGTGGAGGCTGGGGACAACTCAGTTATTGTTTCTCAGGCATTGTCTGCCTTGACTTTTTGTTTTGGAGATAATATCTGTCATTCATCTGGAACTTGTCAACTAAGCTGGCCTGGCTGACAGGGAGCCCCAGGGATCTGGCTGTCCCTACCACCCTAGAGCTGGAATTACTAGCATGCTGTACTGCATCTGGTAAGTTTCCTTTCCCTTCTTTTCACTTGTGTTCTAGAAATGGAACTCAAGCACTTGAAAAACAAACAGTGCCCCACCGGGTACTTTTCTCTTTACAGTCTGTTCTTCCCCCCTGAGGTCATAGTACAGCCATGGAAACAGGAACTCTGTTCCTGGGATGAGAACAAACTAGACCCTGCGCAGGCGAGCTAAGCAGCTGCCCCTCCTGATGGACCTCCTCATATCACCTTTGTTTGGGTACATTCCGGCCCACAGGACTAGATATTCTTAATATAGTTTTGTTTTGTTTTTAAGATAGAATTTTGCTGTGTAGTTGGGCTGGCCTTTAACTCATTATCCTCCTGTCTTAGACTCCTGAGTCTTGGTATGATAGGTGTGCACCCCAGGTCTAGTTTAATACTTTTTTTTAAAATATATATATATATATATATTAAACATATATATATTTATGTTTTCTCTGTGTAGCCCTGATCATCCTGGAACTCGTTTTGTAGACCAGGCTGGCCTCCAACCTGATCTGCTTGCCTCTGTCTCCTGAGTGCTGGGATTAAAGGTTTACCCTAACATTGCCAGCTCCTTTAATCTGATATTAGTATATAATGAGAAGGTTTTCTAATGCCAAATCATTTTTATAATATTCACTTAAGTCTTATATGGAAAATATATTTTGTTTCCAAGAACTGTTTCCTTTCTCAACTGATTTGTCTCTGTAGGCCTGCATCTTTTGCAGTCTCTTTGTGAATATGGTTTTATTCTTTGCATATTTTCCTTGTATAAAGTGATAGGCTTTAGCTGGCTGCTGGTGGTGCATGCCTTTGATCCCAGCACGTGGGAGGCAGAGGCAGGCGGATCTTTGAGTTCTAGGTCTACAGGGGGAGTCCTAAGATGGCCAAGGTTACACAGAGAAACCTTATCTCAAAAGTGAAAAAAAATAAAGAGGCATCGTGATATTTTCATGTGTGTCCCCCTCCATGTATGCCATGTGTGTCCCCCTCCATGTATGCCATGTGTGTCCTCCTTCATGTATGTGTGTCCCCCTCCATGTATGTCATGTGTGTCCCCCTCCATGTATGCCATGTGTGTCCCCCTCCATGTATGCCATGTGTGTCCTCCTTCATGTATGTCATGTGTGTCCCCCTCCATGTATGCCATGTGTGTCCCCCTCCATGTATGTCATGTGTGTCCCCCTCCATGTATGCCATGTGTGTCCCCCTTCATGTATGTTATGTGTGTCCTTTCTTCATGTATGCCACATGTGTCCCCTTCCCCTTTCCTCTGGTCTTCTTTCTCTCGTAGGTTTTGTTTTTGTGTTTTGAGTCAGGGTCTCTATGACTTCCTGACTGTCCTGGAGCTTGCTGTATAGACCAGGCTGGCCTTGAGATCTGCCTGCCTCTGTATCCAAGAGCTGGATTAAAGGTCTTAAAGATACCATGTCCAGCTATCTTTGTGTTTTTATTAGATGTTTGAAGGTAGTCTCTGCTCCACATGAAATACAGAAATATTTATTTCTTCTGCTGTCTCTCTTGAAGTTTTTCTTTATGTTCTTTTGAAATTTGGGGGGCTGTGAGTCAGCCCTGCACTCCCCATGTGTGTGGACGAGGTATGTGTGTCTCTGTGTGTAGGTCAGAGGTCAACATCAGGTGTTTTCTTTAATTTTTGAGATAAGATCTCTTAGTAAACCTGGATTTCGCCAGTCTAGCTAAGCTGTCTGGCTAGTGATTCCAAATGAGCTGTCTGTCTCTGCTTGCCCAGCACTGGGTTTCAAGCGTCTACTGCTATGGTCAGCTTTTATATGGCTGCTAATGATCCTAATTCAGGTCCGCACGCTTGCACAGTTAAAAACTTGCCAACTGAGTCATCTTCTCAGCTCTTCCCATTAAAAACTGAAGATTTTAATGAAAAGAAATAAAAGCTAACATTGACTAAAATGATTATGACTATCAACCTTGGTGTACAAAGGAGATATTTAATCTGGCATTTATAGTGACTTCCATGCTCTTTTCAAATTTTTCTTTTATATCAGGTATCAGTCAGTTCATTGATCTAGTTTTAGTATAAATGCCGTAAAGAACTTGGAATATTGTTCAAAAGGCCTGAAAAGAATTATAATTAAGGTTGGAAGTTGTTAATAACTGACTTATTTAATTCAGAATTGTCAGGGGAAGATGAAGAACAGCTAAATCCTGTTTATTGCATTTTCTATGGAAAGGGAGATAAATCAAGACACTGGATTCCAGCTGCAAAGAGTGCTTGCTGTAAAGATCCGAAAATCACTGAAGGAAGGCCTCAGATTCAAGGTAGTATGCAAAGACAAAGAGTGTTTATTCTGCAGAAACCATAGGCATGCAGGGTCAACCATTCTTTGAAATACTGACCCCAGACAAAGGCATGCAGGCCTTCTTGTAGGGAACCAAGGTGGGGGGGGGGACTCTAGAAGGATTAGGTAATCTAAAATTTCACTGGTGGGTGTAGGGGGTCACAGGCAGTCAGTGGTCTGCATAAGTATGTCATGAACGTTTAACCACAGGATGGGCTAAGGCTGCCCAGCACAGAAGGCCCATTCTGAGATAAAGTATTTCCCCATTTTTTGGTGGTTATCCCAGACTTTTCTTTGAGAGGAAGTTTTATGATCTTGTTCTGGATTTTATGGTCTGTCCCTGGAGCCTGGTCTGTTGGTCTTTTTTTGAAATCAGGCCTGGTCTTAAATGGAAACAAATGGGGCCCTTAGTGTTGTCCTTTAGCACTGCATGTGCTAAACCTACACATGCAGTATGCATTGTATCACAGTGGTGCAGCTGTTACCGTCACAACCACTGATGCTTTTACTCTTTCTTTGTGAACCAATGAAACGATCTGCAAAAGGAGAAATCGAGTAGTGTATGACATAGAAAAATAAATAAGTAAATCTTAAGGCAGTGCCAGTTATGGATGAATCATATACTGCCCCCATTCCCATGGTGTATCTCTATAACTCAGTGTGACTATATTTGAGGATAAAACCTTGAAGAAAGTAACTAAGATTAAACAGCAAACAACTTCATAAGAGTGAAACTCTGTGTCTTAGGGTTTTACTGCTGTGAACAGACACCATGACCAAGGCAAGTCTTATAAGGACAACATTTAATTGGGGTTGGCTTACAGGTTCAGAGGTTCAATCTATTAACATCAAGGTGGGAACATGGCAGCATCCAGGCAGGCATGGTGCAGGAGGAGCTGAGAGTTCTACATCTTCATCTGAAGGCTGCTAGGAGAAGACTGGATGCCACATGATTAGGAGGAGGGTCTCATTGCCCACCCCCCACAGTGACACACCTACTCCAACAAAGCTGTACCAACTCCAACAAGGCCACACCTCCTAATAGTGCCATTCCCAGGCCCAAGCATATTCAAACCATCACACTCTACTTAGATAGAATTGCCGTCCTAAAAAGAAGTGGAAGAGACACTTGGAGACTCTGTATGCAATCGAGCCAAAAGGTCTTGGAAGGACACAGAACAAGGTGGTCAGTTGAAGTCAGGAAGAGAGGCTTTACTGGGAACCGATCGAAAGGCTACCTTTATCTCAGAGTCTTCAAGGAAACAGGGTTCCGTGCTTTATCTTCCCCTCAGTGGTGTCTTGTTATAGTAGCCTGAATTCGTTACTTGTCTTCTCATTGTGGTAAAAAGCACCGGACAAAGCAGTGAAGAAAGCAGTAATTTATTTTGGCTCACAGTCTGAAGTTACTCTCTCTCATGGTGGGAAGTCATTTTGATAAGAGCTCTGGACAATTGATCACTTAGCATCCACAGTCAGGAAGCAGACTGCTATGGATGCCGGTACCCAGGCAATCTTTTTCCCCTTTGTTCTAGTAGTTAGGGCATGTCTTACCTCTTTAATTAGCCCAATCTACAAAATACTTCCCACACTGGCCCAGAGATTTCTCTCCAAGGTGATTGTAGGTGCAGTCCAGATGACAATTGGTGTAAACTACTACATAGTCTGACCTGACCCTGCAGAAGCTCTTTACAGTTCCCTGAGATCTTTCATAATCTTTTCCAAAGATTCTGCTCGACTTCTCAATCTCATGCCTCCTCTTTTGGACTCGTTTACTGTTTTAATCATTTCTGGTCATTGTTTAATTGGCAGCTTTAATTAATAAAATCTTGTGAGATTAGGGATCTAACTCAGTGTAAAATGCTACCCTTAGTATGTGAAAAATCCTGGTTTGATCTCTAGCACCAACAAATAAGTATTTGTGACATTTTTAGACAAATGAGGAAAAGTGTAGTACCATGTGATTTTTCTTCTTTGGACAGACTAGGTGTCATAATTACAACATAAAAGGTTCCCTGCAGGTTTACAAGTTAAAGGCTTGGTATGTAGCTAGTTTGAACTATTTGGGGGGAGGTGGTTGAAACTTTAATAGGTGAGTCTTGACTTGAAGAAGTAGGTCATTGGGGATGTAAGACTCTGGGGAGTTTTAAATTACCGAAGACCCTCTGAATGGACACACGGAGTCTGGGATTGATGCAAAATGCAAGAGAAATGTATTGATTCATCAGCATGCTGAGGTGGCTCTACATACCAAGACAGGAGGGCCACCTCGAGGATCCCGTTCAGGGACCTTATATAGGATTATAGAGCAGCCGCCATTAGGTACAATGTGATTGGCAGAACAGTGTGACTTTTAAACTGATTGGTCTTTAGGGAATGAAGTAGCAGGGGCTTAATCAGCCCGTCCCTTCCAACCTACGTGCTTTCTAACCTGTTTCCTGCTTGGGGGCTCTGGTGGAATATCTCAAAGTTCCCGAGCTGACCTTTCAGGAACATGACTTTGAAAAATATCCTATCCCAGATTCCTTTTCTTAATTCTTTTGTGCTTTCTGGCTTCTTTTGAGATGAACCACTTTACTCTGCCACACCCTTCTGGTGTTTGCCTTACTAAGGCTCAGAAACAATGGAGCTATCCAGCTGTGGACAGATAAATCTAAAACTGTGAATCAGAAACAAATCCTCCTCTGACTATCTATAGTATTTCTCTTAGGTCACATTTGTCACACTAATGAGAAACTGACAGACCCTCCCCCAAACCCACAAACACACTTTACCACCCCGACTTAGAGCCAGTTGCCATGACCTTTATTTTTGCACACTTTGGAACTGTTTCCTTTATATTTATTATACATATGAACTTACTTGAAAAACCTTCCTCAGCAGCCTACTCAGGTTCCTGTATCTATTGGAACAAAGCTGTTAAGTGAAGCTATTTTATTTGTAAACCTCTTAAGAATTCTGCCTGAAGTATCATTAGTTTCAGTTAGTTTTCAGTATGATATATCATGGTGATGTATCTGAACGTTGTTTATTTTAATTGCATACAAATTAGTTCTCAGCATCCTCATAGGTAGTCAACAAGTCCAGTGTAAAAGACCCAAATGAATACTAATTATTAATGGTACGTGAAATACTATATTACATGGGAAGTAATTAATTTTTAGTGGCAACTTATACCATCAGGAAGCTCTTAGCTTCTGAGTTTGTTTCTCACCTATAAAAAGAGAGCATTCCCAGACCCTGTTTTCCCTTAGATGCATGGTTCACAGGAAAAGTTGAGAACCATAGGACAGGACTTTTAAAATTCTTTCAAGTTCTAACATTCTCTCACTCATATGTCATAACTCAGTCCGAGCTGCATGGCATGCTGGAACATTCCAAATTGTAGAACCTGTGAACAAAAGCCAGAGAATAGAGAGGATGGAGAAAAGACACAGCCTCACTAAGTCCCTAAGGGAAAGGTGTGTAGACACACCTTGATACACGCATGTGTTAGTACACTCTAGGTGATCTGTGTTTACACAGTAGTGCTGTCTACGAGAAAGAATTTGATACTGAGAGAGTCAGCAGAGCATTCTACGCAGGATTTCTGGATAACCACAGCTCAGTGTTGGCTGGGCTTCCCACCAA
Source organism: Rhynchomys soricoides (assembly GCA_019843965.1). Taxonomy (NCBI): domain Eukaryota; kingdom Metazoa; phylum Chordata; class Mammalia; order Rodentia; family Muridae; genus Rhynchomys; species Rhynchomys soricoides. The sequence continues at coordinate 8,768,294 of JADRCH010000102.1, forward strand.
ATGGACAGGCTCTGCCTGGAATCCAGGAGTTGTCTGAGGTCTTCGAGGAATGCAGTGGGAGGCATCTTTTTTTTTTTTTTTTGGATACTTTATTTATATTTCAAATGTTTTCTCCTTTGGAAACCCCCTATTCCATCCCCCCTTCCCTCTATGAGGGTGCTCCCCCACCCATCCACTCCCTGGCATTCCCGTATACTGGGGCATCAAACACCCTCAGGCCTAAGGACCTCTCCTCCCCCTGATGGCCAACAAGGCCTTGCTCTGCCACATATGTGGCCAGCACCATGGGTCCCTCCATGTGTATTCTTTGGTTGGTGGTCCAGTCTCCTGGTGCTCTTGGGTTTCTGGCCAGTTGACATTGTTGCTCGCCTCATGGGGCTGCAAACCCCCTCAGTTCCTTCAGTCCCTTCTCCAACTCCTCCATCTGGGACCCCACCCTCAGTCCAACATTTGCTGTGAATTGAATCTTGGGTATTCCAAACTTGGGTATTCCACAGTGAGTACATACTGTGTTTGTTCTTTTGTGACTGAGTTACCTCACTTAGGATAATATTTTTAAGTTCCTTCCATTTGCCTGCGAATTTCATGAAGTCATTGTTTTTAATAGCTGAGTAGTATCCCATTGTGTAAATGTACCACATTTTCTGTATCCATTCCTCTGTGGAGTGACCTCTCCACTATGTTCATAGCAGCCATATTTATTTTCCAGCCAGAAGCTGGAAACATCCCAGACGTCCCTCAATGGAGGAGTTCTTAATGTAAGTAGGAGGTCGCACTAGGAAGACACACTGAGTTCTCATTTTTTTATCCCTTCCCTCTCTCCCCACAGATGGGACCTGCCTTAGCCCAGGCTGGCCTTAACCTTATTTGTAGCCAAAGATTTGGAACTGGAGATCAGACCAAACTCAGGACTTTATGCAGCTAGGCTGAGATACCCTTTTCTCTCCTTTTTCAATAACATTCCTAGGATGAACCAGGAGTTGGGGTGGAGTAGCTTCTCACATTAATGTCTGCTACAAATATAATACAGCCAGGTCACTGCCTTCCTTCTAGGCTGACTTTGACTCAGTACTACCCCCAACCTTGCTGTCAGCGGTTTCTGTCTTCCTTCTGCTGACTTCCTTGGTTTCTGATTGCTGGCTTGTGAGTCACTGATTTGGTTTTCTGTTTTATTTTATTTTATTTTTTTCCAGTTTTGAGGATGGAACCTAGGACAGCGTGCATCTTAGGCAAGCACTCTACCACGGAGCTGAAGTGTCAGCCCACTTGATGTCTCATTTCCGATATGAAACTCTGTCCAAGCTTGAAAATTTCCTGTGTCTCTCATTATCATGTAAGGAGACTTTGCTTGTGTCTCATGGGACACACTAAGATGGGCTGGTTTAATCCAGCCTTACTGCTGAGGGGGGAAAGCTGGACAGAGTGCTCCACTATGGCGCCTGTCTTTTGTGGCGATTCGAAATGGGGCAGGAAGTGACCTGAGCTAACCATGCTTCCAAAGCTACTTTTCAAGAAGAGAGCATTTGAGGACAAAAATTGAATTATAGGAACGGAGAGAGGAAAATGAGATGAAGCTATTTTTGAACAGTGGCTGATGATGCGCTTGCCTGTCGTAGGTTTGAGCTCCCAGAAGCGGACTTTGCTTCATGGATTCAAGTATGTCATTTAAAGAAGCGCTTCCAAGAGAAACTGGCCAGAGAACAGCGGCTGTGGGACAGAGAGGAAAGAGGCCGAGCACCGCGAAGGATTTAGTACCACAGTAATTTCTTACTGCTGTACCACAGACTGATGACAATGACTTCATCATCTCACAGGTTTTGAAAAACCACAATTCCAGTCACAGGAAACTGACCCCTCTATTAAGGGTCTCATTTGGAGCTGTGGTCTACCTGAGACGTAGGGTCCTGGTCTACACTCACAGTTTTTAGTAGTATACATTATCCTGTGGCTGTAGAATTCACGATGGCTTATTTCTTCAAAAGAGATCGTGAGGTATTGTTTTAAAAATGTTTATAATTAATTAATGTATTTATTCACTTTACATCCAGTTGCTGCCCCCTCTCGGTCTCTTTTTAAATAGTTCCCCCAGTTCCATTCCTCTTCTCCTCTGAGAGAGTGGCGGCCCACCCCGGCATATCAAGTCTTTGCAGGGTTAGGCCGGTCCTCTCTCACTGAGGACAGACAAGGCAGCCCAGCTAGGGGCGCATATTCCACAGATAGGTAACAAGTGTAGGGATAGCCCCACTCCAGTTATTGGGGAACCCATATGAAGACCAAACTGTACATCTGCTATGTATGTACGGGGGAGGGGGTGGGTAAGTCCAGCCCATGTGTTTTTGGTATTAGAAAAGATATGAGTTCTCTTTTAAAGTTGTACCTACTAGGTCAGACTTGCCCCCCAGCTAATCTTTTTTTTAAGAATCAAAGTCAGCTGACTAGAGACCATATTGTATGTGCAGAACCTTCTCACTTTTCTCAGATGAAGTAATACAATTGTCAGAGTGCTTTTTAAAAAAAATCATATTCACAGCTCCTGTATGTACCCCAAGGGGGTGGCTGCCCTCTTAGAAACCTGCCTAGAAATCATAGACACATTTCACACTTCAATGTGATCGCATGGGAAGCTCTGGAGTAGAAATTATACCACGGAAATTGTAAGTTTGAGGTAGGGCAGCTTGACTTTTGTGTCTTCTCCCCAGTCAGAGAGACAAACTCCTCAGAGGGTACAAGCTCCAAGGCACCTTGGAGTCTGCCGGAACGGGCAGAGGTTCCTCGGTAGTAGTCACATGAAGAAAGTGGCAGGTTCAAGGCATTGGAGTCGGAATATAAAGGAGGAACACATCAATAAGAGCGGTGTTGTACAATCACTCCACAAGAAGGAACTCAAACCTGACAGTGCTTGGGTAAGCAAGAACCAGAGACTTAGACAGCCATGACACCTAGGGTAAAACCCAGACACTACTCAACTGAAAAAAAAATCAATAAAATTATTCCTAATGATATTCTGCTCTACTCACCGATCAGTGCCTTATCCGGCCATTACCAGAGAGGCTTCCTTCAGCCTCAGATAGGAAAAAATGCTGAGACATGTGGAGAGCGAGCCTAAGTGGGAGGTCTCCATCAAATCCCTACTGTCACTCAGAAGCCAGGGAATTTGGCAGAAAGATTGTTAAGAGCCCGAGGGGGTGGAGGACACCGGAGAATAAGACCCTCTGAATCAACTGAGCGAGGTGCTAATGAGCTCACAGAGACTGAAGCAGCAAGCGCAGGGTTTCCATGGGTCTGCACCAGGTCCGGTGCGTATACGTTAGATCTGTTAGCTTAGCTTAGTATTTTTACGAGACTCCTGACTCTGGGAACAAGCAGGGTACCAACTCTTGTGCCTGCTTTTGGGACACTTTTCCTGGTGGGCCATGTTCAACTTCAATATGATAGTTTTTACTTCATCTTACTATATTTTATTTTGTCAGGTTTGGTTGTTATCTCTTAGAAGCCGGTTCTTTTCTAAGGATGGAAAGGGAGTGGGACTGGAGGGCCCGGGAAGTTCCTTTTCTTTAAAGCTGATGCTAAATAAAATAAAGGGAGTGAGATCCTCTTAGAGAGACTCATTCAGCTCACCCTGCAGCCTGTGTGAGGGAAACTTTCTCCTCCTAAAAAGCATCAGCAAGTCAAAGATTATGCAAATATAATTCTGGGAGGGGGCAAGGTTGCAAGCACTAGCAGCAAACAACTTGGCAGAGGACTTGTCTCCAAAGTTGGAATCTTTTTCTCCTCAGACATTTTATATTTCTTTTTGCCCTGCTTGCTCCCTTTCATGATAGATCTTTATCAGAAGGATCGCCAATAGCCATGTGAAACAGTCTCAATACTAGTTTGTCTTGAAATGTTTTCTGCTAATGAAATTAGTTCCAACACTTTAGTTTAGCCTCTAGCAGATTCTCAGGGCAGGGGCAAAAAGTCACTTTTTTTTTTTTTTTTTGCCAAATATCACATGAGTGGTCTTTAGGCCAGTCACTAATATAGGTTCCTTCTGAACCGCCTTGAGCCGGGCCTCCAAAGCTCACACTGCTCTCAGCACTCCTGTCTTCTATGCTCCTACTTGGATGGCCCATTAAACCCCATTTACAGTGTTCAACTGCTTTCCTAATCCAAAGTCCCAGAGTTTATATTCCACCAGCGAGCAACAGGATCAGGACTGTCACAGCAACAATCCATTCCTGGTCCTAACTTCTGTCCTATTTTTTTTTTTTTTCGATTGCTGTGCAGAATCACCATGACAAAGGCAACTTATAAAAGAAAGTATTTAATTGGGAGCTTGCTTACAGTCTCAGAGGGGATACCTTGACCATCACAACAGGGAGCATGGAAACAGGCAGACTGGGGTGGTACTTGTCTTAGGGTTTTTATTCCTGCACACAAACATCAAGACCAAGAAGCAAGTTGGGGAGGAAAGGGTTTATTGAGCTTATACTTCCATGCTGCTGTTCATCACCAAAGGAAGTCAGGACTGGAACTCAGGCAGGTCAGGAAGCAGGAGCTGATGCAGAGGTCATGGAGGGATGCTTCTTACTGGCTTGCTTCCTTCTCCTGGCTTGCTCAGCCTGCTTTCTTATAGAGCCCAAGACTACCAGCCCACAGATGGTACCACTGACAAGGGGCCCTCCCCCTTGATCACTAATTGAGAAAATGCCTTACTGCTGGATCTCATGGAGGCATTTCCTCAACTGAAACTCCTTTCTCTGTGATAACTCCAGCTTGTGTCAAGTTGGCACAAAAAACTAGCCAGTACAACAGCTAAGCTTTCACAGATGTAATCTGTTATCTCCTTACCTAAACTCGGTTTCCATTAATTAAATGCTTCATATTTCCTCTTGCTATGCCACTGCCCTAATGTTATCCAAGTTCCTATAAATTTGCCTGACACTAATAAAACATTCCACTATACGATCCAACTTCCGCTATATGCTTCCATCACCATGAACAGCCCTTGTCCCAGGCTGCTGCTGTGGACAGAACTCCCTCATTATCCTTCACCTTATGTCTTCGTCAGGGTTTCTATTCCTGCACAAACACCATGACCAAGAAGCAAGTTGGGGAGGAAAGGGTTTATTCAGCTTACTCTTCCACATTGCTGTTTATCACTAATGGAATTCAGGACTGGAACTCAAGCAGGGCAGGAAGCAGGAGCTGATGCAGAGGCCATGGAGGGATGTTACTTATTGGCTTGCTTCCCCTGGCTTGCTCAGCTTGCATTCTTATAGAAACAAAGACTACCAGCCCAGGGATGGTACCACTCACAAGGGGCCCTCCCCCTTGATCACTAATTGAGAAAATGCCTTACTTCTGGATCTCATGAAGGCATTTTTCTCAACTGAAACTCCTTTCTCTGTGATAACTCCAGCTTGTGTCAAGTTGACATAAAACCAGCCAGTACACCTTATGATCTTTAATTTAATGATGTGGACTAGTTCTTGCTTTCAAACAAGACCACCTTTCACAAGAACTTGGAGTTCAGACTTGGATAGACTTTGTTGCTCATGGTTCAACCTACTTTTTAAAGTGAATGAATAACATGTAGAAAAAAAGGCAAAGAGGTCTTCTAGAGAGGAACAGCTCATCTGAAAACCTGTTAGAGAAGTAACTTGATATCCCCATTCAGGATATTGAAAGATGTCTGATTAACAAGACACAGTGTGTTTGTATCTTGTTCCTTTCAAGGGTGGGGGAGTGGGGGGTGGGGGATGGGGAGGGTGGAGGTGGAGAATGGGGGTGGGGGATGGGGAGGGTGGAGGTGGGGAGTGGGGGTGGGGGAAGAACAAAAGCAGACTCAATGTGTATAGTCAGGGACAAAATGACACAGAGTAAAAATTGATGTTAACGTATTTTCAGAAAATAGTATTCAGAGTGAGGAGTGACAATTATGATAAAACAGAGGAAGCTGAAAATTGCATCCTTTTTGAAGAATTATAAAAAAGAACAAACTCATTTTGCATAAAACCACAGGAGTCAGATTCTGGAGGTCCCAGGAGCAGTGTAAGAGTAAAAGTAGGTAATGAGGCTAAAGGTGACGATTATTTGAAAAATCTGTACACAAAACACATTCTCTGCTTCTTTTCTTCACGTTTTGTAGCTAGACATAATTCCCCAGCTCCTACAGGACACTAGAGCTTTATAAATATGGAGAAATTAGAATGAAGGTCTATCTGTCACACAGACGGGTCAGTGTAGAAAGCTTGCTTAGCATGTATGAAGCATGAAGCATAGGCCAAGGAACATATACAAGTAAGCGTCCCCTACAAAGGACTTTTGAAGGAACTCTTTATATTGAAGACAAATATAAAAATATCCACAAGGCTTCAGAAAAGAGCAAAACCAGAACAGAACAAGATCAGTTAGGCAAATGAGGGACAGGAAAATGCCAGAGACTACATCATTAGCAAAGTGACAGGAGTTAATGCATCCCTTTCGAGAATAACGGATGCTGGTGATGTCATTCCCCTAACTAAAGGACACAGAAGAGCAGATTGGATTGCTGCCTCCAAGAAGCACACATCACTATCAAAGATAGGGGCTGTTTTAGGCAAGGCAAACATTTTATCACAATGTGTTTTGAGCCAGAGTCCTAGCTTATGTTTGAAAAGAAATTAAACTAATTGAAAAAAACAGAGACATATACATTCAAAGCTGGGCTTGGTGACATCTGCTTAAAGTCCTAGCCCTTGGGAGGTAGAGGCAGGAGGATCAGGTTCAAGGTCAACAGTAGTTTGAAACCATTCCTGTATCCTTGAGACAAAATAAAACAGAAACAAATAAACATACAAAACCAAACAAACAAAAAAACAAAGAAAAAGATCTTGCCAAAGCAAACATGGCATGTTAGTCAGCTTTCTGTTGCTGCGACAAAGTACTTGAGAGAGTCAATTTAAAAAGATGAAATGTTTGTTATCGCTTATGGCTCCCTGAGGTGTTAGTGATTGGATGGGTTCCTTAATTTTGTGCTTGTGGTGAGCAGAACATCATGGGTTGAGGCATGTGGTAGAGAAAAGCTGCTCACCTCATGGTAGCCACGATACAAAGACAGAAGAAGAGACCACGATCCAAATATCTCCTTTTACTGCTCTAGTTTGTGGTATGAACCTAGGAGAATGTGGCCAAATCATGAGGCAGAGTGAAGTCCCATGCAATCCCCAAATTTATTCAGAACATCAGCCAATTTATACTCTGAGGGTTAAGGAGAGTTGCCTGAATGAGGGTGAAATTATATTGATTACTTTTATTTGGATTTACACCAATGTTTTTGGTTCCTAAGACCAATGGATTACTTTTAGCCTATAAAAGTAAGAAAGCCATGTGTTTAGGCATGGAGGGCATGAATTAGCAGTTCTTGCATTCTTTCTTGGTAAATAAGGAGGACAATTTCCTGTTGTTAAGAGTCACAGTCTAATGTTTTTTGTAAACTACATTTACATATTGTTAAGCCTGTAATTAGTTTAGGATTAATAGTTAATAGGATAAGTGGAATTACATGAAGGGTTATAAGTGCTAGTTCTCATGTATGCGATGGCTGTAAGTTGTTTATGTGGCTAGTTAGTTTACCTCGTTGAGTTATAATAATCATATATATTGAATACAAGGCTGTAATAATAATGTTTACTCCTATTAAGATAATAGAGATATTTGATCCGAAGCAGAGTGAGATAGTGATAAATAATTCACCTCTTCAATCACAAGGGCAAGCCACACATGGCGAAAAGATGCTTTCCTGTAGAGGCAGAAGAGTTAACAGTTGAAGTAAACTCCTATCTGATACTCCTGGGAGGGGCACAGAAGCATATTCCAAGGACAATTTTGTGTTTTGAAGAAACTGAGGTCACAAGACTCTTGCAGTTTTCTCACAAGCTCTCAGAATTCTCACAGGACGCCATTCTTGGTCTGCATTCTGACAATCCCCCATCAAGAATGCTCCTAGTACCATATTTAGTCTCATAAGCATCTATATGTTTGGTTTCTCCACCTCCCAGCAGTATAACCTGGCAACTAAGCCTTTAAGACATGGTCTTTGGGGAAAGGGCCTTTAAGATCCAAACTAAAAAACAAAGAGCATCAAGACTAACAAATATTCTATGGCTCTCTTGTCACCCTGGAGGTTTGAAGATTGTTATCTCCTAGATTTTTCAGTAGGTGCCCATACAATTTCCAAGCAAAAAAAAAAACAAAACAAAAACAATCCCCTGTGTTGGTTTCAATGAGAATGGCCCCCAGTTGGCTTATATATTTGAATGCCTGGTTCCCAGTTGGTAAAACTCTTTAGGAAGGATTAGTAGGTGTGGCCTTGTTGGAGGAGGCAGCTCACTGCTTTTTTTTTTTTGAGGTTTCAAAAGCCCATATCATTCCCAGCATTCTCTCTGCCTTCTTGCTTGCAGAACAAGATGTGAGCTCTCTAATCTAATCTAATCTTATCTTATCTGGACTCTAATGCTCTGAAACTGTAAGCTCAATGAAACACTTTATTTTATAAATTAGCTTAGTCAGATGTTTTGTCCTAGCAATTGAAAAGTAGCTAATACAACCTCAGACAAATTTCTGTGTGTTAATAGTTTGCCATTGCTCTTTTATACTAAAAGACCTTTTTTTTTTTCATGATTTCAGACTAGCTTCAAACTTTCTGTGTGGCCCAAATGATCTTTAACTTCAATCTTCCTGTCTCTATTTTCCTTTTCAGTGCTATGGTTGTGGACTTATGCCAACACAAATACTTTACTGAGTGTTGGGAATCCAGTGCACAGTTTTGTGCATGCCAGGCAAGTACTGTGCCCTCGGAGCTTCACCCACAGCCTTTTATCCTTTCTACTTGAAAGCCAATAGAAAATGGATGTATAATGATTCACTCACATTTTTTTGAGTGTATTAATTAATTCTCTTCCGGAATACACCCTTCCTGCAAAGGTGATGCTTATATAATTTTCTTTATTTAACTTGCTATTTTGTCCAGGTGCCCAAGGATTTGTCTTCATTGAAATTTGCCCTTCTCCATGAAGTATGGTTAATATATAGCCAGGCTTGTTAAATTCTCTTTCAATGGGTAATTCTGAGTTGTGTTTTTCTACTTTGGTTTAGTCAAGACTGGTGGAAGTGCACACTGGTACAAGCATTGTAGAAATCAGTGTGGAGTTTCCTCAGAAAGCTAGAAATAGATCTTCTGTGATTCTGGTTTAAGTACTCTCAATCTTAAAGGGCTATCTACACTACTATAGAGACACTTGCTCATCCATGTTCATTGTTGCTCTATTCATGATAGCCAGAAAATAGAAGCACCCTAGATGTCCATCAAATGATGAGTAAATAGGAAAATGTGATACATTTACACAGTGGAATAATACTCAGATGTTAAAAGAATGATATCATGAAATGTTTAGGTAAATGGATGGAACTAGAGACAAAAATCATCCTGGGTGAGGAAACTTAGACCCATAAAGACAAACATCACATGTTTTCTCTCATTTTTTGATGTTAGCTTTGAATCTTCAGATACAGGTATTTCTCTTGGAATATCTATAGAGGTCAGGAAGTTAGTAAGTAGTCATGGTGAGGGTGGCTTTCAACAGAGGGGAGGTAGAATGGAGTGGTGTAACAGGTTTCTTCTTTTTAAAAAAGAGATTTATTTATATTCATTTTTATGTATGTGAGTGGCTGCCTGCATATACGCATGTGCTTCATGTGCATGTCTGATGCCCATGGAGGCCAGAAGAGAGCATTGCATCCCTTGGAACTGGAGTCACAGATGTCTGTGAGCTGTTGCGTTGGTGCTACATCTGAACCTGGGTCCTCTGCTGGACCAGCAAGTGTTGTTAACTGATAAGGCCTCTCTCTAGCATGTCTTAGATAAGGTTTCTTGAATTATGAATTTTAATACTTGTTGAGATTGCTCTACAAGGGAAAGGGCCCTTGTTCGTGCCTGCTGCCGGGATGGAATGGACCCTTTTCCAATTCTTCTTGCTGCTGAGGATTTGACCCACTATGCTTTCTAATGAGCACCTGTTGGCTATAGAGATTTCTGTTGAAAAGTTCCAGGCTCCTGTTGCTTCCTTTTGCTTCTCTTTTGCACAAACTCAAACACAATGTAGGCTTTAAAAGCTCCTCGCCTGGTGCATTTTGTGGTCTGTGGCACGTCTTGTTATCTTACGCTGTTCTTGCTCTTTAATTACCTGTTTTCAAGTGGTGCCTTGGGATTACACAAATCTGCCACTGCCTCTCCTTGGAATAGTGACAAAAATCTCTTAATTCTTTTTGGAGAGGATTCATACTTAGAACTCATACTCCTGGAATCATGAATACAAAGATGGAATGTCCTTAGAGATGGAAAGGCACACTGTGATAAAAGTAATAGGATGGTAGGTTAAGTTGGGAATACTGTTTTATGGCTTTGTTTGTCTGAGGCAGCTTCTCTCTGTGCAGCCTAGTCTGGCTGACACTTGGAATCTTTCGGCCTCAGCCTCACCCATGCTAAGATTATAGACGTGCACCACCATGCTTCCCTTATTTTGTGTTTTAAAAACTACTTGGCTTCTAAAAAGAGAAGCTTTAATTTTTTTTCTAGATTAAAAAGGAAAATTAATTGTCCAAGTGGTCTGAGCACAGTGAATTAGGGTAAAGGCAGAACGTCAGTTGGCAACGGGAAAGACCACATGTAAAAACAGAGGAAAAAACAACAAAAACACAAGTTAGTTAGATGAACAGATTGATACATTTCATTTGTATGTGTCAGAAAGCAGTTACATATTAGAACCTAAAAGTAGAAATCTTGGTAAAACCAGGAGGCCATCTATAATTAGTCTAACTTTTTAGATTTATTTACCACGTATTTTTATATATTTGCCAGATCATAACAATGACCGTAATGGACATTTCTCCTACCACTTCTTTGTAATATAAGATAAACAGGATCCTTGAAGAATATATGGTAGGGAAGCTATGGTTTATCTTAAGTGTCACAGATACCTTCACTGAGAAGAAACAAAAGCCATCTGTGTCCTTAGAACAGAGAAGGAAGAGGAAACGGATGTAGGGAGGATGCTATCTTTTATTTCCCTAACAGATATGGGAAATACTGAACATTTCTAAAACACAGAATTAAAAAATTAGATTTGTTTTTAAAAGATCACTCAGAGTCTATCTGAACTATTTTTTTAAAAAATATTTTCTTTATTTACATTTCAAATGTTTTCCCCCTTCCAGGTCTCCCCTTCGGAACCCCCCTATCCTATCCCTCCTCCCCTGCCTCAATGAGGGTATTCCCCCACCCACCCACTCCTGTCTTCCTGCCCTGGCATTCCACTACACTGGGGAATGAAACACTCTCAGACCCAAGGACCTCTCCTTCTACTGATGTCCAGCAAGGCCATCCTCTGCCACATATGAGGCCAGAGCCCTGGGGCCCTCCATGAGTACTCTTTCATTGGTGGTCCAGTCCCTTGGGAGCCCTGAGGGTCTGACTGGTTGACACTGTTGCTCCCTCCATGGGGCTGCAAACCCCCTCAGCTCCTTCAGTCCCTTCTCCAACTCCTCCATTAGGGACCCTGCACTCAGTCCAGTGGTTGGCTACAAGCATCCACCTTTGCATTTTTGAGACTCTGGCAGAGCCTCTCAGGAGACAGCCATATCAGGCTCCTGTCAGCAAGTACTTCCCGGCTTCCACAATAGTGTCTGTGTTTGGTGATGTATATGGGATGGATCCCCAGGTGGGGCAGTCTCTGGATGGCCTTTCCTTCAGTCTCTGCTCCACACTTTGTTTCCATATTTCCTCCTGTGAGTATCTTGTTCACCCTTTGTCTTAGCCAGGGCTTCTATTCCTGCACAAACACCATGACCAAGATGCAAGTTGGGGAGGAAAGGGTTTATTGAGCTTATACTTCCATGCTGCTGTTCATCATCAAAGGAAGTCAGGACTGGAACTCAAGCAGGTCAAGGAGCAGGAGCTGATGCAGAGGCCTTGGAGGAATGCTGCTTACTGGCTTGCTTGCTTCTCCTGGCTTGCTCTGCTGGCTTTCTTATAGAGCCCAAGACTACCAGCCCACAGATGGTACCACTCACAAGAGCCCTTCCCCTTTGATCACTAATTGAGAAAATGCCTTACAGCTGGATCTCATGGAGACATTTTCTCAACTGAAGCTCCTTTCTCTGTGATAACTCCAGCTTGTGACAAGTTAACACATAAAACTAGCAAGTACACCTTTCTAAGAAGCACTGAAGCATCCACATTTTGGCCTTCCTTCTTCTTAGGCTTCTTGTGGTCTGTGAATTGAATCTTGGGTATTCCAAACTTTTGGGCTAATATCCACTTATCAGTGAGTGCATACCATGTTTATTTATTCTTTTGTGACTAAGTTACCTCACTCAGGATGATATTTTCAACTTCCATCCATTTGCCTGCGAATTTCATAAAGTCATTGTTTTTAATAGCTTAGTAGTATTCCATTGGGTAAATGTACCACATTTTCTGTATCCGTTCCTCTGTTGAGGGACATCTGGGAGGTTTCCAGCTTCTGGCTATTATAAATATGGCTGCTATGAACATAGTGGAGCATGTGTCTTTATTACATGTTGGAACGTCTTCTGGGTATATGCCCAGGAGTGGTATATCTGGGTCCTCAGGTAGTACTATGTCCAATTTTCTGAGGAACTGCCAGACTGATTTCTAGAGTGGTTGTACCAGCTTGCAATCCCACCAGCAATGGAGGAGTGTTCCTCTTTGTCCACATCCTCGATAGTGTCTGCTGCACCTGAGTTTTTGATCTTAGCTATTCTGACTGGTGTGAGGTGGAATCTCAGGGTTGTTTTGATTTGCATTTCCCTGATGACTAAGGATACTGAACATTTCTTTAGGTGCTTTTCAGTCCTTTGAGTTTCCTCAGTTGAAAATTCTCTGTTTAGCTCTATTTCCCATTTTTTTGATAGGGTTATTTGGGTCTTTGGAGTCTAACATCTTAAGTTCTTTGTATATATTGGATATTAGCTCTCTTTTGGATGTGGGATTGGTAAAGATCTTTTCCCAATCTATTGGTTGCCATTTTGTCCTATTTATAGTGTCTTTTGCCTTATAGAAGCTTTTGCAATTTTATGAGGTCCCATTTGACCATTCTTGATCTTAGAGCATAAGCCATTGTTCTGTTCAGGAACTTTCCCCCTATGCCCATGTGTTCAAGATTTTTCCCCATTTTCTCTTCTGTTAGATTCCGTGTATCTGGTTTTATGTGGAGGTCCTTGATCCACTTGGACTTGAGCTTTGTACAGGGACATAGGAATGGATCAATTTGCATTCTTCTCCATGTTGACCACCAGCTGAACCAGCACCATTTGTTGAAAATGCTGTCTTTTTTTCCACTTTAGCTCTTTTGTCAAAGATCAAGTAACCATTGGTGTGTGGGTTCACTTCTGGGTCTTCAATCCTGTTCCACTGATCTACTATCTGAGCTATTTTAAATAACATATGCTCTTAGCAAATAAGAAATCAAGAGGAACATCCTCAATTTCATAAAGAATATCTATAAAATTATAACAACCCCCACCTAAAACTGAGGTTAAGGTCATATTTAACTATTAGTATTATGAGCTTAATTTTGTCTCATCTAAATTCATATGCTGAAGTTCTAACCCATATTTCTTTGGATGTTATCGTATGTGAGGTTGGAGTCTTTAAACAGGTAACTAAGTTAAAATGAAGCTGCTTCGGTTGGTCTTTATCTAAGATGATTGCTCTCTTACAAAGTAAGAATTAGGACGCATAGGGGAATAGAAAGGGAGCCCAGGGGAAAGGCAGCTATTTGTAGGCCAGAGAGAGTTCCCACAAGAGGCTAACAACATTGACACCTTGATCTCAGACTTTCTACGTGTAGAACTGTGAGAACATGTATTTCTGTCTACTGAGCCTTCTAGTCTGTGTCTCTCTGTGATGGCAGTCCTGCAGACTGAATCAGTGGGAAATGCAGTGCTTTCTTTTTAAGAAAAAGATCATGGTAAGGCTATCCCCTGCCAATCCTATTTAACATCTCACTGAAGGTCATAGCAAATACAATAGAAAATAAAGTAATGTATATATGAAAAATTGGAAGGAAAAAAAAAAGACTGTCCTTGTTTACAGGTGAAAGGATTGTCTGCATACAAAATCCCAATGACTCAGTAACAACAAACTCCCGAATCCTTACCTCGGCATAGCAAGGTGTCAGAACAGGACGTTAATATACACATAGTGGGTGTTTATAAAAATGTAAAGAGATATATGTTCTATGGGAGAGGTAGGTGTGGGGGAAGGGTGTGCCTCAGCAGGCCTATACCAAGACATCCCTTCCCCCTGAGGGACCAGCCACACAGGAAGGCATAGTATAGAATAGAGTTTATTTAGGGCATGGGGAGGGGAGTTAAGAGGGTAGTAGAGGCAGAGAAAGGTAGAGGGAGGGAGAGAGTAGAGAAGAGGAGAGGTAGAGGCCGGCCACAACCACGTGGAGAGAGGAGGGGAAGGGAATGGGGAGAGGTAATAGATAAGAGATGCAAGAGATAAGAGAGAGGAGGGGCAAGCAGCCCCTTTTATAATGGGCCAGGCCTACCTGGCTGTTGCCAGGCAACTGTGGGGTGGAGTTTAGACAGAATGCTAACATTCCCCCATTTTGGTTTAATTAAAAAAGAAAAATTAGAAAGAGAAAATGGCAAAGCAGGAATAGGGTCATCATAATATCTGACTGCTTCATGCTGGCATTGGGGGCGATGTGTCTCGGGGGAACCTAGAAGAATGGGGGTTGGGGATGTTTGTCCAGTTGTAGGAGAATTGGCTGTTTCTTTGCTGTCTAGGGTCTGTGGAGCCATCTGAGGATAGGTCAGAAGGAACAGGTCCAGTAGAAGCGTCTGTGTCTGAGAGGAGATTGGAGCATCTGACGGTTGCTTCTCCGGTGCTGTCCTGGGTGTAGTAAGCGCCTGGACTTGACAAGATATTGAAACACATTATTATAGGTGGAGAAATAAGGTTAAGTACATTTGGGAGAAAGAAAAAATTTTTTCTTAGTGTGTACATTTAAAACCTAGAGGAATCCCACCCTTTGGAATAGGTAGTAAGTGGGAACTTTGGACAGCTGTACTTATCTGGATGGAGTCTATTGGGTCTATGACAGGCAGATATGAGTGGAATTTTTGTAGCTTATAAGTTTATAAAAGAGATAAAAACATGAGTTAACAACATGAACAGTCTTTAAGATGAACCTTTTGTGGAGCAGAAGGCACAAGATTGAAAAGGTGAAAAAGTTGGATCGTATAGTGGGATGTTTTATTAGTGTCAGGCAAATTTATAGGAACTTGGATAACATTAGGGTTTGCCTCCAGGAGTCTCTGTATTGTTTTTTGCTTTGTGCACATAAGCACATCTCTGGCCTAGGTAGAACTCCATTTCCTCTCGGGCATAAACGGCTTCAATTTTAAGAAGAGCCATGTGCTCTCTTTGGTTCCGGAGACCTCGCTTGTAGCCAGCAAAAATGGCCTTGTACCACAGACTTTCAGACATACTTGCTTTTAGAAGTCCTGTTCCCAGCAGGCCTCCACAGGTGCCAAGATGGTGGAAAGAGTCCCAGCTTGCTTCTTGATCATGATGTTTGTGCAGGAATAGAAACTCTGACTAAGACACTCTGTGATAGACTCCATATGCAGCATGCTTAGCCCTTTATAAACTAGAGGACTTTCTGTGGCAAAATGTTAGGCTAGGCACAAGACAGCAACATTAAGAAGCTACAAATGCCCTAAGATAGACCATCAGTGGACTTTTCACATTCAACCCCATCACTGAAGCTCTAATCAGCTCATCGTTCTGGCAGAGTGTGTACTGGAAAGAGGTGTTCTCTTCAGGAGCCTTGGCTCACAGTAGCTTGATCAAAACACTTGCAAGAACAACTGAAGGGAAGCAATTATTTCAGTTCAGGGCTTTAGAGGTCTTAGCTCACCATCCTTTGGCCCATGCAGTTGTGCAGAGCATCATGTTAATGGGGCAGTATTATCAGCAGGGCTATTTACCTCTCTGTGACAGGATGTGAAGAGCTGCAACAGGAAGGGTTGGGGACTGTAGACCTCCCCCTGCAAGAACATTCTCCCAGTGACCTGCTTCCCCTAACCAGATAGGAAATCTTATCATTTCTCAAGGGTTGATTCCCTTTTTAATTCATCATTTGATCAAATCACCATTAGGTTAGAACCCTCACGATTCTACTGTCTCTAGAAACATCCTTACGATCTACTCCCAAGTGTGCCTTCCTCCTCTTCATCAGTTGAATCAAGCTGATAGGATTAACCAATCAAAGAGCCAGCTGATTAACTGACAGGTTTGGAGTCTAAGGAGGGCTCTTTGCTTCAAAGATGGCTTCTTGCTTCTTGCTTGAGCTAGCAGCACAGAGGTGATGCAGAGATGACATCAGGAGAGAGCATAGGCATAGCTGTGGAGCAATTAGGAGCCAGGAGAGAATCTCAGGGCAGGGCTGCCTTGCTTGCTCACTCTTTACAGTGAGTGCCTTTCCTTTCAGAAGATTGAGGAAGCTATCTATCTTCAAATTAGAATTACCTCTTATTATTATGAAAGAATTGAGGATCTAAAACATCTTTGCATTTTTACGTGTAAGCCCAGCTGTAATGCAAGAATTTGCATTTATATAGCAGCATCCATCTAAGGCACAAATGGACTTCTCCAGCACTAGCTAACTCATTAATCCTCCCAAAAGCCTTGTGAAAGGGCCGGGGAGCATGATTATTCCCATTTCACAAATAAGAAAAAAAGGAGCCACTGAGAGGGGCTAAGTGATTTGAGTGAGAATTCATTGAACCTATGGAGGGATTAACAGTGGTATTAATGCAACTCTCTTGGAAATGAGTTATGAGTGATTGGTTTAACACAGGTTGGTACTCAGATACCTCAGAATTTTTTAGTAAATTATCACCTCACTTTGGCTTTATAACCAACAGACTCTGATTATTATTCAGGTTTTAGTCAACCTAAAATAATAACCCAATTTATGTCATGGGATTTCAAGTTATATTTCTGACTATTAACTTTACTGCCCAGGAGTCACAGACTCTAGAGAAGAATTATAAGATCCGGGCAATAATGAAAGAAAGGCTCTCAGCTTAAATCCATGATGAACAACAATTTTAGCTTCTGAACTCCCAGTAGCTAACTTTAAAATACGGAGTTAGAGTAAGGACGGTAGTGTGTGCCTGTACCCCCAGCTATCTGGCAGTTAAAACTGTTGCGGATACCACTTGGAAAAGACGACTTAGACTCTGGCTTAAGCTGGTAGAAAGTCTTTATTAGCTGCCTGGTGACTGCACCGGATGTTTGGGATCCAAGTGTAGACTCAAGCCTTTCTCAGGGTGGGTTTTTAAACACAAAACTACATCCTGGGCTGACATATCTCAATTAGCAAGAATATTTAGTGGGAAGCTGAAGTAAAGAAGCAAGAAAAGCAAGGTTTGTATATTTAGGGACGTTTCCAGAACTGTGGTCTTTGATGGATTAGGTTTTTGGGTTATTTTTGGCAGGTGGTACTGTCAATATGTTGAGTTTTACAGCCTGTATTGTACTTCCATCATGGAGTCAGTCATGCTAAGATCTGGAGGCCTACAAAGGCCTGGGTGTCTGTTATATTCCCCACTGGTTCTATGGACATTCGTCAAATTGTGGACTCATCAAAGATTAATGGCCTGGCTGTGATTGTGAGTAGAGTCGTTAACCTGGGGGGACCAGGGGAACAAAGATTAGTTGTTAGATTCTTGACATCTCTTTTTCCTTAAGTTTTTTTTGACCATGGTAAACTAATTATCCCTGACTGACTGGCATGAAAGCAACATATTTCTCCCAGTGCCATACAGAGACCTCCTTGACTCATAAAGAGGTGGTCCAATCTTTCTCAGTTGTGAAAAACAACCTTGGCTAAAGAATCTAACTGGGATTCCAGATGGGAAGCAGAATTTTCTAGATGGCCCAGGTCTGTGTGTACTTGAACACTAAGTGCCTTAAAGTTTTAATGTCCCTTAACTACGTCTGAAGTTCCAACTTCAGTGCAGCCCATGATATCTGCCCCCAC
This sequence comes from Rhynchomys soricoides, assembly GCA_019843965.1. NCBI lineage: Eukaryota > Metazoa > Chordata > Mammalia > Rodentia > Muridae > Rhynchomys > Rhynchomys soricoides. The sequence goes on from JADRCH010000102.1 coordinate 8,786,401, forward strand.
CAGTAGGGGAATGAGATTGGGGATGGCTCATTGTGCATGGGGAAGCCCAGAATCTAGATTTAGGTGAGCCCTGCCCTCTTTTCTATTATATAAGAGGAGTACCTGTGACATAACATGCACAAAGATGCAAAAGAGTGTATTCCAGAGGTACCCAGTTGGGTTGGGTTGGGCCAATGGCGCAGGTTTCTTTGGGATAATGAATTTGCTACCTGGATCTGGATCATTTGGGCATCACCTGACTCCTCAGGTTCTAATGGTTTCCCAATATTGATCTTCAGCTTTCTGCCAGAACTTAACCTTTATGGATATTGGATTGCATTGTCTATGGCCACAGATAGGTAGTATAAAGAGATCAGTATGCTCTTAGGAGTACTTGGTTTTGTAACCTCTCTGGGCAAAATGATATTTGCTTGGCTTCTTGCTATTTGGAGTGTCGGAAGGGGCATCAGCCAGGAAGGCATTGTACTGGACAAACCAGAGCCCTTTCTTTTTACTGATGGACCGACAGCCCCAGAGGTGTGCTCCTCCCCGGGAGTGAGTGACCCATCCATTCCCCAGTTTCCTCTGGATGTCATACTTAACAGAAATCTAGCTAGAAGGTGGGTAGGGTCTCAGTGGATAGGTTGGTTATGAGTTCCCTGGTTCTGCTTATTTTAATTCTGGCTTATAGGAGGATGTGGCTGTTCTCATAGGGAGACAGAAAAGGGGGGGGAGACAGACTAACACGTCTCACCTTTAGGGGGCAGAGGGCGTGGTGATGACCCATCTATCGTCATCCTCTCTGGCCTTTTTCAGCTGGGTGTGGTGGATCCACAGGGTGACATCAGCGACCATCATTGCTGCTTTGGGATTCTGTTTACCCACCCAAGGTCTCCAGGCTGGAACTTGGCAGGCTTGGACCCAGGCAAGGGCTAACTGTCTTATGAATAGTCTTATCAGTCGCAGAGTCTGTAAGGACTTGAGAAAGGAACGGACAGAAGTTGTGACTGGACTTTCGGCTACTTTACCGATTCCTTTCTCTACCACCGTTCTCCACCCAGTCTCCGCCAACACCTCAACACTAGGCAGGAGAGAAGCGAAGACTAGAGGGGAAAGGGAGTTGATCGTGTAGACTCCTTCTTGCTGATTAAGGGTATAGAGTTCCTCGGGGAGATGTTGATCTTTATCATTAGGATATCTCCAGCAACCAGACACCACCCCTCTCAGGGCTCTGGCATTTTTATGCCCTCTCAAGAGTCCCAAGCATTCTAAACGTCTTACACTTGTAGAAATTATCTGCAGCTGGCAAAATCATGTTCTTGCTAGAGCAGGAGGCAAATCACAGTCTGCTGCTGAGGACAATCTGAAGCAGCTCCGTATCCCACACCTGCGATTCAAACAAAAACATAGTCTCTATGTTTTTAAAGAAACCAAATTTCTCACTTCAAGTAGTTGTTGATATGAGACCCTCAGTAGGGTAAAAGGTAGAGATTTGCTCAGTTTGTGTTGGTTTCAAGGACATATTTTAAAGGTTTATTTATTCGTGTAATCTTCTTTGGTGCTTTGTGATTGATAGCCATAATGGAGTTTTTAATCAACACTTAGAACCTTTGTCAAATTTAGGGTAAGTATGGCCATGAGGACTGGACCATTGTTGGACCCCAGGGAGAGGGGTAACCCAAATCTAGGGATGTTTTTTTGGATTGAGTAACTCAGCAGTTTTAGTTGTCTCCAGATATGTGGCCTGGTGGGGACTGGAGACCTCCTGTCTTCCGCTAACAACAGGAAGTACAAGTCTCTCACCTGGCAAGACCATCACCCATTTGTCTCCTGTTTGGCATCTTTTCTTTTTGTCCACTTGGATTTGTGTGTGTGTGTTTTGTTTTGAGACAAGATGCAGGATGTTACTATGTTCCAATATAGCCCTGGTATGTGCCAACATGCAAGGCTTACCATCTTTCTTTCTTTCTTTCGATGATGCATTCCATCAGAACCACAAACCCTTGTTTTTTAAGACCAGGTCTCACTGTAGAGCTCTGGCTGGTCTGGATTTACTATGTAAGCCTCTGCTTTCCAAGAGCTGGGATTAAAAAGTATGTACCACCGCTCCAGGCCTTTGATAATATATCATTTTGTTAATTATTCCTGGTTGTGACATCTAACCAGTTTTATTCTATTCCACTGTTAACACTTAAGACAGACACTACCTCAGAGTAAAAGGTTGGAAAACAAGTTTCCAAGCAAATGGTCCCAAGAAACAAACTGGAGTAGCCATTCTAATATAGAATAAAATCAACTTTCAACAAGAAGTTATCAAAAAAGATAAGGAAGGACACTTTGTATTGGTCAAATAGAAATATTTAAGGAGTAACTTCATCAAATGTTACAGGTATCTGATGAATCTCAGTGTAATGGCCTTGGGAAATGCAAAGGAATGTTGCTGTTTGCTCAGAGTGAAGCTAACATATCTTCAAGGGAGAACATTGGAGGTATTTGAATTTTATGTTCACATTAGGGAGGTGAGTCCTGCATATTTTAGAAGACTAGTATTTATTTTCTCTAAATTTAGTCAGGTGTTATCAACTTATTTCCAGTTGAGTGTGACAGTAGTAAGATTTTCAAAACCTACTGAAAACAACTAACATTAAATGTGCGATGTATAAGATTAGGTTGTGTGCTATTTTGACTGAAGTCAACTTTCCTTTGTCATTTCAAAGGAGAAAAAAATGAATGACCTATAAAACTGTAAGAGTTGATCTGTCAGATATAATTTCCAGTTGCATAAAGTTTTTACAAAGTGATTTAATTTATTTTAATCATATTTATACTGTGAAATTATAAGATGATGATAATATTGGCTTCTAAAGTTTTAGCTTAGAAAATAGCATTTTAATTATTATAGAAATGTCTACAAATAATTTCATAATTTATTACTTCTGTATTTAATTTTGACATGTTTCTCATTGTATATAATACTGAGATAGATATCCCACAGTACATACATATTTTTGTCAACATAAAATCCTAGAAATAAGTTTACTAGAAAAAATTTTATGCACAATTTATATATATATATATATATATAATTACATCATTAAAAACCAAAATTATAATTTAAAAAATAAATAAAAAAAATCATGAGTACCCATACAAGACTACTAGTTAGAACACTGATGAAGGCAGGAAAACAATAAAGGACATGTGTATATACACACATACAACACAACATTTCATCTACAGTTCTATGTAATTTAGTTCAAAAATCAAACGTAGTATCATTTTAAATATATTTTCTTCTTTAAAAAACATATATGGGACTTCCCTCTGAGTAATATAAAGTGAAAAGCATTTGTCCCTTTGCAAAAGGAGTGTAAATTTATCTTTGGAAAGTATACATTCTAAACATGAAGGCAATACTTTTACATTTTTTAAAAATAAAGAATAATGAATATTTTTTAAACATAACTTTTAATGTATTCTTTGGGAATTTCACATTATACACCCCAATCCCACTCATTCCCCAGTTCTTCCATACCTGTCTTCTACCCCCACCTCCATCTCTCTCCCCTTCAAATCCAGCAGAGCTCTTTTTGCAACAATCTACTCCTCTATCAGCCACAGCCTTCTCTAATACCTGACATAGCCATCCTGTCTCCAGCTCTGCTGTGGTGCGTCTCACACTATACAGCCTTTTGCCCAAACAGCTTTACTTGAAAATGTTCATTGCAATGAGTCATTGGTCTGGTTTGAGGACTCTGGCTTCTGCTACACTATCAATACTGGATCCTCACTGGGGCATCTCTCAGATATCCTGCTGTTGACCTGAGTCATGGAGATTCTGTAGCTTTGGTTCTGCAGGACTGGTCCTTCATGTACTTCAGACGTTCACAGATGGGGTAGATGCTGGGGTGGGCCATTTCAAAGCCCTGGATCTGGCCCTGGGTGGTAGCCGAGTTGGTTAGCTCTCATGAGTCCATGCCTTCAGGGCCAGCTCTTTGGTGCTGCCTGGTCAAAGTATGTTTTTTTTTTGGTCATTGTAGTTTACATGTATGGATATTTTGCTTGCATGTATGTCTGTGTACATTGTGTGTGCAGTTCCCATAGAAGCCAGAAGAGGACATTGTATCAGATCTCAACTTGGCTATGTATTTATATTTAATATATGATCAACCTTTTTATTGTAATAAAACCATATGGAACATGAGATTTGTCATGTTAACTTTTTTAAGTGTATAATATAGCAGTGCTTAGTACACTCACCAGTATTGCATATCCATTACTACTATCTATCTATTTAGTTGAGCCTTTCAAAAACAGCAATATTTGAGTTAAATTCCTTTTGTTATAATGTTTCCTAAGAGATCTAGTCAATTACTGGAATGCTGGATCAAAACCATTATATGAAATTAACTTACGAAAGCAATACTTGTAAGGGCAAAGAAATAATCCATCCTCAGGACACGAAGGAGCTATTTCTCTACAATACATATTGGATGGGTACACTCTTGTTGTACTCTGAATAACTTTCAGTTTAATATTGGTATTGTAGAAGGGTCCAGTGCAGGAAAGCCTTCATTAAGTAATGATGCTAGTTTAACATTCACACTTTGGATTTCCATTGGCAAGTCAACCCACTCTCAAGCTGTTGATCCTAACATGTGCTGGGCTTTTATGCTTAAGAGTCTTTTAAAAAAAATAATATAGAAAGCACTTAAAGACTTGAGATCTGGAACCCCAGACCTGCTACATGGAGATAAGAGAGGGAAGGCATCTAGCCAAGATTTGAGAAAGGGCTCTTCTCATTGAACTGTGTGCATGCATGTGTGTGTGTGCATGTGTGTGTGTGTGTGTGTGTGTGTGTGATCCTGTAGATTGAATGTAGGGCCTCCATTATTTTAAGCAAACGTTGTACCATTGAGCCACAACCCTAGCTCTTCACCGAATGAACTCCCTCACTCTGCCCTTTTAAGAATTTAATTAACTTTTTAAAAAATGTATTTTATGTGTACTGGTGTTCTACCTGCAAATATGTTTGTGCACCATCTGTGTGCAGTGCCAACAGAGGCTGGAATGTGGCACCATTCCCTTGGACTGGAGTTACAGATGATTGAGGAATTGTCTAGGTGTTGGGAATCAATCCTTGGTCCTCTGGAAGAGCAGGCACTGCTGATCTCTCTCTCCAGCCCCTAGTTTTGTTTTTTAAAATATAAATTTTATATATTTTCTACTGTACGTACACCATTTCCCCCTCTCTGTCCTGCTTCCAGCTCCCTCAGCATTTCCCCCAACTTTCACCATCCCCCCAACTTTCAAATTTACGGCCTCATTTTTCATAGTCTTTTATTTTTCATATTATTGTTTTATACAAAGACATTTACACATATATAAGTTAATATATAAATACAACCTGCTAAGCTCACTGACTGTTGCCATACGTGTAATTATTTAGGGCTTACGACTTTGTATTGGATAAATCCTTTGAGAAGTCTGTTGCGGGACATCTACCAGAGAAGACTACTTGGACATGGGTTTAAATCCACAGAAAAGTCTTTAGTAGCTGGCTGGCAACTACTCTTGGTGATCAGGATCCCAGTGTAGCTCCAAGCCTTTCTTGGAGTGAAGTTTTAAGCACAAAAACCATATCCTGGGTTGATATACTTCAATGAACAAGAACAGTTAGTGAGAAGCAGAACTTGAGAAGCTAAAAAGCAAGGTTAGTATTTTGGAGACTTTCCCAGAACTGTGCACATGGGTGGATTAGGTCTTTTTGTTTTAACATGTGATGCTAACTATATGCTGAGTTTTATGACCTGAATGCTACTTCCATCATGGAAGACTCTCTTAGTGAAAGGGCTAAAACTTGTGTGATGATATCTACATCTTTAATTTGATTGCAGAATAAGGTTTTAAGTCTTTGGGTATTTTATACCTTTTGTTGTAATCATTTAAAAGAATCAAAATTAGGCTAAGCCTCCCAAACAGGAATCACCTGTGATTTCGGCAAGTGTTTAGTGTGGTTACTAACTGGTCCTCTTGCTTTTGTCTCCAATCAATCATTTCTGATCAAGTAATAATCAAAAGATTCTGCTATCTACTTCCCAGAAACCATGCAAGAGGTGTCTCTGAGAATTATCTTTTAATTAAATGCCTACATTTTACGTATCTTTCATGTAACCAACACCTATGTGCTTAGGTGTCAAGAATGCGGTAGGAAGACATCACCAACAAGCTTATTCTGAAAACAGCTCGAAAATTCTGCAAATAAACATTTTCCAAGTGAGAAATTTGTCAAGTTGGGATTTTGCTTTGGGAAAAAAGGTGCAGAGATGTGAGGAAAAAAACCCAAGATCAAACTTTAAAAAATGATAGTCATTCTAACCATAGGAGGCTTGAAAAAGAGGCAGCTACAGAGAGAAAGGAGGGAGCTACAGAGAGAAAGGAGGGAGCTACAGA
>JADRCH010000102.1:8792842-8824408 GCA_019843965.1 Rhynchomys soricoides
ACAGAGAGAAAGGAGGGAGCTACAGAGAGAAAGGAGGGAGCTACAGAAAGCTAGGCCTCCAGAGCACGTGGTTGGGGACTAAAAGAATCACTTAAAACGGTCTTTATTTCCCCATCTGAACACAGGACATCATTTTTGAGGCACCACAGGAAGGGCAACATTCTGTGACTATGAAAGTGTCACAAAAGATGTGGCTTGCGGGTTTGTAAGAAAGCTACAGAGCACAGACCCAGGGGCAAAGCACACCTGCTTTATTTTCTAAGGAAAAGTGAAAATGAATGAATCTTTTTCAAGTTTCTCCTTGTATATCTGGGGGAGGGAAGAGAGAGAGAGAGAGAGAGAGAGAGAGAGAGAGAGAGAGAGAGAGAGCGCACACAGGAGCAGGAGAGCCAGAGAAGGGGTGAGGGAGGGAGAGAGAGAGAAAAAGAAAGAGGAAGAGGGAGGGAGAGAGGGAGGGAGCCAGCTTCAAATATAAATGCCAAATTCCCACACTGACCTGTTTCCAGAGCTACCTAATCAGCTGGCCAATAATGCCTAGAAGAGGTGAGGATTGGCCAGTAAAACAAGAGCCATCCCTTGCTGTTTGAATGACAAGGGAAGAAAGGTTCCTTCCCATTGATTATTCCTGATAAAGTATGTGTGTGTGTGTGTGTGTGTGTGTGTGTGTGTGTGTGTATGTGTGTGTGTGTGTGTATGCATACATGCATGTGTGTGTGTGTTGGGGGTAAGGGAACACCACAGATGACTGTTAAATTGGCTGTTATTTATTTCCATCAACTGGATCCAGGGAATAATTGCTTTACATTGAGTGGAATAGTAATTCAGGCTTACCAGCTACCAGCTCTGAGATGCTGATGGTGGAAGTGATGATGGCCACTGCTATCTACAGAACATCTGGTGTGAGCCGGGCGTTATTCCTCACATCATCTACTTGCACACAGTCTAATGCAGTAGGTACTGCCGTTGCCTTTGTTCTATGTGCAATGAGGTGTTGAGGCTGGGATAATTTCTTTGTCTAATTTGATCCAGCTAATATACAGGTGTATCTGAAATTTGAAAGTAGGCTGGTGGGACTCATGCACTGAGATCTAATCTTCAACATGATGATATTTTAAATGAGGCTTTCTGACCGTGATTAGGTCATGAGGGTGGAGCCCTTGGTAGCTAGGAGAAAAATGCAACAATAAAACAGTGAGTGGTCCCCACGAGAACTTGGCCCTGCTGCCATATTCTTGGGTTTCTAGCATCCCAAGCTGTGAGAAATAATTTTTTCCCCCTACAAGTTGCTCAATTAATGATGCTTTCAAGCTGACTGACGTACTGCATGACCCAGCCATGTCCACAAGTATGTCAGTGTCACATTAGGCTCCTGGGAACAGTAAGATGTGTCACGCCCAGTTCTAGTGTTATTTTTTTTCTCCATGAAGGATGCACTGGATAATAAGAGAGCAATTCGAGGGTAGGAAGAGAAGGCAACTGAAAGTCAAGGCTGGCAAAGCAAGGAGCTCCAAAAGGACACATGGAAAATCGAGATGAGTAAGGGCTGCAGAACAAAACCGCTGCCCGCTGCCCGAGGCTGCTGACAACTGGCCTATGCTCTTCATGTCCGCTAGCACAGCAGAAAGCCACGTCCTTACTTTAGGTAGGAGGTGACTGTACTGGCTGGTTTTGGATGTCAACTTGACACAAGCTGGAGTTATCACAGAGAAAGGAGCTTCAGTTGAGACAATGCCTCCATGAGATCCAGCTGTAAGGCGTTTTCTCAATTAGTGATCAAGGGGGGAGGGCCCCTTGTGAGTGGTACCATCTTTGGGCTGGTAGTCTTGGATTCTATAAGAGAGCAAGCTGAGCAAGCCAGGGGAAGCAAGCCAGTAAGAAATATCCCTCCATGGCCTCTGTCTGCATCAACTCCTGCTCCTTGACCTGCTTGAGTTCCAGTTGACCTCTTCTGATGATGAACAGCAATTTGGAAATGTAAGCTGAATAAACCCTTTCCTCCTCAACTTGCTTCTTGGTCATGATGTTTTGTGCAGAAATAGAAACCCTAAGACAGTGACTGAATACTTTTATATTAAAACAAAATTTCAGATCTCTGCATCTGATTAAACACAGTAGCTTTATGATAGTTCCAGTGATCATTTTCCCAGCCCTTGTGAGTTTTCTTTGCAACTATATTAAATCTATGAACTTCCCACAATGCCTGTTAATTTGCAGCAATAAAGAAATATGCCACCGGATTAAAGGTTTAAAATATACCCTATTTATTTTCATCTTTCTCTTATCATTTTTGAATTTAAATTATACAGCTGTCTGTCAAAATGTGCAAATAAAAGATTCTTACCTCGACACAAAATTAGATATCTGAGGATATAACCAAATTACACATTCATTGTCAATATACCTGATTCATTTCCTCATAAAGAATCTATCTGATTTGTAGATATTAAAAAACACTATCATATCATGAGAATGAGCACTGGTGCCATTTACATGAAATGTACTAACCTATCAAATGAGATAGACAGAAGGTCGATTTGTGTTTGTTTAGAACCACTAAGTAAGAAGAGAAATGGAGAGTGAACTTTGATACGTGTGTGGTTTTGAGTGTGTGTACCTGACAGAGGTTGCTGAAATGTCCTGAAATCAAACTAGTGACGTGTGTGAGCCATTTTTTATTCTCCCCTCAGCCCCACAGATTTGCACAATGTTGCATTTGTGTTTACAGGTTTTGCCATAGCAGACTCGTATGGTTGTGTTCAGTTACTCCGTGGTGACACCCAACTGTTTATATCTCATCTTTCACGAAGCTGGAGCGTGGCCAGTGATTTAAATCTTACACAGAGTGTAATGCGAGGCTGTAAATGACTGATGCTCTGCACCTAAATTTAGCTCAGCCATAAAGTCATCTGTTTAAAATCAAGAACTGCAGCATAAAGGAAATTATACTTAAAAGACAATGCCCCATCTGTAGAAAACCCAAACCAATTACACCAAAACCTTGTATAGTCTCTGTCCCCTTTGTTGAGGACCAGGCAAGTAAAAAGGATAACCCCTTTAAGCTTTCTTTTTTTTCCAGTTGTGGAATGAATGAATAAGTGCACCCAAGAAATACATTAAGGGAGACCACATATGTTAAAGAAAATAACAGAGTGTCTAGCATATGGTAGCTGTGTGATAAATAAATGATACAGTAGTTTCTTAATAAATAGAGGGGAGCTGTTTCCTGCTAAATAAAAACCTGGCTTCTGCTTGAAGCCACTCACTAATGCATAATTATTATTTCACCATATGAGAGATTCAGGGTGCAATTTGTAACTTTAAGTACAATTTGCTTATTGGGGGCAGGGGTGAGAGGACAGAACGCAGAAAAATCATTGATTCTTTTTAGCACCTATGCTTTGTTAGTGAGGAGAAATGGATGCTCCATCTAGATGGTGGGTGTTGGAGTTTTTAACCTTCTGCTCTCTAATCTCCTGGGAGACCCGGCAGAAGGTTTTTTAATTTTCACTCTTCTGTTTTGAGACCCACGTATTGAGAAGATGAAGAAGTAGAATGTCCTTGGAGTCAACGACGTGTTCCAACTTAGTGTCAGCCTTCAAGCTGATCTGAGACAGGTGTCGAGTGCCCACTACCATGCTAAATTGCTTTGACTGGCAGCAGTCATGAAACACCGAGAGATGAGAGAAGACACAAAGCACAGCAAGCCACCGTTGGATTTTTATTAAATATCCTGAGTTGACAAGCATCTAACAACACCGTCCTCCAGCTCAGATGTGGGGGTGGGTATGGCTTGCAGAGGTATGACAGTCTGGGGGAGGTGGCAGAGATTGTCAAATCATGTTCAGGGAGTCCTGAGGATAGACACAGAGTCTGCAATCTTCCCAAAATCCAAGAATGACAGCTTTTATTTTAAGGTTAAATAGATAAATCGAGCTGACCTTCTGTGGGCGGAATGAATCATCTATCTGTCTGCTGCTTTCATTCTTCTGCATAACCTGATGAATCATGGGTGTCAAGAATGTGCCAGGTTCTGTCTTATGCCCTGGAGATCACTGACCAAACGAAGGCATTTAAAATTAGTAATGATGCCAAAGAGGAGATACAGAAAGGAAATATCTTAAAGTTACAGTGTTCCTGGTCTTCTTTCCTTAGAGGTCCAAAAAGAAGCCCAATTGGCTCATGTTAGTGAATACTGATGAGTGGTAATGAACAAACGGAGAACTCGGAGATGACACTGAGCTATGGTGGCATCTGCAAAGCGTTATTGGGAGATAGGAAAGGTCAGCCTGGAGGAAGGGGAGTGAAGCCTCTGTTCTTGCTTCATCTGCCTGAAGGAGGATGGATGAGCACTTTGGTGGCCACTTCTCGTAAGTGTGGCATTAGAGAAAGAAAACGTGATAAGGGAGGGGGGAAGGACAAGGAGCCCATGTAAGTGACTTGCTTTATTTGTACTTTTCTTTGTGGTCATGTTTTGAGGCAATAATAGAGAACATGATTTCAAGAAACTCTCTCTTTCTGAATGTGTCACACACAGTTCTGCTTCCCTGAGACACCAATTGTTCGTGTCTTGTATGCCCTTTCCAGGATATTTTATGTGTATGAAAACAAATGTGTATAATGTATTTCTGTTTTCTTTTCATGTAAATGGATTCATATTATGTGGAGAGAAATCACTGAAAATCTTCTGTGATCAATGCTATAAATTTATGGAGAATATATGGATTGGCATTGAAAATAATCAGATAAATAATGAAAGATCGTCTATTTGTCTTAGATCAATGCTTATGAGAAGATTCACATCTGTGTGGGTTATTGTAGCTACTTAGGTTTTTAGTGTCCTTTTCTTGGTTGAGAAGGCTACATTTTCCTTTTGTGTATCTATAGGTGTGTGAGTGTGTGTATACACTTGTGTGGGTGTATTTGTGTGTAGGCCAGACAGATGTTAGCATCTGGTGTTGTTCCTCAGGTGTCATCCAACTATTTTTTGGGACTAGAAACTTATGTTTCTTGCTGGCCAGCAAACCCCAGGGATCTTCTCATCTCTGTTTGCCCAGTGCTAGGCAAGTTACCAAGCCTGGCCTCTTTATGTTCATTCTAGGACTTGAACTCAGGTCCTCATGATTGCACAGAAGCAATTGACTGGGCCATCTCACTAGCTACTGTTTGACTTTTTTTTTTTTAAAGCAAAGTCTTATTGTGTAGCATTGGCTGGGGCTTTGCTGTATAGACTTAGGATGGCTGTAAACTCACAGAGATCTGCTTGCTCCTGCTTTCCAAGTTGCTGAAATTAAAGGCATGCAATTACATGCCCATGTATGTTGGTGCTTGACTTGATGTCACACAGAACGTCTGTGTGTCCTTTTGTATTTTGTAAAGTTTACCCCACAAACCAGGTAGTTAATGTCAGTATGCTGCCAAATATGTCTAATCCAAGAATGTATACATATTCAACTACATGTATACATTTGCAAGATACACAATACATTAATTCTAAATAAATATCAATGTATTTTTTTCTAGATTAGGATGAACAATAAAAGATACCACGTGACAAGAACCGGGGAGAACTGTTTATGGGAACAAAAATGAAACAATGACTTTGAAGGAGTTTGTCAACTTCTTAACTGTCTCATGTAGCCCAGGTAGACCAGGAGCTGGCTGAATCTGAAGATGACTTGAAACTCCCAGTCAGCCATTCTGGTTCTGCCTCTGGAATGAGATTACAGAGATGCATTCCACCACCCATCTGAGGCAGTGCTAGGGATCTGGCTGGCTAGGCTGGCTCTACTTACTGATCTCAAGCTCCAGTTTTTTTACAAGAGAAACACACACTCACCACATGATCTACTTATCCACTTCTAGACACCCAGCAAAGAAAAAAATAGAAAATGAATATAACACTATTTGAAACTAATTTGTCACAGTGCTTTTATTTTCAATCCCAAAGCCTAGAAACAACCCTATGTACCCATCAACAAAGAAATAAAACAAACAGATCCAGTGTATCCATATGGTAGAATGACATAAATATAAAGGAGTGAGATATTGTCTCACTTTTGCACATGATGATATGACTGAATCTCAAAATAATCACCATGAGTAAAAAGAACTGGGCAAAAATATTATACTACGTGAATCCAATAACATAAAGTTGTAGAAAATGTGTACTTATTCGATGCAAACTCATCTGATGGAAAATAGATTAATGGTTGCTTAGAGCTAGGAGAGAATAGAAGAAGACAAGAGAGGGAAGGAGACTTTTACCACATCATAGATGACTGAACCAAGAGCTTCATGAATGCTGGATCAGCATCCTACCTCTGAGCGATCCCCTGAGTCCTGGAAGACAACTCCTTTAGGTGATGGATAGACTTATTATTTGATTGTAATGGAGTTCTTGTGGTCACACACATAATCAAAAGTTATGAGGTTGTATGCCTGAAACCACGAAGACCTTTAAATGTTACTTGTGTGACATTAAGGATACTTTAAACATATGTTACTCTCTCTCTTTTTTTTAAAGATTTATTTATTTTATATATGTGAGTGCACTGTTGCTTTGTCTTCAGACACACTAGAAGAGGGCATCAGATTCCATTACAGATGCTTGTGAGCCACCATGTGGTTGCTGGGAATTGAACTCAGGACCTTTGGAAGAGCAGTCAGCTCTCTTAACCACTGAGCCATCTCTCCAACCCAAACATATGTCACTTTTGGCCAAGTAACTCCAGTAACAAGATATATGCGAAATATGTTTACCACACTTTGGTTGGCATTCTGAATCTGCTCTAAGGCAATAATTAAATAAATCCCAATGTCTTCATGTAATAGAGCACTGCTATTAAAACAGTTTTATTAATATCAACACAAAAAGATATTCAAGATATTTAAAATGCAAAAAAGTAACTTACTTGTTGGTGCAGCTACAAAGTGGCACTTGTCGAAAACAGTTTGACTTTTTCTCCAAAATGAACATGAAATTATTGTATTACCTCCAAATTCCTCCTCTAGGTACACATCCGTATGTGTTGAAAACGTATGTCTCTGTAAGAACTTGGATATGAATGTTCATAGCAGCATTAGTCACAGCCGCTCAACGAGGAAGCAATCCAAATGTCTCACTGTTAAGTGGATATACAAAAAGTGGATTACACAATTACACGATCCATATTACAGTGGATTATAGTTGATTGGGACTGGGATGAAGCGCAGGGACATTCTAGTTAGTATGGATTAACCTGAAACCAGGCGACATAGTATATGAGTCTACTGATCTGTACCATCCGGAATAGGGAAATGCAGTCAGAGAGAAAGTGGCTTAGCACGTGACAGAATCTAAGGGCGGGTAGGAATTGGCGCTGACTACTAACAGGTGTAGTGTTTCCTCTGGGCAAGAGAAAATGGTTCGGAGCTTGTAATGATGGCCAAGCAAGCATGGGCTACTACTTGAGAGCGCACATAACACAGAGGATTTTATGTTATGTGAAACATCTCAATTATTTAGGAAACGGGTTTGCTGTGTAGCCAAGGTTACCCTTGAACTCATGGCTGTCCTGCTTCAGTCTACCTAGTTAGTGCTTACTTTATAGGTGTATGCTACCAGGCTCAGTTTTAGCCAAACATTAAAAACACAATTAAAGAATTCCTGCTAGAAGGTCTGGGGATATGGCTCATTAGAGAACATTGAAATCATGTTAAATGCGTCTGTGTCTTCAAATGTATCATTTTTAAAGTGTTAGAACTTACAAAACAATCTTCAAGACTTTGGAAATACATAGCACATTGTTGTTATCCAGAGCTTCTCGTTTCTATCCAGTTATAACCTAGCACCTCTTCTCCAATGTCCTTCCCACTCTCCATGATCCCTGCTCACTGCCCTTCTAGTCTCACTTCCATGTGGTACATCTCTTGAGATTTCATTCGTAAGCAGAATTATGCAGCACTTGTCTTTTTGTGCCTGGGTTATTTCACTTATCGCAATGATGTTTAATCCTATCTGTATTGTTACAAATGACAAGACTGTTCTTTTATGGCTGAATAATATTCCATTGTGTTAAGAAGGCATTGTGGTATTGCGAGGAGACAGGGGTCATTTTAGAATCCTCCTAGACCGAGGACCTGATACTCAAAGAATGTAATGCCAAATCTTGAATCATTTCCCTGTTAAAAGAGAGGTGTACATCTAGGTACATATGGCAGTATATGCCTGTAATCTCAGGACTCAGAAAGGCTGATACAGCGGACCATGAGATTGAGGACAGTCTGAATTACAGAGTTTCACAGAGATGGTGGGAGAGAATGACAGAAGAAGGCAGGAAGAAGCAGAGGGAGGGAAGGAAAGGGGGAGAGACAGAGACTGAGAAACAGAGACAGAGAGAGAAATGAACAGAGACAGAGAAACAGAGAGAGAGAGAGACCTGGAGTGGTTCTTCTAATATCAACCACGAGGATATGCTGGTCATTCTCTAGCCTGTGTTCTGCGTCCCACAGCATTTTAGAAGGAGTATAGTTGTGTCAGAAGGTTGTGATTTATAAAAATAAAGTTTAGCTCACTGTGTGCACCAATTAAGCCAAATGGCTGTGCAAGATCACATATAATATAGCTCTGCAGAAAGAGGCCTCTACAAGGGACTGAAAGTGAAAGGGCATCTTTATCTTGAGGCACAGTAGGTCTAGAAATCCCAGACGACGGGCATTATAGCAGTGGGAAACAATACCACTGGACTTTAATTATTATTTTTACTGCTTTCTGCTAGTGTCCCAAACTCATGATTTTCCTTCTTAGCCTTCTACAATTACAGACATGTATTATTATACTCAAGCAGATCTTAATGAAATAATTTAAGAAAGAGTAGTAAGTTAAAGATTGGTGCTAGTTATAACAAATGCATTTATGTATTTATGGTCAACTAGTATCATATAAACACTGCCAAAGCACACCCAGCTAATTATTAGTCTTTTGAGTGGGGTTTGTGTGCTTGAGAGAAGGCTATAGGCTTAGTACCATTGACAGTTCAACACGATTTCCATGGAAACAGGTTTTTCTGGCCTACTGAGGGTTGGAAAGAATAGAAGTAAAAACTCCAAAGTGACTGCAGAGAATCTGCAATTAGCTTACACCCAGGAAAAGAGCCAGAGTCTCGCTTGGGAGATAGTAGGACCCATACCATGTGCATTAAGCCTGGCCATCTGACTAATGATGGACAACTCACTTGAGGCAGAAAAAGGAAATTCATTTCTTTTAAAGTATTAATTTATATTTCATTCTCAAAAATATTTTTCAGTGCCTTAGATATAATTTAACACTAAGGGTTCAAAGGTATCCCCCAAATGAAACAAAAGCATACTTAAAATGGTCCCTATTCCCACTTTACTTTGACTTAGAATCCATACCCCTTTTAGCCTCTCTGTGCTTACGGATTTGGGAGTCTGTAGAAGACTTAAGTACTGGGTTCCAGATGTACACTCCAAACAAGACTCTGTAGAAATTCATCTCCATCAAGTCATGGTGCTGGGGCAATTCTCCACTGTGAGCATCCCCAAAGAGCCAAGGATGCTTGGCTTGTTAACTGAGTGGCTAGCATAAACATGGGGTCATTGGACAGGTGTTTCATGGCAGACTCTCACGATCAGCCGATCATGGCTCAGTCTTTCTTGGCCCTCCATGGCCACAGCCTAGGGATCTTGTTCTAAGTGGAATAAGTTTCAGATGCAGTCCGGTGACTTCTCAAGCATTTTTGCACCGTCCTTCTGTAGTTGTGTTAACCAGATAAGCACTCCCTTATTTGCTAGTCACAGTGAGGACCAGCTTTCCTGGGCCAGGCTGCTTTGAAAGATGGAGAAGGGCTCTAAGTACACTGTCTTCTATGTGGCTGGTTTGTGTGAATATGTTACCATCCTCATGGTCAATATGGATGGTGACAGACATGTACATGAGCTCAATAAATAATGTCAGCATAGCTTACCATGGCGGAGAGGGCATGGACACAATCCAGTTGAGAATCAGTGGCCTGATACTGATGCCTTCTTAAAGATTCAGTAAGTTTTTTGGCAACATCAGAAAGCTTTGTGACAAAATCTACTCATCCTTAACAATCCACTTTCCTTACATGGTTTGGTTGATGCCCCATTTATATGTTTGTGCAGAGTGGCTTTCATGTTGGACTGCTGTAATGTCTGCCTTGAACTGAGACTGGGCATGTAGATTGGTGGCAAAGTCACGCAACATGGTGACCACACGAGAAAGCAGTGCTGAGCTCTTTGCTTAGACTCTTTCAAATGTTTTACTTTTGAGAATTTCATACACATATAACAAAATATAGCCACAGAGCCACCAATTCACTAATTTTCCCCTATGGCTCTCTGCCAACTATCTCTCAACATGCGCTCCTCCTAGCTTCATCCAACTATGTCTAGTTAGTACGCAGGTATGAAGCCATCGATTGGAGTGGGAAACCTACCAGTAGCCATAGCCTCAAAAAAGAATGATGCTCCCTTCAGTAAGAGGTGGGACCTGGGGATCCTATGTTATGTTTTATTTTATAATTTATGTTGCCTAGGCTGTCTTTGAACTTGAAATCCTCCTGACTGACTCTTGAGTAGTTATGAGTATTTCTCCCTCCCCCCCCCCACCTGGGTTTGCTCCCTTGTGTGTATGTAGATGCAGATGTGAGCGCATCTTTACGCACTCTTTTGAGAGTCGAGATACTTGGTCCTCCATTGGGATCTATCCATTTACTAACAGCCAAATAAGCCAGGTTTCTTCCTTGCTCATAGCCCCAGGCAGCAGTTTTGCTAAGGATACTATGGCATCAGAAATGGATGACCTCATCAAAATCAAGGACTCATGTTTTAGAGGCCAGTTCCCTCTAGGTTCCCATGCTACCATATCATCATGTGTATACTGAGTTGGCCCTGTTCTCCTACCATGTTGTTTCTTGAAGGCCTGAGTCCTGGCCTGCTTCTTATGTATCAAGTCAACCAGCATGTTTTATAAATCCACAGCTGAAATACTAGCATGCTATGCATAAAAGAAACAGGCTGTCCTGTGAGCTGAAAGTGTAAGGAATGAATTATGGTCTGTTACCTGTGGGTCCTGGCAGAGAAGGGAAGAGTCTGATGCTCCTCCATGTCATGTCTCCTTCATTTTTTTCTCTAGCTTTTACCTTAGTAAATCTCTTACAAACCTAATCCTACCACATTAGTTAATTCTGTATCACTGTACTAAATATCTGAAAGAAACAACTTGGGAGATTTATTTTTGGATCCCCATTTCAGAGTTTTTGTTGGTCACTGCTGGCTCCATTGATTCCGGGCTCATGGCGTGGCAGAACACTTGGGTATCAGGCACATGCAGAGCAGAGCTGTTCAACTCATGGTTGCTAAGAAGAACAGAAAGAGGGGTTTTCCAGAAGGTGCTTCAGCAGGGTGGATCTCCTGAGAATACCCCCGAGGGTCCTGCTTTCTCCTAGAACCTAACTCCTAAAATTTCTAGAACCTTCCAGAATAGTGTCACCATCCGGGGACCAAGCATCTAACATGATGCTGTGAAGGCATTTCATATTCAGAGCATAGCATCAGCCTTGGCCTTCTTTCCCAGGTGATCTATACACAAGTAGTACCAAGAATGTCCTGAGAAGACAGGCAGTCAGATGATAACTTGAAATTTATTCACTAACTGTCCAAAGGCAAAGAAGAGGGTAGCTTGATTGATAGACAGGGAATGAATAGTTCATATCAAAAGATAGTGAATCAAATGCAAAAGGTTTCATTGATGGTGACTCAGATGTGAAGCTGAGGCATTTGAAAGCTATGCAGTGAAAAAGAATCCTTAAAGCAGCAGTGTTAGGCTGACTGCTGCCAAGTTGGACTCATGCCAGTAGAGGAAAGAGAGAGTGCTTATTCACTAACTGTGTGGGCACAGGGTCTCCTGAGTGGCTTTCAAAGAGTTCCTTACCGTCTACGTGTGACAGAACAGCTAGGACTGAGCAGACTGGAGACTGAGTAGCTAGAACTGCAGACATCTCAAGGGTTGGGGGTGTTTATCCAGGAACAGGTGTTGGGTCAAGGGGAAAGGGATTCTGGAAAACCCTGTCCTGAAACTAAAAACTGTCATGAGGATGTGGAGATGGATGCCTGTCCTGGAATACAGACTCTGGGCAAACATACCCACACTTAATCCTTTTGGCTTGTAGCGGTATCTTCTCCCTCCTGGTAAGAGGCTTGTATTGTGCATGAAGATGCTGCAGAGACAAGGATAGTAGTGTATGCTTTTCTCAGCAGCTCCTCTCATCCCCACTCCTCCCTGATCATCAAGGTTCATAGTCAGCAAAGCCTGGGTGGGTGCAGGCAGGAATCTGTTAAGAAGGAAGAAGAAACTACAGTTGTTAACTTTCAAGAATTAGCTAGACTATCCTGACAGGAGTCCAAGGAGTGAGTACTCCTTAGGCTCTATTTTTGAGAGCTTGATTAAGTGACCTGGAATTCACCTTTCTCAGGACTCCAAATCCAATATCCTAGGGACCAGGGAAAGCTCACTATTACGGCAGTTCTTGGAAGTCTGGATAAGGCCAAGACCAACATGTAGTGAAGTGGAGGTTTCTGAGTTGCTTTCAGGAGAAAAGAATTCTACAGCACAATGAAGTGTGAATAACATTGGTCAGAGGAAGGGATGAGGAGGCTAAAAGTGAGTCAGAATGTACCCTATAGATATTCAGAATCCTGACATTACAGTGAAGCTTTCAGGGGTCTTGACATTTCTTTAGGTTTGAGGACAGTATATTCCACAAATGAGAATATTGCTTTAACCTATATACAGTGTGAGTTGACAGTAACTGCCAGTTTTGAATAGGGCTCAGAGCAGGTCAGGGCTGTGTTGCCATATCACTTGGTCCATATGATTGAATAGACCCAGTGGGTTTCATGCTCTCTGTGTAGAAAAAAGATACAATGGGCAAAATTGGAGTGATGACAGGTTCTATAGAAAGAATCAGCTCTCACAATGCAGCCCCTTGGGATTCTGGGATAAAAGCCATGCTAACCACTGCAGAGAAGAACCAGTAATGGGCATACTATTGAGCCCTGGCAGAGATAATGATTCTGGATTATGAGAAGAGAATTGCCCATTATGATTTGGACTCTACTGAACATTCTAATTCAGAGTTGGACATGTGCAGTAGAAGTCCATGATCACATCCTGGTGGTACATCCAATTAAAAAAAACTGAGTAGGACCAGAGGCAATGACTATGTGGCTTGAACAGTTTGCCCAAATGGTCTTAACTCTATCACTCTCAACGGACACAACGGCAACTCTCATCTCATACATGTGACTATGCAGGAACTTCAAGGTATTTATCTGGTCATATATTTTGTATTTAGTTTCCAGATACAGGCCAATGGCCCAGCTTTCTGCTTAGGAGTTTTAAAGGGAAGGGCCCATAAATTTGAGACATACTGGACCATGTATGTACTATGAAGAGATCTGTGTCATGTATTAACAGTTATCTTGGAAGAGGCACTGAACAACCAAGCAGACAATGGGGCTTGGCCAGCTGACCTCACTACCATCACCATTGCTTATCTCAGAATTGGCATGACAGGCACACAAATAGGAGCATGGGAGCAGAGACAGACATCCTATAAGGCAATTTGCCTCACGGCAAAGGAGGTGGGTAGTATAGGTCTGCAATCCAAATATACTATCCAGAAGCCAGCCTCCCAGAATGCAGAAACAGCCTGCAGCTCAATCACGAAATCCATAGTAGGAAATCTGAGGGATGGACTTTCATAACTACAGGCTCTTGTTTGTATTGTCCAGATACTGTAGCTCTACGTAAATGACCCACTGACCCAGCTGTCATGTTCTAAAATCAGTCATCATGTTGGCACTGGAATGTGCGTCCCCTCTGAGGTTGAGAGATGATTAACTGTGACAGCGATGCTGGGCAGGGCTGTACCTGCAAGATGCTGGCCTTTTCTAAAGAGCAGCTTTGCCTTAAACTCTCCCCACAAGCCTCGATGAAATTTGCATAAAGCTGCACTGCAGTTTAATAAATATGTTCCCGATGCCCTTCATCCTTTCTTCCCTGCTCCCTGTGTTTTTTCTTCATAGGAGAAGACCTGATTTATGGTCTGATGGCTTTTCACATCGTTTATTCTCACTGGCACTTCCCTTAATAAATAATCTCATCTTGGCACCTGTCTCTTGGAGGATCTGGACTAAGACAGATGGTTTGGACATGTGCTGGTGGTTGTCTAAGAAAGAATGGGAAATATGCCAATCTTTCATGCTGAGTGTGGTCAATGAGCAGTGGCTGCCAGAAGAGGTGTCAAGAAGTAGTCTAGCCTTATATCTGGTCCATTGTAATGTGCCGTGGTCTACTGGGAAGAACCACAGTGAGTATAGGAATAGGGTCTTGATCATTCACTGGTCACGACTGCTGAATTGAAATGTTCCACAAATCTCTGTCATGAAGGGAAATGGTACAACTAAGTGTGATAGTATATGTCTGTAATTCCTGAACTGTGGAAACTGGGGCAGGACTATTGTGAGTTTGAGACCACCCTGAGCAACCTGTTGAGTACCAGGCTAGCTCTAATACTACACAGTGTGACTGGGATCCTGTTTTAAGAAAACAAGGAGCTGGTATGGTTCAGTTTAGGCAGGGTGACTGCTTAACATGCATGAAGCCCCAGCATTATATAAAACCAGGTATCGTGCTGCATGTCTACACTAAGGGGATGAATGGAAAGATCAGAAGTTCAAGGTCACTCCTGTCTGCACAGTGAGTTAAAGCAGCCTGAGATAAGTGAGACCCTGTCAGAAACACCAAACCCAAAGCCAAACCCAGGAAACAAATAAAAGAGAGGTGGTGGGTGGGCAGGATTAGAGAGCTACAATATGTAGAACTTATGTAATGCTGAAGGATGTCCTTAAAGATAGTGAATGATTAATGTTGATGCTTAATGAATAGCAATTGCATGAAAAACTATAAACAATGTGCGATTATTTATGAGCAATAATAATGTTTAATGATGGCTATAAATTATATCACTAATGATCCTAAAGTGATACTGAATGTAAGAAATTATGCAGCTGAATTCTATAAGCCATAATAGCCCCACACTGAAAGATGCAAAGTCAATGGAATCCAGAAAAAAAAAAAAAAATCAAAGCGTAAGGATTTGTTAGCATTCTCCCTCAGGGGCTGGAGGGACTGTGTTCTGATGAGCTGATGTGAACTTCTTTCTTGGGAGGTTTGCCTCATGGAGAGATCATGACAAGATGCTACTCATGAATATAACTCATTCTCCTTTGTCTGGTTTTCTATTTGCCAAGGAACATCCTGATGTTTATCATAGTTGAGTAGAATTCCCTACTGAAGAAAGAATATGGTGACCAACTGGATAAGGTAATCTAGTCTCTCTAGCATTATTCCTTTCCTTTAAAAAGTAATTTCTAAAATTAAAAAAAAATAAGGCTTATGAAATAATTTACAAAAAGAAAAGCAAAACTCAGTCTGCCTCTTAGACACAGCTTCTTCCAATTCCCCAGGAGTAACACTGGCTTCTGGTTGTAAATTACTTCATTTCTCCACTGGATATCTGGCACTGAAAAATAGTTTCTTCCTGACCTTGGTTAGAGGGACTTTCTTATGAATTCATTCAGAATGAACTAACAAAACTGAGTTTCTAAATACACAAAGCTGGGAGCCCATCCTTCCCTTCAGAAGTCATTTTTCATTGCATGCCTTTTGTTAAGTTTTTTATGACAGCAAACATTATATTTTGTTAAAAAGTGTAAGCTTCGTCTACTATTCACAGAGTACAAGACATCAATTTGCAAAAAGAATTATGTGTAGTGCTGAGCTCACTGCACTGTGTGCTCTATTCAGCCCGATGAAGTACTGCTCATTTTTTGAGTGAATTGTATTAC
Source organism: Rhynchomys soricoides (assembly GCA_019843965.1). Lineage (NCBI taxonomy): Eukaryota > Metazoa > Chordata > Mammalia > Rodentia > Muridae > Rhynchomys > Rhynchomys soricoides. The sequence continues at coordinate 8,808,779 of JADRCH010000102.1, forward strand.
TTTGTACACCTACCTCCTCTTTCCAAGGATAAAGCAGAGAACAAGGAAGACAGTGTTAGTTCTAAGTTTGAATCCGAATCACTGTTTCAGCAGAGAAGGAACACAGGGGAACACATTTGAAATGAACTCCATAGGATTGTTCTGATTGTTTCTTAAAATTACTATTTTCAGACTCAAAACAACTCCTGATGTGACTAATTCCCAAAGATGAGTGAGCCTGGGCTTTCGATGTTAAAATTTTAGTAAAAAGATTCTCCTCAATGAAGAACATCTGAATTTCCTTTAAAAATGCTTCCCTGCAAGGACATAGAGAAAAAAAAAAATCTTGAGCTTAAGATCTTTAATGAAATTATTATTTTAGGATCAGAAAAGACAATTTCCCAAAATATTGTTGAAACCTATAGATGTATAACTTTTACATCCTTGAAACAAGGTTTTGCTTAGAGGGACTTCATTTCTTTTCAAATTTAAGGCAGATGTTTCATTTATTTCAATTAATTTTCTTGAGGTTCTGAGGATTGAGACCAGGGCCTCGTATGTGGCAGACAAGGGCTCTATCACTGAGCAACACCCCCAGTATTCTTTGTATTTTGAGGAATGGTCTCACTAAGTTAGAGTACCCCAAAAGATAACACTTTAAATCTTTTGATGGTACAAATATTGTAGTGATCACTAGCACAGAAATCTAGTTGACTGTGGGGTAAAGGTTGAAAATATTTTCATATAAAAAAATGTATTTCCTCTACAAAAGCAAGGAATGCATTCTCTTACTCTTTCTTGAAGATAGAATTAACTTTCATGTTGACAGATATTGCCAGAAATAAAGATTCTCTAAAACATTCCTCTAGTTCCTTACCCCTCCTTCATTAAAACAATGTGGAATTATTTTGGAGCAATTGAGATGCTGTTGTAAAACAGGTGTCATGTGGCACAAGTTCCTATTTGAGATGAAATTAATGTATAACAGGGACCCCCCCACCCCCCAGTGATACAGGAATGTCCTTTCGGTTGCCAGACCCACTGGCTAGACTGGCAAGCTTGAGTCCTTTATACTTGATGTCAATGACTGTTGTCGGAGGAGCTTTGGTAATTTGCTTCCTTCCTTTCTTCTTTTCAAAACTTAATATCCCTAGTGGTTAGGAAAGCTACAAGGTTAGAATGAAAATACACATATGCCTTTAGTAGTAAATTTGTCTCCGGCTTGGGAGATTATCAGCAGCTTCCCTTACATGACAGTTTTCGGTATAACTGGCAAAGCTTAACATCTCATGAGACCATCATCGTGCAGTTCTCCATCGTCTGTTCTGATGGATGATGTCAGGTTGTTCTGGGAAATTATAATTGGATTATTTCTGTCCTCATTTTCATACTTGAAGAATGAAATTTTCCTTCTGACGTCTGCATTGCAGAAATCAAACCCAAGGCCTCATGCATGCTAGTCAGGAGCTCTGCTGCCAACCTGCCTTTCAATTCCACAACTCTGACTTTAAGGGTGGCTCTGGAGGAGTGAGTCTTTTTAGTGTTGTCTGGGATGAAATAAAGATTTAGAAGGTGCATTTGCTTTCCTGCAAATATTTTCTTCTGGCTCAATCCAATGGTCAATTATCAATAAACTACTAAAACAGACAAAGGGACCATACTGGCACATGTTTGGTCTTTTCGACATAGTTATTTTGTAGATCTGACAGGGCTTGGTTTTATGGGCTCTCTCAAAACATGGTTTTATAAGTTAGACCAACTGGATTTAAATTCCTTGAGACAACACAAATTTGTCTAGCATGACTGAGTTGACTTCTGAAAAATAAGAATCCAAACTAATGACACATATAAACCAGTTTATTAGATTGTCAGTGATACTTTGAGACAAATTCAAGTTATTTTATTTTACTTCATATAAACAGAGGAAGGGAGGGAACTTTTGAATTTCAAGCTTTGTTCAGCATGTGTGCAGTTAGCATCCACAAAAAGCACCATTGGATTATGGAGGAATTAGCACCACAGGATTTTAGGACCTAACTGTGAACATGCATCACTGAAAAATTTGGAACATGGAAACTGAATCAGTATGAGTTATGGTCCATTATAAACAATACAAGGCAAGTTCTGACTTCTTTTCATACAGTACAATACAGTCACAACCGATGAGAACCTTTGCAATACAATACAGGACAAAACCACCTTGTACCCTGTTAACACTAAAGCAGTTACAGATTCAAAAAAATGTTTCTTCTATGAGGCAGTGGATTGAAGTGATCCTCCCTCCTCAAAATTTAAATTCAGAGTTATATAGTTACATGATCTCTTAAGAAAGTATTTTCAAGTCTACATGTCTTCTCCCTTAATGCTGGCAAACAGCTTTTTGGAAATGAAAGGCTTAAAGAAACAGCCCCCCCCCCCCCGAACCCCCATCAAACCAGACTGAGTCCAGAAGTCCTCCAGTGTGGCGGAGGGCTTTCCACATAAGGTCAGTGTGAAAATGATGCCAATGGCGTCCATACCTGTTTTCCCTTCCATGCAGGAATGCCAAGTACAGAAGCCTTGCGCTCAAGATGAACTTCCGTTCATTTCTTTCACCGAATGCCTTTATTCTGGAGTGTAACATAAGGGATTTAGTCTTTATTCCTCAACTGTCTTGGTAGTACCATAGGGCTGTTCCTTATGCTTGGTCTGACAACAGTGAAAAAGGCTGAGATTCTCTCTGGATTAGAGTAATTTGTGAGCTAAAGAAAAAATATTAATTTAAATTTAGCAGAAAAGAAATTCGAAAGGGAGTCCCACCATTTTCGCAGTACAAACCCACGACTAATACAACTGAAAACCTTTCTGGCAGAAAGCATGTAACAAACCCTCCGGTTTTAGCCTAGGCCAATCTTGGCAAATGAAGGTAACGGTATAAGAAATGTGCAATTAGCATTGATACAGGTATATTCGGATCTCAATGTACCGATGTCGTGGAAAATAGAATTTTTCTCACCAAGAGAAGAATATACCTGGAAGTGTCTATGCAGACACAAGAGTCAATCATGTGTCTGCCCTACATCTAATCTGGAGTAGTGATAACAGGGTCCTTAGGAAAGAGTACTCAGTAGCAGTACAACAGCAATGTTATGTTGTCTATATTTAACAGTGAAACATGTCTGAAAGCAGAGTATCAGTACTGGATGGGAAGGTTACAATTCACCATTGCTATACTTGTAATACATGCGTTTGTTTTCCAAGTTTTTAAAAATCCCACTAGGACCAACATCTTTTCAGAACAACAATCTAACAGTAAACAAATGTTCTAAGGAACATACTTAGCATCACAGAGGTTGAGAAAAGCCTGTTATTCAGCATCACAAAATACTCAATAAATCTACATTTACGATTGTTCATGCCTTGACGTCAACACACCTTTGGGTTAATATATCTTATTTTAAAAAGAAAACAAAGACAGAAACCAAACAGTTGACAAAAATTTTTGTTTTTAGCCTTTCCTTGGTAAGGAAAGACCTGATAAAGTCTTCTCTATATCATGAAATAATGACTCTGTCTAGGAAACATTTACATTTATTAAAATACTTAAAACTAGAGAGAGAAAAGGGGCTAAAGTGCAGAAAGACTTAAAAATAAGCAACAACATGGAAAACATTTTCTTAAAATGTTTAGGTATACTGCTCACAAACAAAATTGGAAAATATTAGCCTATCATTTGGCAGATGTTACGGATCAACATGCAAGAGGAAAAACAAATGTATGTATTTTTCTGCTGATTAGATCTGTTGTATAAATCAACTACCGCTTTCTCTAAGAGGGAGCATATATATACCAGCACGTCTACAGGAATGATTTAAATTTGGTAATTCACCAAGTCTGGATGACTGGAGCAAAGAAGAAACAAAATGGTGTCTTAAACTTTATGGTTACATTAGCAGAGTTCAGTGGAAACAAAACCAAGATGTGACAGGGCTAGTGGAATAGTTCTGATTGCTCTCTGACTTGATAATCATTTCAAGACAAAGGAGAGATAATTAAAAGTAAGAATTAACAAATAAAAGCGGTCTCAAAGTTTTTTTTTCACTGAGAGGCTTTAAATTTTACATGGTAATTTCAAATGATTACATGTTAACTTAAGACACTTTTTACCATTATCACATATACTTTTTTCTATTTTCATTTCTGTAGTATTCATTGTTTATACTATGCAACACGATTTTCTGTTAAATTAAAATAGTTTGCTTTATCACTTTATATTCTACGTGGCTTTAGAAAAATGTATAACTAGGATTAATTTATAAAAGGATAAAGAATACTTTCAGGGATTTTTAGACAAATTCTACACAGATAAATAGCTCCAGATAATAAAGTGCCTTCTTTTTTTAGGTAATTATTTTTTCACTAAAGTATTTTAAGGCTTTGCAAGAAACCCAGAACTACCAGAAGTTGGATAGTCTATGGGGTTACATTATTAATTACCAATCTTTTGTAGCTCTTATGTCATTTAATCTTTCAGTATACATGGCAAGTTTTAATCATTAGAAGTTAAAAGTTATGAGTTTGTATTAATTCTGAGTACATTTTGAAAGGCAGGGGAAATGTGTGATTTTTAAATGCTGAGATTTATATGTAAGACTCAGAAGTTGTAAGTGACCAATGAACTTCAAAACAAACAAACAAACAAACAACCCCCCCCCCCAAAAAACAAAACCAAAAACTCAATAGATTTTTCAAAGTGTGCCAAATGGGGCCATTCTTAAAAAACGTCTTTGTTTACAGATTCTATTTTCCTTCATTGAAAATGACTGTGCAGCCTTAAGTAGGGAAGGCTGGAGGAAAAGCAATGGTAAATTATTCAGATACAGGCAGATAGATGGCTTCTATCGCAGTAAGTTTATGTGTAATTTGTATTGTTGCCAACATCTAATGTTAGCATTTCTACCCACTGTGCTCATAACACATTGGCATATCACAGTAAAATGCCTGTGCCCGAACAGAAGTTAATCTATATGGAGCTACTACCATATAGAAATCCATTTATATATCTTATTTGCCTTGGGGGGGGTGTGGGTGTGTTTTTAAGTACAATTACATACTTAGTTGTGTGGAAAAAACATCTGGATTTTAGGATAAATTATGACTACCTAGATATCTACCAAACTACTTTAAATGAATAAACATTGCTTAAAATGTATGAATATTTTCTTAAAAAGTATTCTGACAAGAAAATTGCTCATATTTAAATCAATGCAAGAGTGAACGGTCATGCTACCAATGGTCAAGGTTTTTCCTGATCATCACTGGACTCACTGAAAGTGTTCTTTGAAGGTGTTGAGGTCAGGACATAAGAAAACTCAGTGGGAGAAGGATCTGTGCGAATCATTCCACATCACTAGTTGTAGGACTGGGTTTGGTTTTGACTCTAAAGTCTAGTAAGAGTGCTTCTAGGGTTAAAAAAATGCCAACGTGGTATAAACCATTCTAATTGCACATCCCTTTTTCAAAGTGCCACGAGTTACCGTATATTTTTCTAAAATGCACACAATTCTACTGTTTCAAACTCTAAATACGTGTACAGGTTCATCTTCTGTGTACTAGTACAGTCTCACGAACGCCACAAATCTAACCAGGAAGATGAACCATAGCTGCCAAAAAACAGCATAGCGTTTGTAAGTGGTAGCTGCTGAGAGCAGCCTGTGTCTTTATGAGGATTCACGTCCAAGTGTAGTGAAAACAGTCCACAGAACTGGTGATACCAGGAGAGCTTGTTCAAGCAAATGTTAGCAATATGCTGCCATGCGACACACACAAGTCTTACGCTTTAAAAAACATACCAGCTTAGCTATTACTTTTTTGTCTATTTGACTACATAGTATACTTACTTTTTTCAAGCATGGAAGCAACTTATGATCTGATAACCAAGTCTGGAAAACAGTATTAAATACTGAGGTTTCCCATCTTAACTGCTCACTCTTATAAAGTACAGCAAAAAACGTGCGATATTGATTTTTAAAGATCCTATCTCTTTTATGTAAATAGAAAGACTAAGGGGAAATGTGTTGTAGTAGTTATCTTAGAAGAAATATTAAAAAGACAATGGAGACCAAAGCACCAACACATAGAACAAATCAAAAAGTGTATGGACGTTCCCCACATTGCCGAATTCCCATTTCATCAGGTAAGAGGTAAAGATGGCTCTTTACCATGTAATAACTATGTTAATATATAGTTCAAAGAACTGCCATGCACACACATTTACATTTTGAATATGTCTACTCTTTCTGAGTGTAATGAAACTTAAGTTGCTTTGAAAACCGAGATGAAAACTATGTCATTCAGGGGAAAGTGAGGCTGTCAATCAGTCGTGCCGTGCCAAGTGCAGAGCGTCTGCTTCTCTTAGGCCAGGGGCTGGTCTGGCAGAGTGCGGTGCGGAGACAGGAAAGTCCTACTGCTAAAACTAGGATCAGTTCATCATCACAGAACAGGAAATGGCTCTTTGAAAGGACCACTTCCTTTTTCTACAGTGTAAGAATCTCCTCCTATGGCGGTGGTTCTCAGCCTTCCTAACACTGTGGCCTTTTGATACTGTTGTGGTGATAACATGTTGTGGTGACCTCTGACCATAAAATTATTCGGTTGCTACTTTATAACTGCAGTTTTGCTGTTATGAACTGTAATATAAATATCTGATATATGACCCAAAGGGGTCACCACCACAGGTTGAGAACTGCTGTTCTACCCTCCAAGAATGACTGTAACTGAGTTCAATTCCCAGCAACTACATGGTGGCTCACAACCATCTGTAATAGGATCTGATGCCCTCTTCTGGTGTGTCTGAAGAAAGCCGGAGTGTACTCATACATAAAATAAATAAATAAATAAATCTAAAAAAAAAAGAAAAAAAGAATGACAGTAACAGTGTGTGAAGAAATGCCCAGTTTCTTTATAAAGTTATATACGTCTTTCATCTTTTCTGGCTAGAGCTTGAGGCCGAAATTGATATGGTAGTTTTCTGAGAAAATGGACACTGAAAATATAAGCAAGCGAGAAAGGATCATGCACGATAAATCATTGGTAATACTCTTCCTCCTGTACCAACCCAAGCCCAATGTGCCAACAGGTCAATCACACGATAAATATCTATCTACAGAATCTTCTTACGGTTTTGTTCAGTACTAGGTTTTGATAGTTTCAGCACTTAAATTTTGTTAGAAAAATACTTAAAAATCACTGAAATACATGAAATTCTTAATCAAAATTGCAGACATGGAAACTCCTTATTATATGTAATAATTCAACAACTATATTTAGCTGATCTAATGCCCCAAAGAATTTAATACTGTGCTGTCTTTCTTGCTAAGACACACTTTTTCAGCAGTGTGAAAGCTAGATTTCACTTATTTAGAATACAGCCTGCGGCAGCAGTTCTACGCACTGACATAATTACTGATCATCTGCAAGACGCCCATTCTTACTGTACTACTGAATTGTCTTTTCAGCTGTTACATTTATGGGATTCGTATCCGTAAGATGTCCCACAACAGTTATAGCATGTACTGCTCACTGTTTCCAGATGAGGCTGGCTACGTTAACCAGTTGGGCAGTTGAATCGCACAAATTTGTAAAAGCTGAGTGCAGCTTCTCTACTCTGTAGACAGTGGCAGGGTATCGTCCTATGTCAAGCATATTTTATCACCTTTGGGGCGAAAGACAGGAGCTTACATCCTGCTGTAGTAGTCAGACCCAGCAGAGCATGCGAAATAAATACCTGCTGGTCTAATGTATGAGAAACAGGACTGAGAAAATAGACAAAAACCTTTCTATTATATCTCCCCCTGGCAGTCTCTCCATGAAGCGCTGTGCTGGCCTTGTTACAATACGGTAGGTGGTGTCACTACCTGATTACCAGTGACAGCACTGACTACAACTTTCCCTAAAACTCACAATTATGCATCTTTACCTTTGCCAGGTGTTCTAGTTAAGAGCCAAGCTGCTTACAGTAGCCAATACTTTCTTGAAACAAATGCAGGCTGAGTGAATCAAGAAGAGAAGCTGCACAGCTGCAGCCCACCAGCATGAATATGGAGGCTATCAGGAGGGATGGAAAGCCAGTTACACATACACATCAGTTGGGATCTGAGGACCGTGGTTAAAGTCAGAAAACCAAGTCCTGGGGCGGGGCCGGGAGGGAGAGATTTCCTTGGACCGAGTGGCTTCTAAGGTAAGACTAGATGATGCCAAGGGTCCTTTCTAGCTCTAAATTTCTTTATTGTGCTAACTGGTTCTCCCACTGACAAAATGGGAATCTGGGTGAGACTTAAAACTGATTTTCTCTTCAAGGGGGAAAAAAAAAGGCAAGCTAAGCCCTAAAAGTTTGGTGGTTCAGAACTCTCACACAGCGCTGAGTAATACACTCTCTTTAAATAAATCACTATACTTTCTTTGGCAACAAGTTTACAGAAAGTACTTTAAATCCTGAAAAATCCTATGTAAATCCCAATAGTAAGTAGACACAACTTTATTTTGCCAATAAAATTAGTATTTAGAAGACTGCCCTGTTTCCACCACCTGCCGTGAACTCACTGGCTAAAGAACAGGTCCTTCCAAGACCCCATTTCCCACTGTAGAGAAAGGATGGCCAGTTAGTTTTGTAAAAATCAGAGTTGTGGTTTTAAATACCATCTGTGGAAAGGACTATGGCTTTTGATATTAAGTTTGAATTTTTAGTTGAGCCTAGCCTTTAACGGCTGAGCTATCTCCAGCACTTGGGAGGCAGAAGCAGGTGGATTTCTGAGTTCGAGGCCAGCCTGGTCTACAGAGTGAGTTCCAGGACAGCCAGGGCTACACAGAGAAACCCTGTCTTGAAAAACAAAAACAAAAATAAAAAAAAGTTTGAATTTTTAACTTCCAGTCACTTCATGTGTATATAAAACTGGCATTTTTAGTGACACCATGCTCACCAAGAAGGAATAACAACAACAAAAATGTAATGAATTAAAAAACTGAAAAGTGAGAAGCCAATTCTTCTGGGTGCTGGGCATTTAACCTAGGGCCCTGTATGGGCTCAGCCCATGCTCAGCTCCTGAGCCAGCAACTCTAGCCCCATAAAAACCTGGTCTGTGCTTTCCAGAGCAAGCAAACGGAAGGAGGAAAGGTATTTACGATAATATCAACTTTGTTTTATGTGGAGACTTTTCAAAAGCACTTCACCAGGATATATACACTAAGAAATGAAGTTTGTAATTCTCTAACTCATAACCCATGATCGATCTCTTTACCTTTCTCACATTAATCTGATATCATTTCTCATATTCAAATGAGAATAGGGGCTATTCCTCATTTTTCTATTTGGCAAGAAACAGTACTGGCTGTTAATTAACTACAACTAAAATGACGTCGAGCTGTTTGGGTGTTGCTCAAAAGAAGTTAGCAGTCTTGAGAATTGAGAATATATCCTGGAGGCTTACGATGGCTCTGTAGGTTTTCCTTACAGGTTAAATTATACTAATATGGTTCTCTTGGTAATTCAAATCGAGCTGGCCTTTGAAAAATGAGAAATATAACGTAGGCCAAATTCTACACGAAAGTAGGTCACATTCAAGAGAAGCTTCATTTCAGTATTTTTGGAATTATCAGACTGAAACCAGGAGAAAAATAAGTCTGAGTAGGTAGGGAAGGGCAGGCAAGATGGCTCGGTGGGTAAAGGTGCTTGATGTACAAGCCTGGTGACCTGAGTTCGATGCCCAGAACCCACCTAAAGGTGCATGGAGAGATCTGACTCTATGACGGTGTCCGCTGACTTTCACATGTGCCCCATGCCATGCATACCCACCTTCAGACATCACACACACACACACACACACACACACACACGCACACACACACGCGCACACACACACACACACGCACACGAAGGAGCAACACAGGATAGTAGAGTACTTAGTAGTAGGCAGGAATGTAAAAGGAGTGAGAATTCACGTGGATCTGAGAGCTAGGAAATTAAAACAATAGTTTTATTAGTATTCTCTCAGCACCCAGGCTAAGCTTTACCTCGTTGGGTACTGTTTCCCACGAACTGATATAAGCATTGTTGCTCTGTGGCTCTTTTCTATTGCTGAATAATTATTTAAGTATTGGATGAGGTGTCATCCTCCCATCATGGCAATGGAGTAGCTGTCGTGTATACTCCTGGCATGTGATGGCGTGCTGGGATCCCTCTGTGCTCCTAGTGTTGAAGGTGGAGGCAGGTGAGGATGCAGGGCAACATCAAATTCAGTTATTTATAGGACACAGATAGAACTCTTGCACAAGACAACCGACAGCGAAAACTTTCACCCTTTAGGTATACTGCAATTTAGTGCAGCATGCAGCACCCCAAGATCACAGTAAATATCTGTCCAAACTCACTGCCACTGCCAGAACTTCACTGACTCAAGAGCTAAATGGCAATATTTAGATATCATTAGGGTGTTTAGAAAAGCCAGATGCGATCTAGATGTCATTCTTGATGTGCCCACTCAACTGGGATTGATATAACCTTTCCTTGGGATTCTAGGTCAAACTCAATTTCTAACTATAAAATTGAGTTCATTAGGTTCACATTACATCATCTAGAGCGCACAATAGCTACCAAGGTATCACCAACTCGGCAAACAATGGAAGTATTATTAGACCTATCATTTGTCTTTAAAAGATAAAGTTAGACCCAGGACTTGTGGTTCTCCTCCCTTAGCTTCTCAAGTAGTGGGATTGCAGGTGTACTGCACCAGGCCCAGCTCTCCAAGGTGTTTTGATAAACTAGGCTCTACAATGAGTATTTCCTCACCTGGAACTATTTTTAAGTCACACCATAACTACGAGGGAAAGAAAGAAAGGGTCTGAAGGCCACTGTGATGGCTGATGGGCTCTCACCCATGTTCTCTGTTTTCAGTGGAAAAACTCAGGTGTCCCAAACAGAACTGCCTGACCCACACAGCCCCAGTTACAGTGGGAGAGGTGTCTGAACCACGGGTACTGTCACTTGACGCTGGATAGCATTTTCTCACCAGGTTTGCTGTGAAGATGATCATCAACTCGGACACAGTTCAGATCTGATCTAAGAAGACTGTGTTATCAGCAATAAAAATAAAAAAAACTACCATGCAACTCAACAACATGGATGATTTAACAGACAAACGAAAGAAACCAACATGAAGAAGAAACACATGTTCAGTGAAATAAAATCCTAGAGTACATGAGCAGGTGGCAAATGAGATCAGTGGTTACTTCTGGAAACTGGGAAAGTAGGTGTGGGTAATGGAAATATTCCTTGTCTCCATATTCACTGAAACTGACTGGGCGGTATAGCATGTGAGACCATGTATATGGTGTTTTAATCAAAAATTGAAAAGCATAACAGTGAAATACATCTAAATATTCCTTCAGAAGCACCAGAAAAAAAGTTCCCTTTCAAACTCTCCCACAAAGACTAATGCACTCTGGAATGGAACCCAGGACTGATACTCTCAAGGGACTACTGTGGGACAACAGGGTACAGCCAGCTCGGAAAGGAGACAGATTTCAGCACAAGCAGGCGGGAGGGAAATGGGATTTTTATCTTATGCTGCTTGGTACAGTGAAATATATACATAGCATTCCATGTTTAAAAGCCTAGGGATGCCAGTGTGGCTCCTAATTTATGATTACCTCACCATTATAATTTGCCGTGTTTATCAGTTTTAAAGAGGTTACTTTCTGAGTCAAATATCTTATGGATGCTTAGTTTTCCTACAGAAATAACCTTATTACTCTTTATGGTCATTCTAAAAATAAAAGAAAATTATGTTAGTTCTGAGAAGAAAATGCTAATAAAATGAACAGAATTTGCTCACAAGCAATGCCAAGTATTCATCTATAAAGTTAAAACTGTGATCAAGAGCCAGTCATTGTTCCAATTTTTTCTTTTTGGTAATTTCAATTAAAACCTACCAAAGGTGTATGCTGTCCCATGGATCTATGTGTCACACAAAGGCGTCTAAAATGAGATTTGACTATTCATCATTACCTCTCCCTGAGAGTAGAGGGAAAACTGAAAATGCACAATGTCCCTGCACAATGAGGGTTATAGTAAGGTACGCTGGAAAAGGAAATGACTAACTTAAATTTCCCTAAAATTGCTATTCCTTACCTTGAAAAGTGGTTTCTTATTCCACATCACACATTTAGATTAAGAGTGAAAGTGTAGGGACATCCTTAATTAGTTTGAACCAAAAACAAAAGAATGCTGACTCTCCTAACCTATAATTATCATCATGGGTGTTAATAGAAAACTGCATAAATGTAAATTGATATACTACTAATAAACAATAAATGAATAAGATAACACAGGTTCTCAGCTAGTTTCCCTGTAACTGCTCAATTACCCTAACGGTCCCTGTGTACCTCTCAGAGGGAGCAAGGAACACATATGCAGTCAACACAATGACAGTCAGGTGACAATTCAGGTAAACATTCCTGGTAGTTTTATAAGTCTAGAGTGTCAAGAGCAAGCACAGCTCATGTGTGAGATAAAAGAAAGAAGACATACAGTTCAGATACCCAAGTGGGAGGGTGTCATCAAGCGCACCAGCGGCACAGTGCCCTACGACGATCCCTGGGGCCCAAACTGTAGCTGCGCCTTCTATCCTGAAACCCAGGAGTTTATAAGTAGAAAGTTTCTTCCTTTAAAGGACTTGGAAGAGTCCCACATCTAATCTTAACCTTTTTGTTTGTTTTATTTTGAGGTAGGCTCTTAGTAGCCAAGGCTTGCCTTGAACTCACTTTGTGCCTTAGCCAGACTGGCAGTCCTCTGTCACCTGGGGGTCTGAGATTACAGACATTTGTCACCACACAGACTTGTAATGATGGCTTCAATTTTAGAATAAAGGGATGAGAAAATTCACTCAGCGCTGAGAAAACACCCAGCAGTATCTCAATAAACATATACTCCCACTGCCTCCGAAGAAACTGAACACGGGCTGTCGAGAAACCACTTTTCAAGATCTTGCGCGGGTTCTGAAGTGAGTAAGTTTGGCCAGTTTTTGAAGAAATGACAAGACATCTTTGAGGTTTTTCCTCGTTTATGAAGGGACAGAGAGTCCTTCAGAATGAATCAAAGTTGACGGCATATGTGGAGAAGTAGATATTAGGTTGTCAAGTCGTTATGGCTATCCAGGCCAGGATGAAGAAACGTAAGAAGCAGTTCTTTTAGTGTAGGGCCAAGTGGTCTTCAACTCATGTGACCTTCCTAACGCTCTCCTTTTGACAGACGGGAACTTTTTCTTTCTTTTTTTTAATTTCTTAACCATAATCTTATTCATTTTCTTAAGGATGTCAGAAAATCAGAATTCTGCTGGAGTCTCATGCACATTTTTTTCTTCTACAGTTAGCACCTTAAGTTTTCTGTTCAAGCAAATGTCATTATGTATTCATGCCCATGTATAAACAACTGCGACACTTCCAAGATTACAAATTGGGAAGTTTAAGAATGTTAACGTGTCTTACGTGTCACAGTGTGACAGATGTTTTGCTATGGCTTCATGTAACTTAGAATGTTTAATTTTCTTAAGCAGCAACTGGTTCACCAGTGGTCCCTTTGCTCTAGAATTGACTCAAGGCCCTGGAGGTAGAAGATGGCCTAGAAAACAGTGGGTGGTCAGCAGGTACAAACGGGATATTGAATGAGTACTTTCAGAAGAGTGTAAAGTTAAACACCCCAAATCACACAACTGATAGAATTTGGACATCAATCCAGGACTGGCTGACACCAATGTCTGTGCTAGTTACTACTCTGTCCTGCTACTCGAGAATGTAGGGGGACCCAGAACCTAGAAATATTATTGTTATTGCATCAGGGAGTGGAGGAGACTGATTACAAGGATTCTTGTTTTATCTTTTCATAGTAAAAGGTGGTTGTGGAACTTGTTTTAAGCTCTTCCATGATAATCCTACTCAGATGGAGCATTTTAAATGCAATTTACATATATCATATTTGAATCTGACAATTTATAAATATACAATAATTCTTGCAGATTAGGCCAACTTGCACATGAACTTTTTATGGCCATAAATATAAGGTCAGAATAATCCAATTTGCATGCAAAATTCAGAAATTAAGATGGCTAATTCTTCAGCAATGCTACAACTCTGGTAACCTGGGAATACCAAGGACAGGGCTCATTTATTTTGTGGAATTTCCTACTTAAGGCTTTGATCAGTGTTATTACTCCTGTTGAGGTGGAGATGTTTTGGATACGTGTTGAGTCCTTACTCTAACAGAGATGACGTAATGAACGTGATTGAATTTGTGGCTGAGGGCAATGCAGCTCTGTGGAGTCTTCACTCTTGTTTATTGTGAACCCTCATGAGGGGAACAGAGGTGTGGGTTCTTGAGTTAGTTAAAAACCTCACACTGCCTGCAAATCGATCTTCGAAACAAAGTCTCCTTCAGCTCATCAATTGTGCTCACTCATCAATCTCTTGTTCACAAGAACAGGTTCATGGTACTCATGAAGTTCTTAAAGAATAAAATATTGTATTAAAAAACCAATAAACTAGACAAATACAAAAAGTGAACACTGGGGAAAAACTCATTTGTTGATTTATTAGGCCTACTATGCAGATGAGGTAGTTAAACTCACAATGTGCAGTGACAAGAGGTAACAGGGGGACAAGAAGGGATTACGCTGCTGAGGCAGGGAGAGTAACCCATGTTTGAAGGTGAGCAGCCGGGCTGCTGTGTTGACAGTCAGAACCCAGAGACGAGATCTGGGTACTGACAGGACCACCTGGGCACCGGGTTACTGTGTCTTCTACCAGGCTCAAAACCAGCATAGTGAGTGGACACTTGAACCTAAAAATCATGTGAAAGCAAGGAGGTACCTACAGTGTTAATTTCTCTCTCTCTTCTCTTTTGCTTCCTTTTTTAGAAAGAATTTCACGTAGCCCAGGCTGGCCATGAATTTGTGTTCCCCTGCCTCCGACTCTGAAATGCTGAGATTATTTGCATGTATTCCCACATCTGCCCAGAAGGCAGTTTTAGAAGTCCTTTAACTAAAAAAGTTTAAACTGACCAATTCTCAAGGCTGCCATTTAAAATTTGTCTGTTAGTATGAAGGCTTTACTTATCAGTGAGCTCATTAATGCCTTGTTATTTTATTATTAGGTAGGCTGATGATTACGGCAAATCATGCCACCTGCCTGGGCCTCAGTTTTGCGTGTCTAAGAGGAGCTAGCAATATGAAGCTAATTTAAGTCAGGACGAAATGAGGTTGAGTATGTGAAAGAGCTCTGAAAATGATTTCAAGTTCTATAGAAGTTAAAATATAAAGTTTCAGCCTTTAACTTAATTAGAAAATACTTAGTAATTAATGAACAGTCACAGGGAAATGTTCAGGATACATCTGTTTCTTTTACCACAAATAACTCAATGGATGCCAGAGTGGTCTGCACTGCAATGTTTCTATGTGAGAACTAGTGCGTCTGCTGACTCACACGACCTGAACAGAATCCGGCCTATTCTATTTGGCTCAGCAGTGACACAGTCATACAGTGAGAGCACTGGTGGATGTTTGTAAATTCTATCCTGTGAAAGCAATCTGTGAGTTCACAATGAGTGAACTCAAGTCAGGCAGACTA
>JADRCH010000102.1:8824418-8863743 GCA_019843965.1 Rhynchomys soricoides
AGTTCACAATGAGTGAACTCAAGTCAGGCAGACTACAGAGGCCTAAGGCAGGGAGAGCAAACATGCAGTACATGTCCCCATGCCATTTCACCCAGCTACAGAAGCCATGGTAGAATTCTATGATGTGTCTTTATGGGGATGCATAGTCATCACTCATGCTCATTGCTCAGGAACTCATTGTCATTTGAATACTGTAGGCATGAGAAACAGATTGCTATTTTCATTCCTGGACAGCAAGAGAGCTTTGGAATGATGAAGACAAAATTACTGTCTAAAATAGTACTGTTGTGTTTCTCTGTTTACATGAGTGAAATATATTTAGTGCACTGACAGGATGTAAAAAATCATATTTAAAAGATCAATTGCTAAATGTAAGATACAGCTAATTATGGTAGCGTCGCTCTTCTCATAGGTATGAACACACTGCCTGGAACATGGCAGAAAAGTGAAATAGCTTTTGAAGGGAAATACAGGTTTGATTAGGCTCCAAAAGATTTTTAGAACCAACATTGGGCATGGCACAAAAATGTCTTTAAGTAAAATTTAGAATGTTTAGAAAGCAGAAGACCCCTCAACACATTGCACCTTAATTTGCACGGCATCTTTGTAACAAAATTGACACAGTATTCCCTATTGGGTTTCAAATGATCACTTTCATTATAGCTTGTCACCATTTAAAATTCTGTTAAGTACTGTGATTTCAAAGGCAGAAAAGGAACAGGAGGAGGAACAGCAGTGATGAAGTGAAGAGAGATGATTTTTGCAATCAGCACAGGGCAGGGTGTGGAGGGAATGCAGAGAAGGAAGAGAGAGGCTTTTAAATTTATATTCGAGTCAAGGAGGTAAGAGTTCTCATATGGGAAACCAAGTTTAATGTATACTTAAATCAAGATTTAGGTTACATGTCTAAAAATCTCATCAAATTCTAAGAACTGCCTACTTAAAGCTTTTATCTAGTTAAAGCTTACATAGGATCATTAATTTCTGTATTAGGGTTACACACACACACACACACACACACGGTTAATCATGGGGACTGGGCAAATTAAACAAACGTAAAACTGTAAGAGAGCCATAACTACATATAAAGAATACTAAGAACGGAATGGTCAATAAATGTCAGACCAGCAAGGAGCAGCTGGAGAAGATGAAGACCAGAGAAGGAAGTTGAAACAGCTAAGAAGTTTGACTGGCTCAAGGGATAAAAGTCATTAGAAGGGTCCAGAGCTCACATATCCTGACCCAATCCCCACAAGTGATGAGTGAGAAGAATAGCATCCTCAGACCTAAATACCTCGTCCTAGGCCCAGGCTCTGTTAGAAACCAAGATGCGGCCCCTGAACATTAGTGCCTGTCAGGAGGTCAACGGCAAGACGAGGATTCTTTTAAACTCCACAAAGACTTCAAATAATAGTCCAAGTAATAAACACCTAAAATTCTTTGGTTTTCTTAAGTATATTATAAATATAGCAAGTAATTTAGCATTATATGCAATTTAGTTTAAAGCTATGCTGTGTAACATTTACCAGGGGTAACTTGTCACTTAGAATTAATTATTGAAAGTCCAGAGAATCACGTTCTGTGTTTACCCAAGATTAATCTTTTCTATATAAAATGTAAAAGTTTCTATCACATAACATGTGGATTCTATGTAATAAGTCTCACATCAGATGCAAATAACTTGATGGAAGGAACTGCTTGAACCGTAGGTTGTTGTGTCTTCAAACCTAAGTTAGAGCCTTTTTAAAAAGTTGAACGATGACTTCAGACTGGCATTAGTTTCCATCAGTGCCACAGGCACTCTGCATCCTAACTACATTTAGTGTTATAAAAGGTAAATGGTTTTCAAGACGAAAGCTCAGAACTTGGGGACTTTCCAGGCTGAAATTCGGTGTTATCGATAGGTTCGTTCCCATTTCTGAAATATTAGTGCTAATCTTGTATCCGAGACTACAAATGGAGAGGCAGCTAAACTGTGATGCTGGCAGCCTGAGCTTGGGAGAGGAGGGCACTAAACGGAGCTCTGTGATTTAGGTCTGCTAATAATACACAATGAAGAGAGATTTTAAATAGAAAGAGGAGCCCTGAAAGGAGAGAGAAGTAATCGCTCAGTCTGCTACAGACCCAGCCAGCTGTACCACACCTCCTTGGTTAAATCTATTTAATTTAATGAAAAAATTTTCCCCTGATAGAAAAAGGAAAAAAAAAATCTTGTGTTGAGTGTTCTTCTGGCCAAGGTTTCTGAAAATAATATCTGAGACTTTATTGTCAAAAAGTGCATTTTTATTTTATCATTTTATACCCAGATATATTATTCCCATAATGGTTGTTTCACGCTAAGCAGTTTCATATTGCATTAAGCAAAGACTTTCGAAATTATGTACTAGATAGTATTACTGTCACGTTCTAGGAAAACATCCAATCTGATACATGTTATGTGTTAGAAAACGAACCTCTGGTGTCCATTGCAAAGAGCTATGGGAAGTCTAATATTTAAGCCTGCTTTTCCCAGCAACTGTAGCTTCAAATCTTGAACAAATAAGCAAGTACAAAATGGCCATGAGTCCCCCCAGTTCTCAGGATAAAAGCTTACTTTCACTGGAAGAAATCCCAGGACAAAATATCCTCCACTTAGTCACAAGGATTATATGACCCATCTTCATAATACGGATAAGGGCTCTGCGGTTCTAAATCTTTTTGCATGCTAGAACCGTAGGAAGATAGAGTTATTAGGTGAGCAAAGGGCAATAACTATAAATCTGTTATAGAAGAGGGGTTAAGGAGCGACTTGTACATTTTTTAAAAAGGCTGTGAAAAAAAAACCCATGATGGGGCGGGGCTAGGGGTTAATGGTGTAGGAGTTCAGTTTTCCCACAGAAATGTTCTTCAGTTTGGCTATGTACAAATAATATGATCGGCCACTAGGAGACTACTGACTGGTTAATTTTATGATGTGGTTTTCGGACGCAATGACGAAAGACTACAAGTAGAAGTGATGCATTAAAATTATCCCAAAATTAAGGATGCTTTTTTATCTTCCTAGTATTTTAGGAGAAAGGACTGATAAAAATGACAGGAGAATTGAAGGGTCAAGTTGTGAGAGGCTGACAAGACCTAAATGAACTCAGGCTGCAGAGAATTTCAGAAACGGGCTGACAGCCAGAAAGGACCGTTGGAAGAGCTTCAGCGCGGGGAGAATAATGGATGTGGACACCTGATGTCCCCGGCTATACCGAAAAGCTGGCCAAAGCGACACCACTAACTAATAAACACCTGGATTTAGGCCTCAGGTTTATGTGCTTAAAGCAAGCAATAAATATTATTTAACACTATTAACAACTACTATTAACACTACGATAGCAGCCATAGTATTTAAATGTAAGCAGTTTCAGCTAGAAAAGTGAAATGTAAGTTTCCAGTTGGAATTGATGGTTATGAATAGCTTTCAACTGGAGATGGTGGCTGTCACCTGTGTTCCCCGCACTCTGTCGGCAGAGGCAGTGGGAGCAGGAGTTTAAGATCAGCTCAGATTACCTAGACAGTGTGAGGTCATCCTGGACAACATGAGATCTTGTAACAACCACCACGACTACCACCATCACAACCACCGCCACCTCTAAGCATCCAGAGAATGGTAACAGGACATGAACAAGACAATTAAAAATGTTAATTTCAGAACCATTCTACCAACTAGGAAATCATAATCTCTGGAGATGAGAATCCAAACTGACCTTGTTAATAATCCATGTCACTAATGTCTGAGTACCACTGGACTTTACATTTTTGGAATAGATTTATATTTGTGTGTGTGTGTGTGTGTGTGTGTGTGCGCGCGCGCGCGCAGGTATATGTTATGGAGATGACACTTTTCTGGGGTTGGTTCTTTCCTTTTACCATGTAGGTTCTGGAGATTGAATTTCTATCATTAGGCGAGGCAGCAAGTGCCCTTACCTGCTGAGCCATCTTGTTGGCCCAACTGGACTCAATTTTAAAGGGAGAAAACGCTGTTATTTTGCTGGTGCTTAGAACTCTTCTGAAGCAAATACAAGCTGTAACCTTTAAGGATATACTCTTTGATATCATCATGGTGAAGAGTTTTGTGTTCCTCGGAAGCCCAATGGAGATTCTGTGCCATTTTAAAAGGAGACTCTTGGTTTAAAACAATTTCTCTGAATTGTTAGATTCAGTCTTAGGCAAGTCACCTGGCAAGTAATAGGTGCTGTAAGTACCAGCTGTTGTGCTGAACTTGACCTGTTTAGAGCTATAATGAGATCTTCTATAGCTTGGAAGTTGGGATGACACATAGCATACACTTGGCATGGATGCTCTTCTCTCCCTCTCTCTGTAGATGCAGACTTCTAGGTTCAACAACAAATGATATGAGCCAAGCTCTCATTATTTCTCCAAGAGCAAGGCTTAGGGGCTGGAATCTCTCTATGCATATAGAGTATATATGTGTGTTTTGTGGGAGCTGTTATAAGCAATTCATCTAATTGGTAAAGCCTGAGAAAAACCAGTTCTCCTTTAAAAACATTTCTTAGCCTTGGGGATGGAATCCAGGGGGTGCTTGGCAAGTGAACTATCGTAGAGGCACAGCCTTCAAAACTAGTTGTGTTGTATTCTAGTTAGAGATAAGTGAAAGGGTGTGTGTGTGTATTTTTTTTTGGGGGGGGAGGGAATGTTTTTGAATGACCCTTGGCAATTTGAAACCATATTTCTTCATTCACTTTGCCTAATTAACACAGTTGAATGCAGAAGTCCCACATATGTTTCTCTTAAGATCTCAGAGTTAAGAAGATGTAGGTAACAACTCCTTTCTCATTAGTTCCCTATGTATCTACACTAGGCACCCCCCCACTCAGACTCCGCCTGTACAATCTCTACCAGGCTGGCAAACATGGAGCAAGTTATTTTTAAGTGTTATTCAATTTTAAAAGATAATACACTTGATGTGTGCTTAGGGGAACAATCTCTACGTGGAGAGCAATGGGTCCAACTGTTAACTAAGAAAGAACCATAAACTACATTATATAGTTCCTCTATCCTGACAACACAGAGAAGACTCAGGAAGATGATGAAGATAGTGCTATGTGTTTTAAAGGAAATGAGTTTATTTTGCTTCACATATATCTCAAGAAATAATTAGCATTTAAAGCCCTTAAGTCTATTTACCTAACCCATGAATCATTCATATATTGCGTGATATACATTACAAAATGTTAAATTTGGAGACTAAAGTAATTTCTAGGTTCCTTCAGGTCTTAATATTTTTATATTCAATAAACTTGTCAGTAATTTTTGAGTAATCATTCACTTTCCTTGCCTAAGATTTATACGCCAGAATTACTTAATAAATTAAGAACATGCTTCAGTACCCATCTTATTTGAATGATGTTCATGTCTTTATAATCCCTCCCTGCCAGACAGATCTTGAGATAGCTGTTGGAAAGTGACAGGGAATCGGAAAGGTTATTAACTGTAATGAGTATAAAAAGAGGATAAAATAATTAATCAAAACTCTAGTCAGCTTATAAAATCTTGCTTTCCATTTGAGACTATCTCAAGGCAGTCTAAGTAGCAGGATACTCGTTCTAACTTTTTTTCTTCTAGTATCTTTGTAGGTCAGCTAGAATCTCATCTATCACAGTACTAGGTAACGTTCTCAGATCAGCTGCATCCTTTCTTCTGTGATGTGTCAGAAACACTCATCCTTGGAGTTCTCCTCACTCCACCAGTCCCGCTGTACAGAAATGCAGGTGGGCATCAGCAGTCTGAGGTTTAACAAGCCCTGAAGGTGACTCAGGGAAGTTTGAAAACCATCTTCCTAAAGCACTGGGGGAGGGGGGGGGGTTGAGGAATGGACCTGTAAAAGGAGCATCCATCCTGAGGGTAATTCTGTGTGACATGGCCTGGGATCATGTCTGCAGAGTATGGGGGCAGGGTGAGCTGTCAGTCAGCTGGCAGGGAAAAGTTGTAACAAGCAAGAAAACCTCCCAGTAACATTGGTCTGAAGCTAGTTTATGCTAAGGCCAGACTGTTTTATCACTCTTGGGATGTATGTGCATGTCTGTGTGTCAGGTTCTGAGCAATTCTTACAGATAGCCTGCCCTAACTGATTGAGCACAATCTTTGTCTTGGGTGTCAATTTGGTTCAAATATACTAGTTGGGAAATATGGAGCCAATTTTACTGTAATGAAGTTAATGATGCTGTTATACAGATTAGAAAGTCTATATGAAGGGTTCATCAACGCAGGAGTATAACGTAGGTGTTCAATATTGGCTATCAGTAATAATAAACCTTAATTGACACCTTTCCCCATCTCTCTGTCTTTCTTAAAAGAGGGTTTTATGTAGTCCAGATTGGTCTAATTTGCTGTATGGCCAAGAACGATCCTGAACTGTCTATTCATCCTAAACTCTTAGCTAACTATGGTAAGCATGCCAAGAATGGCCGAGTGAAGGACTGCCCCTCTTTTCCTGTAGTGTATATAGAACTAGCTTATTAAATAGAGTGGCTCTGATCTTTATTATGCTTTGTCATTTGAAAAAATAAGTAGGACCACAGTGGGAGACAGTCATGCTCTTACCGAATTCCAGCAGGGTACGTATGTGGGAGGGAGAAAGATGTTAGTAAACCGAATTCTAGAGTTCTCTTTTTACACCTAGTTATAGCAAGGTGAGCTTTTTAGGGCATTTATTAAACAGCAACAGATTTCCTCCTGTTAGAGGTCTAGACTGTGGAATTGTTGGTACAGATCTTACTGCCAGTCTGAAGAACATGAAGGCCAATACAGCAGTCTCTGAAGCAAAATAGTAAGTGGCAAGAAACGTTCTGGATTTAGGTAGCTGTATACATTGTTACCCTTATTGCTGGCTCATTATTTTGGGTTCTATGCTTAGATCTGTTGTGAAGTTTTGGCATTTCAAGCGTGTATTTTTAGGTAAAGCTGCAGTCTGACAGTAGGCTGAGGATAATCTCAACCTAATGATAAATGGAAAGAACCAACAAACTGAACTGTTCTCTCATGTCCCACTTAGACCCCAAATTCCAAGAGAAACAATTGCGACCTGAAAATAAATCTGCTTTTCTGAGGAGAGGGAGGAGAAAACAGCGAAAGAACTTTGTCTACAATAAATAGTCAACTCATTCCATGGAATTTGTTCAAAATAGACCAGCTAAATTGCTACTGCAAACCACCACCAGGCCAAGGATAGGCAATCACATGGAATGCTTCGGGAAAGTAGAATTTTTAAGACAATCAAAATATTTATGTGCTTATGTTCTGTAAGATACAGGTATGTTGCTCTTAAATGCGGTCTTTGATAGTCTGTTGAGAAAGGCATCACTCTCTAACACTGTTTATTGGCTGGTGCTGGCACTGCACAGTGGAGAACTTAGTGTCTACAGCAATGTCCTTGTGACCATAGCGTTTCTACTTCTCCACTCATGAACTATACCACAGACTCATCCTGCTGCAGGTAGGGAAGTGATCCTCTGTGTGTTCACCATCATAGGTTAGTCAACACGGCCAAGGAGGAGAGGATCAAAGTCAGTACTTTATTCTCTG
Organism: Rhynchomys soricoides; assembly: GCA_019843965.1. Lineage (NCBI taxonomy): Eukaryota > Metazoa > Chordata > Mammalia > Rodentia > Muridae > Rhynchomys > Rhynchomys soricoides. Next base: position 8,831,988 of record JADRCH010000102.1, read on the forward strand.
GGACACTGATGACAGTAGCCGCATACCACTTAGCATTGTATTTTATAATTATTTCAGGAATGGCATTTGGACAATAATGTTAGGTTTTAAAAATTTCTATGCCATGCAGAATGTAAGAGATGGTTATAGAATATAAACAAGCAACAAGCCACACTCCTTCAGAAATGAGACTTCACATGTAAAAATGTTCCACTCAAAAAGTAAAAGCAGAGGACAATGGTAGAGCAAGTGTGAGAAAATGCAGTTACTATGTAACAACCAGTCTTACTCCTTTAGGACCAGAGCCTGTATCATAGAACCAGGGCTTATTACTTTCTCTGTTCCTGTGTTTCCCATGTTCAAGGTTAAGTAGGGAATTGGGAATACATTATGTCTCTTCTTTATATTAGATTGACTTCTTTTGTCATGGGGGGGGGGGACCTATCACCCACTATCCTTCAGTCTCTTTCTTTCTGCTACTTTTATGCAACCTCATGGAACTATGATAAATAAAATCCCAAAAAGTACCAGCTCACAGGCCCACTTTCTCTATGGTAGTTTCTAATGGGAGACATTTTGGCTTTAGTCAGCTAAAGCAATCAGATTTATAATATTAGTTTAATAAAGATTAAAAAGAGAAACTTTACCCCTTCAAGCTTATCCCCTGAACAACTCAAATACTTAAATACTGTAAGAAATTTTAATGGTCAGTTCTTTCTTTTTTCAAATTTTATTAGTTCCTAAAAACTAGAAACTTTATAGAATGGGTGTCAAAACTAGGTATAAAAAGGGTAAACTAAGAAGACATACAATTGCTCTCAAGTGTCAGAAATCAATCTTGATGGAGACACTCTTCTGTATAAGCAAGCTGTTTTTGTCATACTCATATCATTAAGGACCTTCCTAGTGGCAACACTGACCACTATGTGCTGCAATGTGTTGGTGGATGTCATTGTCAATAAAACTGAACAATTTTTACAAGGAAACACACAAAAAATTTAGGAAGAATAATTTACCAAAAACAAGGGAACTCTGATGAGGAATTGGAAGTTATTATTTTGTCCTAAATTTAAGCACAGTTCATTTTGAAGGAAATACATACACACACACACCATTTGAATTTAAAAAAGTCAATATGTGCAAATTGTGGCCAATTTTGCAGATTCAATAAAGGATGGTAAGTTATTCATTAAATATGCAATTCGCTCAGGATTTTAACGTCTTTGAAAGGATTATGTCTTTTGACAACACCTCTCTTATTTTTGAATAGGAAATTATACCATCAACCACACAGATATTACCACAAAGTTTAAAACAGCGCCTTTAGCTTTCGTATTTTGTTTTCAGGAAGTTTATAATACCAATCTATTAAAAGAATTCCTAACCCATGCTTAAGATATATTTCTAATTCTGTTGAGTCTTTTGCCCTGGTTGCTTTCACTTGTAAAATTGAAGGGGTCAAGGCTAGGCTATTTCCTGTCTCAGGTTTATTCCCCACATTGGTAGCCAACAGACAAAAAAAGAGGTCTTAATATGCATACCTGGTGAGTATGAGCTATGGTCCCCCTGCCCCGCAAGCAATGCTGGTGAACTATTAAAGTAGTTTTGCTTACATTTCCATGAGTAGTAGTAACTGCCACTTCTTTGTTTTCTTTTGCCTAACCGTACTTTTCAATAGATAAATTTGCTACTTCATATTCTTCCAGCAGACAACTCAGTTGTACTTAGAGTTCTTAGCCTCCTAATCTATAGTATACTCTTATCATCATAGCCAGAGGATTTCTGACAAACTCTGGTCCACTGAAAAACAAACAAGGAGAAGAGAAAAAAAATAAAATCCCAACCTTTTCATGGCTCAGTGGCAGAGTGCTTGCTTTGCACTGGCATGGCCTTCAGTTCACCAGTCCAATTACTTACACACACATACACACACACACACACACACACACACAACCACACGCCCCTAAACAAATCCAAGAAAAAAAAAGTGCTTGAAATGATTATGAACAGTGCTGTTTCTTTGTGTAGGCATGCATTTCAAAAGCCGTTGAATAAACTGTATACCCTCCTTATCGTATGGATAAAATGTGTCATGTTAACAAATCAGGCAAGTTGAACAAAGCCCAACATAAAAATCTTTTGCTACAGTTCTAATGTTCATGTACTCATAACGGCAAGGTCTTTGGATGTAAAAATAGTAGCACAGTTAGTAAAAATTGAAAGCTATAATTTGTTAAAGCTTTTAAATTTCAGAGCCTTCCATTAGAGAACACAGTTAACATCACATACCACTTGGCTGTATTAATTAATATCCCCCAAGCTAACGTGCTGCTTCAGGAAAAATGACAATAGTTTTTTGAGAGGGACAAAGAGGGCGACATGGAAGACGACATGGCTGGCTATGAGGAAGCAAACTCAGAGGAGAAACTGTACGCCTAACAAATACAGACATCTGCAACCTAGGTCTAAACCAATGGGATTCACTTACTATTTTCTTGATGTTTTCTCTGTATAAAAGTGATACGCTGACCAGATAAAATATGATATTTAGTAAAAAGAAAAAAAAATCCTTAAATGCCAGAGCTAAAGTTGATATTATTAGGAATGGGAAGGTCATATGTTTTTGCATTTGAAAAAAATGTATGTATACACATGTTTACCGGTGAGAATGACTATAAAGGGTAACGTGACACATTGATAATAACACTGGTTGCTACTTTTCATTGTCTGCGGTAGCATCTTATCATTATCATTATTTGGAGCTACATTTCATGCAGCTCAGGCTGCAGTTACTGTAGCTGAGGTTGACCTTGAACTTTAATTCCTCCTGCCTTCACCTTAGTGCTGAAGTGAGAAAGACATGCGTTCCCACACCTCATTTATGTGTATGGGAATCAAGTCCAGGGCTTTGTGCATTCTAAGCAAACATTCCTCTGACTGAGCTACATCCTCTGTCCATAAATCTGATGCTACAGGAATAGTTTTCTCTATTCAAAAATGTTAAAATTTACCACTAAAATAAATCTACATGGCTGAAAAATGTCATATCAGATTAAGAACAAAGACCGATTTTTTTCCCCATTATATAAGAAAATAGTAAAAATTTCCCCTAAAATCTACCTATGTATATTTGATCATATTTTCTTTATGGTAGACTTGCTGTGATCTAAAAAACAATTTTCATAAGATACTGAGTGGAGAAACACATTTCTCCTGTACTCTGGTGCTACAGTACTGTAGACTACAGAATGCTAACTCCTTATTCCCCTTCTCTGATAGGCCAGCCATTAGCCACAATTTCTCTGTGGAAGACAAGAAATCTTTAAGAAAACTTCAGAAAGATTTTAATGAATCTTATCTGGCAATGACAAATCTTGTATCCGTACCATTCTGGAGGCCCAGAATCAATGTTAACTTCTTTTGACAAAACACCCTGCCAAAGATGATGTTTGGTGTTTGGTAAAGACAGACTTCAGACTAGGTGGTCACTCACCAAAGCCCTTACCTAAAGTTTGGAAGAGGATTTCATGTTTCAGTCATTTGGAAGAAAGCAAGCAAAAAATAAATAAATAAAATAAAATAAAAAAATAAATAAAAAAACCCCAAACAAACCTCATTTTCAAATAACTAACTAAAACTCAAATTAAGCCTCATTCACTTAAATATTAAGCAAACTGTAAAATAAATCTCAAGGAATGACAATACATTAGTTTTCAATAGTAGCTGCTGATTAAAAATGAGTATCTTGAGAGTATAGTCCAATTTCACCCTCTTCAAACTGTGCAGCTTAGATAAATGTTTATTCTACTGAAAATATTCGCAAAATTACAATATAAATACATGATTAGGTTAAGATAGGATGACTATATATGTTTCTTATCTATAGATATAAGATGAATGCAATAAATAGAGCACACTCTTGATGAATTGTTAGTACACAGTGTTTCTCAGTAAAGTACATACAGCCTGTTGTTAGGCAACAGTTACCTAGTTTTCAAACAGATATCTTCAGATGCGTTCAGGGTAGGATACACCGAATCCTCCAGTTCTCTTTTGAGTTGGTGAAGGTTAATACTTTTGCAGATTTTGAAATATCCTATTTATTTTTTTAGTAATCTATTAAGCTCTTTATATTCCTTACTTAAAACTTTATTTCTTTAGTCTGGTGATTTTTAAAACATAAGCTAACCACACTTTAAATTCTATAGCTGTAGCATGTACTGTCTTTTTATTAGTAACTTAAACACATCTTAACAATAAAACAGAATTATTAAAAAAGTTATCTGGCCAGATTCCCCAATTTAACTTTTGGAGTATTATGGGAAGTCTCAGGTAGATATAGTCTGAACTGCAACACTAATCTGGATTAGAAATAGTTTTATATCATTCTAGTCTTTAATACGAATACAAAATCTACTTTAAAATTCCTTGTTACGTGAATTGAGATTTGTTTGCAAACCATGTTCTGTCCTTCCCCACCACACTGCCTTAATGGAAACCTGTTACTGTAGTCCTAACACAAACATGTGCATGCAAGAGATCATCCTACAGATTCTAACTACATAGTTACTGAAACACATCCTGCCCGTCAAGTGGCAGAAATGTACATCTTCTATATACAAAAGGTAAAGTGCATTATTAAATTAGTGAACTGACAGATTGTCTGCCTGGACCGTATAGCTTTCAATAGACAAATGTGAAACTCCCCCATTAGAACCGATCATTTCAAGAGGTTCTAAACAGCTTTTCCACCCTGTCATTTAATTTTTTGGCCATGCTCTTTAGTGCAAATAAGCTTGTGTTTGACTCAAGTTTAAGGGACATGGCAGTTCGGGGCTTTAAGAAGGAAATAATAAAATGTGGCTGAACTTGACTATCTTTATAATACATTGCATCTTTTGCATATAAGCAGCATATTAGCGCTGCTTTTAATTGCTAGGAGCACACTGCCAACTATTGGGGAACCCGTTTCCAGATTTTATACTATTAGCTTATATTACTACAGTTGGAGTCTGTCCACATTATGCTCGATTATTATGTGCAAACATCATCAATGTTTTAGCATTATACAGTGAACTAGTAATTTTGGTTACTAACTTCAATGCTCATTTTTTACTTCTAACATCCAGTTTCCTTAAGAGTTTAATGCCTTCAAGGCAAGGATCCTGTTATTTTGAAGAATATCATGTACACTTGCAGCTCCATTTATGTTACAAATGGCAATAAATAAAATTTATATTGCACAGATAAAAATAGTAGCTTATTTTATAAGATACATGGCAATACACATCCTAAGTCCATATGTTTGAACTGGATCACACTTAATTATGGCTAATGAACTCTTGGGAATTTAAGTATCAAAAAAATCATAGCATCATACCATTTTTCAATGAATATATTAACTATGAAAAGGTAAACAAAGGATTGGTAAAAGTCTTAGTGCTTCTAGAGTATATTCAATTGCCAGTGTGTGTATGTGTGTGTGTGTGTGTGTGTGTGTGTATCTACCCAATCTGAGATGCTTTGAGATGGCAAGAACTTTGAAGTATACATATAAGGTAGAAAATCTGGCTATTTAGCTAGTCTGTACTTAAATAATTAATATGAAATGAAGCTAATAATATGTATATACAGTGAATTAAAGATATTTACCTTCATGTCTGACATAGTACCGTGTGTATATGCACACATACGTATATTCACACTTAAACCTCATCAGACTAAAAACCAAAAAGAAATCAGTTAGTCCTAACATATATAAACATTTCAAAGGAGAGAGATAAGATGTTAAGAGCGAGTATGTACTCACAGCAATAGTGATTGGGACAATTGAGTAATGGAATATATTCACAGCTCCAGTTTGCCGAAATCTGACAGGTTGATTGCTATTAATAGGCACTATGATGGGCAGCAATAACAATCAGTAGTTCAAGTGCACACCACTCCCTTGTATACCCCTAACTACTTATCAAGCTTATAGAGCTACGTTATCTTACAGTTAGGATTGTTTAAAAATCCTTGCTACTTTTATAGTCTCAACACCCACCATGTGCTATTAACGCTCATACTAACATTGTCTTCTAACCTTCAGTTGTTCCGTGGTGATCCAGACGGTTCACAATGGTAGTGAACTGAGTGAGATTCCACCGTAGTACTTCGAGAAATATGAAAAAGGATCTGCAACCGACATCAGTGTGTATGTCTGGGTTACTAGTTGCTTGTTCTTAACAAAAGCCAATGGACTTAATCTTCTTAATTCGTCCCATGGTTTCCTTAGTGACCTTAGTTTAATGTGTTTAGAGAAAAATTCTGGAGGGAGAACTGTTCAAAGCAATTCTGAATTACTTAGAACCTATCAGAGAAGAGCCACATTCTGACCTCAGTTCCTGCAACCAGCCCTCACCCATGACAACTATATCTGGGGAGTTGAAATCAGTGTCTGTCTCTTAAATACGATAACATGGACTTATTGTGGAGCAGTAACTGATCCCGTGACAAAACACAATTTCGTTTAGAATAAGATGTAGCTCAACAAATGAAATTTCATTCAGTTAATAAGGGATGCTGTGGGTTATACCCACTAGTTTAAAAATTGCTGAGTGTCTAAAACTTCAGGTGGCACTTTCTGGAAAGTGATTTTTAATACAGGCAAGCACAAATGGATACGTCTTGTATAGAGTAAACCTCTAAGAATCTTAAGGAGCACCTTGGAAAACGCCTGAATTTTCCTTTTAAATGTTTATAACCAACATAGTTTCCAAATATTATATTTCCCAGACTGCAATTTTGCATTCTAAATGCTCTTTTTTTTTTTTTTTTTTTCTCAGAAAAAAAAAAATTCTTTTTTTCTCTTTTGGAGTTAAAATGTGGAAAAGTCAGGTTTCTACTGTAAGTTTGACATGGTTTTAAGGGCGGCCAATGTAAGAGTGCTACTGAAATATATCAGCAGTCAACTGGTGCACCAACCCTGTGCATGAACAGGAAAGCATAAAATACAACACTTTGAAAACTATTGACAGATTTTAAGGGAAAACTACTCCAAATTATCACAAAAGGCTAAATCATCAAAGCCACTGGGGGAAGCCTCCCTCCCAACAGTGATATAAGCATGATTTCCAAACCTTCAATAAAATAGAAAGTCAATAAAATAGGCAGACTAGGAAACAGAAGATTAGATTGCAATTAGCTAAGAATAATGAATTAAAACCTCCGTGGTGTTGATATAGCAACTGAAGCTGTAGGGTTACCACAAAATTTGAAATTATAGAATACTGTCTATAGGAAGGGTTAAGGAATATGACATTGTATTTTAAAGGTCTAATTATCTAATAAGATCTGTATTTTAGTGGTACTAGTTAGTATTCAGTTACCCAATGAGCAATATCTTTCTACTAGTACTTTTCTTTCATAAAGAAATATACTACCTTTAAAGTCAATTTCTGTTTCTGTGGTAACTGTCCTACAGGTAAACTTAGCAGCTTTTTAACGAAGTATGGGACTTTCTTTGGGGGCGGGATTTGTTAAATAGAAATTCACACTTTCGTATTAAGTCTATGCATCACTTTCAAGATTCTGTCATAGTGCAATCTTAGTTATTGTGTTTAAAGGTCAGAATGTCACCCTTTGTGCTCATCTGCATACTTTAATAGTCTGGAGCAGTTGAAGCAGCTAAACTATTTGGCTCTGGGGAGGTTGGAATTCCCATGAGAATTATAGTGAGCTATGTATACCATAACATGAGAATCAGACTCCTGTAAGTACAACCTAGAGGTACTACTAACAACAAAGGGCCCAAAAGAGGAGAAACTTCTTCAAATGCTCATGATTATGGATCAGTACTTTTAGCCAATTACTGATTTCTAAATTTTGCCTGCTGGAGTTCAATTTCACGCTAGTCCAGGCATTCTTGTTCTTCACCACTGGCCCGTCGGCCATCCATTCTCTTTTCTTTATGGCTGTTGCAAATTTTCCTCATCTCTTCTTCATACTTGATAAAATTCTCCCCAAACCTTGTCCAAGCTTTGAATGGAACAGTGATAGTATTACGGTAAGGTGGTCTCACCTCACTTACCTTCAGGAAAATTCCATATTTATTAGAGCCCACATCAAAGTAGAACCTTTTATTGTCCACTCTGAAAGAGGTCCCCTCTGGGAGTTCAAGAGGGTCGTCGTCCCCACACCTTCGTTCTTCTATGTCTCCTTCGCCATAGTCTTCAATCAACTGAACCAAAGCATCACGGAATTCAATCATACCTTGAGCTGGGAGGACAATAGTCTGTTCCTGGCCCAAACTGTGGCCAAAATAACCTATCATGCCAGTGCCCCGCATCATGGTTTGTCTAATCCTTAGGAAGCGACCGCGTTGATTCTCCTTTAGGTCCAGGTAGTATTTCCTATTGTCTCTCTCTATATAGTCCGTTTTGAGGACACTGTGAGGATGCTCTTCTGACCCCACTGAAACCGGTGGGGAGGGTGCAGAGTGCTTCTGCCGCCTCCTGGACACTTGCTCTTTGCTCTGGCCATGCTCTTGCCTGTGGCCTTTCAGGCCCAGGTGGGCATAGTGTTCGATGAAGTCGCCTAGACAGTCCTTCAGCTCTGCTGCTACTGACAGGGAGAGGGTCAGTTTACTCTTTCTGATATTGTCCTGCCGGCCTCTCCCTATCCAGACTTCAGCTATCTTTAGGAAACGGCCCCGGGAGCTTTGCTTCACGTCTAGGTAAAACCTCTTTTTCTGGATGTCCACTCGTTTGGAGGCCAGCTCCTGGATTTCAGATGCGCCCCCAGACTGATTAGGGGTGGCTGACGCGGAGTAGTGGGAGTAATGAGAATGCTGGGCCTGGGGATAGAGTCTACTCTTGCTTAGGCCAGAGACCCCTACATTCTTGCCTCCGCGGCCACGGCCGCCGCCGCCGCCGCTGCCGCCGCCTCCTCCCCTTCGCCTGGCTCTTTCCATCTTCAGCTGCAAGTGACAAACAGACACACGGGGTGGGATGGGGGAGGGGTGTTGAGAACAATCGCAGACGCCCCTGGGTCCGCACTGCCCCCGCTGCCGCCGCCCGGAACCCCCACTCTGGCCCGGCTCTCGCGCTCCCCGGCTCCGCACCGCGCACGCAGCATCCCTCGGCCGCCCCGGGCCTCCCGTTCCGATTCCCGTGTGCTGCCAGCCGCCCAGCTCGGACTCGGCAGCCCCGGGGGTCCCCAGCCAGCCGACACTCACATCATCTCCGTCACCGATGCCCTTCACGACCACCGCCGCCGCCGCCAGTTCTCGGCCCCTCCGCCGCAGCCACCGCCCCCCGCCTCCTTCCCCGCCGCCGCCGCCGCGCGCTCTGCCCCCCGCCGGAGCAGCGGGGCAGGGGCATCGCCTGCGGCGCCCACCGCCGCCGCCGCGCCTCCTGCGGCCGCTGCCTGGATTCGGGCACCGGCCCGACGCCGCGGGGAGGGCGGGAGGGAGGCGGGGTGCTGCCGGAGGGGCCGGGCTTGGGACCCCGCCTCCCCAGCCGCGCTAGCGGAAAGAAGGGGGGCTCAGGTTCAGCCTCCGGGCGCGCCCGGACGGCAGACAGCTCGCAGGGACCCGGCGTGCGTAAGAGCCGGCTGGAGAGGTGGAGGGAACGTTGTGACTTCCCGCGGCTCGCCCGCAACAGCGTTGAAACTACATTTCCCAGCGTGCCCAGCGGCCGTCAGCTTTGAGCATGCGCGCTGCGCGGGCCGACCGGGATGGCTTCGGTAGGTGGGAGAGCGGCGGGGTTGGGAGAAGTTGGGAGGGGCCGCGGGCAGTGTGCAGGGGGAGTCTCCAGACCATAGGTGCACCGGGGCGCCAGTTGGTATAAAGTTAGTAAATGTGAGGCCTCGCCCGATGCCTGGGTCGTGGGCATTGGTTCTCAGCCCTCCATAAATCATCCTGCTGAAGGAGAAGACCCGTAGATCTGGCTCTTCTCAGGGTAACGTGTCTTCCCCCTTTTGCTTCTCCCCTCTGCGTCTCCTGGGCTATACGCATCTTGGACTCTTGTCCCTCTCGCCCGTGGGGCATTCTCCTGGGGTTGTGTTGGGGGAGACTCTTGGAAAGGGAGCCTTGCCTCCTTTCTCCTTCAGATCCCCTGGAATGGAGCCTCGGAGCCACAGGCCTCCTCTGGTCCTGTCAGTGGGCTTTCCCGCCTCTTCCGCCCCGGCTGCTGTTTATAGCTCTAAAAGTCATGCTTTCAGAAGCCGCCTGAAGCCAAGATAACTGAGGCAGGGGAGGCAACAGGCTTTCCACGATTGAACAAATTGTTTTGGATCTCTTAAGGTCAAGTCATTGTACTAATGAACATTTTGTCTTGTTGAATATGACTTGTTCTCCCATAGACCTGATATGTAAAAACCCGGAGATCAAAAAAACTTTAGGATGCTAATTCAGAGTTCCCAAATAATAATTTAGGCTTTATTTTTCCTTTGATTTTGTTGAGACGGGGTTTCTCTTCTTTACTCTTCTCTTCGCACACGTTTAGCCCACACTTTCTTCGAATTCAAGACAGTACGGCCTACCCTGTCATGCCCTCCTGATCTTTTATTAGAAGTTATTTGCAAAGCCTGCGGTGTATAGGGCAGTTTGGAACTTGATGTCGTTGAACACTGGTTTTCCCCTCCATCTCCTCTTGCATTGAGGATGGAACCCCGGACTGGGACTGCTCACCTGCTTGATACAGCGATCTACTATTGAATGGCATCCCAGATCTTTGCAAATTCATCATGTAATTGTTGAGTGCTGCTGAAGGCACTGGAGATAACAAAATGAATAAAACAGAAAATTTACTCTTTTTGAGCTTAAAATCTAGCAGAAAGAGACACGCAAAATGCCAAGTGTAATATTGTCAAAGTGAAAATGAAAGAAAGAGGGCCGGTGGGGGTTGGGAGGCATATTTCCCTATAGGTCCTCACTGTGTAGAAAGTGAGCTATCATCTTGTGTCGATAGGGACAGGAAAGAAAGCGCAAAGCTGAAAGAGGCTGCTTGTAGTAAGAGCAAGCCAGAAAGGCTCTTACAGTAGAGAAAAGGAGCCTGCTGGGTTCCTGTTTGTCTGGTTTTGGATGCTGGGCATTGCCCATGCTAAACACCTATTCTTTTACTGAGCACACCATAACCCTGTTTCCAGAAATTGCTCTTCATCCTAAGCAGAAACTCTATAACCATAAAGCATAACTCTGTTGCCTCCTCTTCCCAGGCCCCAGTAATTCGTAATATATCACTTCTCTTATGAATCCATCCATTTCAGAAACTTCACATAAATAGAATCATAAGTATTTGTCCTTTTGTACCTGGCAGATGTGGCTCAATGTGTTTTCAAGGTCCATCTATGGAGTGGTTTATAGCTGAGCTTAATTCCTATTTAAAGGCTGAATTAGTGAATGAATAGCTCATCATGCATATGTACGATATTTTGCCCATCTTATAAACTGTTGGCAGGTTGGTTTCTCCTTTGTTTATTGTGAACACTGCTGCTCTGAATATTGTTGTTGTGTGTATCTGTGCCCCTGTTTTAATTTTTTTGACATATGTCTGTATATGGGACTTTCTGGTTTATTTGGTAAGCTGTTGAGTAACTGCCAAACTTTCCCACAGTGGTAATGTGCAAGTGTCTTCGTTTCCCCAAAACCTTGTCAAAATATATTCCCCAATTTATATCTCTTCTTGTTGTAGTCTTCCTAGAGGGTGACACGGGGTAGTATCTTATTTTTGTTTTGGTTTGTATTTGGTATTTGGGCTTTGGTTAATGACTAATGTCATTGAGCAGCTGTTTGTATAGTTAATGGCTACTCTTCACTGGTAAAGCATATAATATAGTCCTTTGTCTATTTTCAAATTTGAGTTTTTAATTTGTTCAGTTGTAGGAGCTCTTCATTTGAATATGAAACTGTCATATATATATATATATAAAATAATCTATCATAGTTTGTGCTTTTTTTAATCATAGTTTGTGCTTTTGTTTTTTTACTTTGTGAGGAGATGCTGAGGTAGGCTTTTGGTTTGTAGCTCAGGCTATCCTTGAATTCGGGATCCTCCTGCCTTGCTCACCAGGTGCTGGGACTGTAGGCATGGTCTACAATGCTGGCACTTTTTCACCTTTTGATAATATCTCACAGTGTGAAACATTAACTCTATTACCATTCCGAAGTCGTGCAGTTTTCAGCCTATTCTCTCCTAATTTTATTTTAACCTCCCTCTCCCCCTTTTTTTAAAAAAAGGTTTAGCTCTTATATTTGAGTTAATCTTTGTATTCAGTTTGAGTTAAGGGTTCAACTTCACTCTTTTTTACATGTGGAAACGTAGCTTAGAGTAAACACGTCTTTTTTTTATTTAAACCTGCTTGGTTACATTTATTTTTAGATGTTTTATTAATTCAAATGCTGTTGGAAATGGCGTTGCTTTCTTTCAGACGATTCATTTTGGTGTATTAAAAAGAGCTGATATTTCTGTGTTGATCTTGCACTCTGCAGCTCTGCTGAATGATTCTGTTAGGTTTAGAAGCTTTCTTATCGATTCCCTCAGGTTTTTACATGCAGGATTGTGCTGTCTTCTTTCTAGCTGAGACGCTGTATTAGCCATGGCTCTCAACCTTACCAACGCTGCGACCCTTTAATGTAGTCCCTCACATTGTGGTGACCCCCAACCATAAAGTTATTTTTGTTGCTACTTCCTAACTGTATTTTTGCTACTGCTATGAATCATAATGTATTTGTGAGAATGTAGATGATCACTCCTGTGAAAGGGTCGTTCAACTCCCAAAGGAGTTGAGAACCACTGCTTAGAGGGAAAGAACCAGTAGAACGAATCTTTATTAAACAAGGACATTAGATTGGCCTATAGTTTATAGTCTGGGTATTTCTATGATGGCAGTCTTCTTATTGTAGAGGCGGGGAACTCTGTAGCTGCTCAGAGCAGGAAACAGCAGTCCCAACCCAGTGCTGAAGTCCTGGATGATTCCTGGAGAGCCACCGGTCTTCAGTCTGAAGAACTCTGAAGAAGCTTCAGCGGTGAGTGAGGGAATATTGTAACAGTGACGTTAGTAGCAACAGGACACATGAACTTTCAGTGTAGATAACCATATCAACAGGGTAAATGAACTCCCCAGCAAGACTTGGAGGTGATGAAGCAGAAGGCGAAGCTTTCCCCCCAGATCTTCCTTTATCTGGCTACCACTGGAAGGTGCTACCTATAGTTAGGTGGGGTCTTCCCACTTCAAATAACCTGATTAAGAAAATACCTTATAGATGTGTCTAGTGCCTTATCTCTTGGTTGATTCCAGATCCTGTCAAGTTGACGATATCACAGGTGCCCCTTAAAAACAGGTCATGTATCAGTTCTCTGTCTGGAGCTTTCCAAAGTAGCAGTGGTAAAAATGGATACCTTTAAGGAAAAGTTGTTGCATTTGCATTTCCTGCAGGGTCAAGATAATGGCTGTTTATTATGTTGAAGAAATTACCTTCTTATTCTATGCATTTTTAAAATCATGAAAAATGTTAAATTTTATCAAGTACATTTTCTGTGTAAATTTAGATAGGCATGTGTTTTTTTCCCATTATATGTCTAATGTGAGTTATTATATTGGCCAGTTTTCTTATGTTGAACCATCCTTTTATCCCTGGGGTTAAATTTCACTTGGTCATGCTGTTTAATCCTTAGAGTTAAACAGGATCACTCTGGCTATTGTTTTGAGTCGAGGCTGTCAGGATGTCCATCAGCTATATCGTTAGAGGTCGGCATGGTGGTGTTCATCTGTATTCCCCAGTCCTTGGACAGAGGCAGGAGGATTGTAGAAAGTTCAAGGCTAGTTAGTAGTATATAGGGAATACTAGACTAGCCAGGGCTACATAGCAACATACTGTCTCAAATCAGTAACAAAAACAGAAACGAAAGCAGCCACCCCCACCTTCCCAGAATTCTCTGGATTGTACTAAGGCTGCCACCATGAAGGTGAGGATTTGGTAGGATGATTTACTCAATGTAGCATTGCTGATGGTATAATTTCTGGCTGGAGCTTGAATCTGAGGCCAAGGACATGTCTGTGTTCTGGTCTTCTTCCCCTCTTCTCCTTCCTAGTATGTGTTGGTATGGAACCCAGGGCTTCACATGCACCAGGGGATCTACCACTGAGGCTAGATCCCCAGTACTGCCAGAATTTTGAGCAAATGTCTAGGTTCCCCATGTCAATGAATCCCAGCCAATTTGTAGAATTCATGGGCACGATAAGATGATTCATTTCAGCTTGAGAGCTTGTGGCGGCTGGAAGCAAGGTCATCAACTGAGGATGAAGGTGGCAGAGGAGGTACGATAGGCTTAAGTAAGGAAGGAAAGTTATAAAATTTGTCATCATAGGTAGAGAGGGTAGGAAATAGGTAAAGGGAAAAATGTAGATTGCCAGGAAGTACAAATGACTTCCTTAGAGTCAGATTTAAAGGGGAGACCAGTCAACTCAGGTGTTTTTTAACACCTGAAACACTGAAACAGCAGCAATCGTGGAGGCATAAGTGATGGGGGAAACTTCAGGAGGGAAATAAAGCCTTGGAGGGCAGTGAAGCTAAGGGAGTATGCAAGAGACTAGTTAACATGCTGCAATTTCAGCTGGTCAACAAGACAAGTAGATGGGAAGATGGCCGGTCCATGTCTGTGTTTCCACAATGAGGAGGTTGAAACGGGCATCACCATAAGCTTGAGGTCATCCTGGGTAACAGAGTGAGGTCCAGGCCAACCTGGGCTGCAGAGTGAGATTCTGTCTCAAAAAAAAAAAAAAAAAAAAAAAAACAAAAAACAAAAAAACTTCTACACCAAGAGAAAGAATCCTAACTATTGTTGCTGTCAGATTCCCTGGGAACCAGTGATGATAGCCAGAGGATGTTGGGCCAGAGAACCAAGAACTGGCTTATATTTCTTATCCCTGAACTGGTCGTCATGAATAATTCCTGTTGGTCTCAATTAGGTTTTACTTCTGGTACTGCTGATGAGGTCAGTTCTAACCAGAAGGTTTTAGTGCTAATGTATTTAGGTTAGGGAAGGCTAAATTTAGGAGAATACAATCCTATTAAAGTGTACTGTGGGCCCGTTACCTTCTTTCTTAGTATGTATGCACATATTTACTTTCTGTGATGCTGGGATTGAATCCAGACTCCCTGTAAGCTAGGCAAGCACTCTTTCCCGGAGACCCCTAGTGGTGAGATAACCAGCCTTACGATCTATTTGTTCTTGGGATGCCAGTTTGAAAAGAGATAAAGCAGTATTTCTTATTTGTTATTGCTGGTTTGAAAGAAAGATGTAGACAGGGGTTGGGGTGCATGTCTGAGTCCCAGTCTTATTCTGGCCCATCAGGACACCTCTTAACTAATACAGATTCTCCTAGTTTGTTCTTTGCATTTATGTAGATATGCAGACTTCTGTGGCTGTGGGTTCCACGTTTCCTTATTTAACTGACTATTCAGAAATATCAGGTTAAGTTTTGTGCATGCGTGTGTGTGTGTGCGTGTGTGTGTGTGTGTGTGTGTGTGTCTATAATAAATCACTTTTTATCTTGCACTATTTCCTAATCGGCATGACCGTGTAACAACTACATAACATGTTGTTATGTCTGAGAAGTTCAGAGCTGTTTTAACGTACACAGGAAGATGTGTGTACATTATGTACATACATTACACCCCTTTAAAAAAGAGACTTAAACACCTATTCACTGTGGTCTCCGAGGTGGTAGTGAGTGGGGGAGATGGAGGGTGTGCTTGGGTCATGGAGCCAGTACTTTCTGAGTGTCCAGAGACAAGTGAGTACAGAATTTCATTTTATTTTACAATTAAATGGTAACTATAATTGCCAGCTTCCCTTGTTTTCACCGAGTGTATCTTAGAGAGCCTGTTAACACTCAGAGGTCTGTTTTATTCTTATCTTCACTGCTCAGTGTTCAGTGTTCCAGGCTTGCCACAGTTTGACTGTTATTTTACCGTAGTAATTTCTTCAGTATTTTTGCTCTTGTAAATCGTGCAATGAACGTCGTTTGTTTTGGGGCACATGTACCAGCATTTTCATAGGAATGTGTAGCTGCTAACCTGAGAGTTTGGAGGTTGAACATTCTGATGACTACTACAGAACAGTTTTCAACGTGGCGCGGCTAGTACTTGCTGTCCTGAAAATTGCCTTTAAAGATTAAACTTTTAAAAGTTTTGCCAGTGTTAGTATATAACAATTATAGCTGGTTTTATTGGCTTCATTTATTGAATAACTTGTTCATTCTCAAAGATTAGAGATGCCTCTTTAATTACATGTCCAGTTTCTGTGTTTATCTGGATCTGTTTCTGGACCTGGCTCACTTATTTACTCCATGCATTTAAGGTGCACAGCATAATGCTTTGATGTACATCTGCTTAGTGACATGACTGCTGTAGTTAAGGAGATGAACACCGTGGCCTTCCATAGTCCAGGTTTCTCTTTTGTTCTGTGAGAGCACTCATATTTTACGTTTAGTAACACTTCAGTATGTGGTGCATGATTACTAACTGGAGTCCTCAATGTTGTACATCAATCTCTAGACCTACTGTTCCCACACAGCTCTAAGAATAGACCTTTGGTCTGGGAATGTGGCTTAGTGCATAAAGCGCTTGCTATCCAAGTGTTCAGATGAGTTCTATTTCCCAGAATCTACACAATAGTCAGTCAAGATCTGGTCTGCAATGCCAGAGCTCTAACAGAAGCTGAAAGAGGTCAATCTCCAACAGCCTGCAGACCAGCCAGCCTGGTGTATCCAGGGGTGGATGATGACTCTCTCTCTCTCTCTCTCTCAAGGTAGAGGACCAGGGCCTACCTCCATAGGAGGCATCAAGGTCCCCCGTCAGCCCCCATATACTCCTTTATTTCCCTCCCCCCTTTTTGACTTTGTCCATTCGTCCTCTGATGGGCACTCACGTTGTTCCGTGTTTGGTGGTTGTGAATACTGCGGTTGTGAACACGGGAGCAGAGGGAGCAGGCCTGTCTCCTAGGTGCTGATTCCTTTTCTGGTGTATCCAGCAGGGAGAGTGTGGAACAATGTGGTTTGTTTATTTGTTTGTTTATTATTTATTTATTATTTCGGCGCCTGGCAAGGTGCTCTACCAATAAGCTTTGCTCTTCTTGCCCATTTCTCCAGTGCCGCTTACTGAAGAGACTTTTGGACTTTTCTTCTGGTCCAGCAGTGCTGAATTTCAGCCCAATGCAGGGCTTTCTAGTCTTCAGTTAAACATCACTCTCATTTAGTTACCAGTTTCTGACATTGCTGATGAACTATTTTGTTTCTTAGTTTTTTGGGTTGGTTTTTTTTTTTTTTTTTGAAGTTTTAAATAATTTCTCCAGCGCCGGGGTTGAAGCCTAGGGTCTTGTGCATGTTCTGTAGGTGCTCTACCATAGAGCTTCATCCTCAGACCATGTTTTGTTTTTTGTTTGTTTGTTTGAGACAGGGTTTCTCTGTGTAGCCCTGGCTGTCCTGGAACTCACTCTGTAGACCAGGCTGGTCTCGAACTCAGAAATCCGCCTGCCTCTGCCTCCCCAGTGCTGGGATTAAAGGCGTGCGCCACCACTGCCCAGCAAAACCATGGTTTTGTTTTTGTTTTGTTTTGTTTTGTTTTGTTTTGAGATAAGGCTGCTGTATGTATGTATGTAGCCCAGGCTGGCCATGGGAAGTCTTGATCTTCCTCTTCCTGTACTTTGAGTGCTGGGTTACAGGTATCTTCCAGCACACTCAGTAGAACTTTCTATTTTGAAGGTACAAAAATAACTACTATGTTCACTAGGGTTGTTTGTTTACAGTAAGGGATTAAAGAAAAGATTCCACAACATAATTTTATTTTTAGATATTTATGGATTAGAGTGCTGTATGAAAACCTGAGGTAGACCTAAAAGCTAAGGAACTATTTTCATTTTTACTGGTTATTTTGTGTCATGCATGTATGTGTTTGTATGTGTGTGTGTGTAAAGGCCAGAAGTCGATACTGGATGACGTCCATACTGGATAGAATCCTCAATCATTTTTTACCCTAGTTCTTGAGGCAGAGTCTCTCACTGTACCTGGAACTCACGGACACAGATGGACTGACTGACTAGCCTCTGGTCCCTGCTTCCCCAGCATTGGCTTACAGATGTGTGCTCCCTCCTCTCTCTCTCCCCCTTCCCCCCTCTAAATGTGGGTGCTCATGCTTCTGTACTTTATTAACTGAGGGTTTCCCAGCCCCCTTGTCCCTTTTGAGACAGGGCTCCACTCTGTATTCTAGGTTTCCTTGGGACTCGATATGTAGCCCAAATTGGTCTGCCTCAGCTTCTCCAGTGTCCAGATTACAGGAATGAACTGGCATGCTGGGCGATACGGCTTTATTTCCATCTCTGCCGGCTTCTCTGTGTTGGCTTCATTTCTAGGCCTTTCCCTCACGTAGGCTTTGCTCATGGTTGTACAAGGCCGGAGCTTCAAGTTGGAAGCCGTCAATTTAGGTCATTTTCTTAAAAGAGAAGATAATTAGTTTTAGAAATATTCTTAGAAATACAAAAATTTCCCTCATGTCTGTTTGGACTTGAATCATGTATTTTGTTCTTAAAACAAATTGAGGATATGGCTTTGATTTTCAGCCTGAGTTTCAGAATCACTGTGGCAAGGGGAATGAAGATTACCTATAGGCCAATTGGGTCCACTATAGGAGCTGGCTTAGTCGGGAACTGTTCATTATCTGAATTAAATTTATTACTGTGATAAGGAGAGCCTAGTGCAGAATGGAGGCTGCCTAGGCAACCGTGAATGCCCACTTAACAATGAGTCCTATAAAATTTCATCTCAGCCTTTATGAAGGAAGAGTAATAAACAGAGGGAGAAAAGGAGACACCTAAGCAAGTTTTAAATGGACTTGAAAACTTTCTCTGCCGCCTCCCAAGTCTATAAGGACTGATTTCAGCTGACTTGCCGGAGCTACTCACACAACAGAGGAAATTCATTAAAAATAATGAATTATTTAGGCGGACAGTGAAATCCAGTCATAAAGCATTTCGCTGTGCCACGGATTCAGTTCAGGTCATGTCATCTTCCTGGTTTATGAGCAGTGTGGCTCCTCACCATGACACAGCAGAGAGGAGGAGGGGAGAGAAGAGGAGAGAACTTTCCCCTTTTCTCTGTTGCTGGCCCTGTAGTTTCATCGCCTTGTATTTGGTTGATTTATATTTGTACCTGATATCAGTTGGCCCATATTAATACAAAACTGTGTCTTCCATAATAGTTGACAGGAAAATTTATTAGGTACCTAAAGGAAATAGGCATCTCAAAAACCATCTTATTATGACTCAGAATTGCCTGGACTTATTATGGTTGAATACTAGTAGGTAGTTTTATTTAGGTCTTCTGGTTTTGTTTTTTTCTTTCTTTAAAAATTTGGGCTGTTTGGAGGGAAATTAAGACTAGCAAAAAATCTATGATAGGTTAGTGAGTCTTAAAAATCTACTTAATTAAGGGATTTAATGAAAATTTTGTTACAGATTTCTTGATTACCCCTGTTTTCCTCATTCTATTCTCATTTCTATTTATATATCTTTAAAATAATCTATAGGTTATGTATATATGTGCATACTAGTTGCTAGTGAGTGTAGCTAACATGTACAATTACATTTTCTGAAAATATCTAAAGATAACAGATGAAATCAAGATCAGATTTTTTTAATCTTTGATTTTATTTTTATTTTATGTATGAGTGCTGTACATGTACACCTGCATGCCAGAAGAGGACGTTAGATCCTATTATAGACGGTTGTGAGCCACCATATGGTTGCTAGGAATTGAACTCAGGACCTCTGGAAGAGCAGTCAAGTGCTCTTAACCTCTGAGCCACCTCTCCAGCCCAAGATTAGATATTTTTGTTTTCATTTTTTAAATCAGAATATACTGTGTTAGACACCATTAAGACATTTGAATAAATGGAGCTTTTGTTCCCTGGTTCCTAGCCCTTGCATCCCTCTTTCTGCCTTTCTTCCCTCCCTCCAGGCTTTTGTCCTCTCTCATTCCATGTGAGTCCCTGTCTACTTTCTGTCCTTCCTCATTACCTCACATGACCCTCTCACGGTCCCCGTTCTAGACTGTTGGGCTTGACCCCACTTATACCTGTTTACACATGGACATCTATGCATTCAGGTGAGGATCTGTCTGTATGTGAAGGAGAATGGGGCTTTTTTGGTTTCTGAGTTTGGGTCATCTGACTTCCAGGCCCATCTGTTTTTCTTGTAAATTTCATGATTTCTGTTCTCTTCACTAAACTCAAAATGTAAAAAAGGTCATTACATTAAAAACACACGTTTGTGTTTACTGATTAGGCTAAGCTGTGCTGACTGGCCACCAAGATCCAGGGATCCTCCTTGTCTGTCCTATGAATTTTTTTTTTTTTTCAAAAAACAAATTTTTTATTAGAAGTTGCTTTGCAGTAATAATAAAATAAATGTGTTGGTGAAATTCAAACTGTCTAACTCAAATTAGGACCCATGATAACCAATTGAAGTGCTAAAACCTTTAAGTTGTTTTGGTTTCATGAGTTCTATAACTTAATCTAGTCTTAAAAATCTACCAGTCATTGAAGTTCCTTTTTTTGTTTGTTTGTTTTCTGTTTTGTGTTTTGTGTTATTTTGGCATTTCTGTATGCATGAACAGTTGGATGAGAACACAAAAAATGGTTCAGATTGTAGTTGGAAACTTCTAAATATAGTTTGTGTATAGTTCCAGAGCAAGAGAATAGATTCCTGCTAAAACACAGTACTCTGACTCAGGGTCAGTGGATAAAAATGAAGAATGGGGTAAATGAGTCTTTGTTCTTCATTTGTTGGAATTTATCATTTAGAAGACTATTCAATTTAAAAGCAGTTTTGTGGTTAACTGTTGATGAAAAAAATATTCTTTGCTTATTTTGTCTGGATTTGGTATCTCTAACTCTATATTGTTTTTGTCTTTTTAACTAGAATATATTAACTGT
The DNA here is from genome assembly GCA_019843965.1 of Rhynchomys soricoides. NCBI lineage: Eukaryota > Metazoa > Chordata > Mammalia > Rodentia > Muridae > Rhynchomys > Rhynchomys soricoides. Next base: position 8,852,941 of record JADRCH010000102.1, read on the forward strand.
ACATAATAATAGGACCTGTACTAGTTGTATATTAATACATGTATCACACACCTATACTGTAATATGTTTGGCTATACACCATCAGTGACTTTTACTGTTACCATTCTACTGTTCTTTTTCTCCTGTCCCAAATAGTCCTTTTTACTTTCCTGTTCATCTTCTTCTGTTCTAAAGTCTGCATATAAGAGAAAACACACAATATTTGCCTTTTTGAGCTTAATGCCACGATACTGTATTCCATCCATTTTCCTGCAAATGACATGATTTTGTTATTTTTTTTTAATGGTTGAATTTTACTATGTTGTATGTATTTAGATCCCTGTGCTGGTTGGCTTTTTGTTTTGATAGAAAATCTCACTATGTAGCTCTTGACTAGCCCAGAATCACTATATAGACCTTGCTGGCCTTGAACTTACAGAGATCTAACCTGTCATCTAAGTGCTTGATTTAAAGGCATTCTCTACTGCACACATAATTATATGCCTGAAGAGGATGTTGGATCTCTTAGAATTTGAATTAAAGATTATTGTGAAGCCAGCATGTGGATGCTGGGAACTGAACCCAGGTCCTCAAGAGCAGTAAGTGATGATCTTAACTGCTGAGCCATTCATTGCTCTGGTTCCAAGTTTTTGTCAACCTGACACAAACTCTAGTCACTTGGGAAGAGGGAATCTTAGTTGAGGAATTATTCCTATCAGATTGGCCTATGGGTAAGTCTGTGGAATATTTTCTTGATTAATGATTGATGTGGGAAGGCCCAGCTCACTGGGTGTTGCCATCCCCAGTCAAGTGGTCTTCTGGTATATAAGGAAGCAGGCTGAGCAAGCCAGGAGAAGCAAGGCAACAGGCAACATTCCTTCATGATCTCTCTTTGGGTTCCTGACTTTAGGGTCTTGCCTTGGCGTCCTTTGATAAGGAACTGTAACCTATAAGACAAATAAACATCTCAGGTTGATTTTGGTCAGTGTTTTAACACAGCAACAGAGAAACTAGGACCACCACATTTTCTTTATCCATTTATTTGTTTATAGGTATCTACACTGATCCCATAACTTAACTTGGCTATTCTGAATAGTGCTGTGGTACATGTAAGTGTATAGTCTATTACATGTTGACTCTCATTCCTTCAGGAATGTGTTCAGGAGTGGTAGGGCTAGACAATATATTAGTTCTATTTATTAGAGTATTAATATATCTATTCTATAGATTAGTTCATATATTAGTTTGAGGGACCTCTGTACTGGTTTCCACAGTGGCTGCACTAATTTACATCCTCTCTAATTTCAGTGACCTATTGCTCATTCAAAAAATGTTTATTATCCATGTGCTTGTATAGTTTCTGTAGCTTGTTTTGCTATTGAGTTGTAGTTTTTTGTCATTATATGTATTATTTCAGTTGTTTTGCTATTTGTTTACACAAATTTGGGGTCTAAAATGTGATTTATTTTATTGGTAGTGACTTGGGCTGTTTCCTTAGCTGTCAGTTTAAATATTCTATAGATCCCTGATCATTTAGTATGTTTCAGTTTCATTGAAATTTCTTTGTTGATTTTTTGGTCTGAATTATCTATCTATTGATGAGAGTGGGGTATTGAAGTTATACAATCTAGATCTGGATTTATGTATGTGTGTTTTGTGAGATGGGTGTATCAGTGTGCCATGTATATACGTTGAGAGTTGTTCTATTTTCTTAGTGAACTTCTTTCTATGTTACGATGTAGTGACCTTCTTTATGCCTTTTAATTTTGACTTGAACTCTGCTTTGTCAGATATGAGGATAGCTATTTCTGTTTGAGTTTGCTTTCTGTTTGCTTAGAATATCATTTCTCCATCCTTGGACTTATTTAAGTCTCTGTATATATTTGCTAGTGAGATGAGTTTCTTGCAGACAGCAAACAGTTGGATTTTTTTTCCCAGTGCTGAAGATCAAATTCAGGGCATTATGTAGGGGTGACAGGCACTCTATTTACTGATTTTTTTTTAATTGGTTCTACATGTTTTAGAGAGCTAAGATTGTGTTAGAGTTATTATTGAAAGTGAACTTCTCCATTTTTCATATTAGACACTTACTTGCTTACTGGGTTAATGTTTTATTCATTCCTATTTTTTATTTATTTATTTAAATTTCCTGAACTTTTGCACTTGTACATATTTTTCCTCTTTTGTATATTGTATTTCTTATCTTTGCAATGCTGGCATGGTTATGCTAGTTTGTGCATATAACTGAAGGTGTTTTTTCTTCTTTTATTTTGAAGAATGCTTTTGATGGTTATAGTAATCTTTCAGGGCTTGAAATATATCAGTCTGTGATCTTATAGCCTTAGAGTTTCTGCTCAGAATCCAATGGTAGTCTCATAGATTTGTCTTTGTAAGCAACTTGATACTTTCCCTATTCAGCTTCATTATTCCTTCTATTGTCTTTACTCTTGACAGATTAACTATCATGTGAAATGAACATGTTTCTGGTTGTATATATTTAAGATTCTATATGCCTCATATACTTGAATGTCTCCTTCTTTTCCTAGATTTGGGGAGTTTTCTGTTATAATTTTATTTAATAGGTTTTATGTCTTTGTTCCTTGTTTTATACACCTGATTTTATCTCTTTATAGTAGTATGCGGTTATGCTTATTACTTTTTTATTGCTATTTGAATATAAAAATTATTCAAAGTTATTTTCAATTTTTAATCTTTCTTCTGCTTTATCTAAGTCTATTTGTAGTACATTTAGTTGTTCACTTGCAGTTTTTACTTGAGGTGAACTTTTTATTTTCAACTTTTTTTCCTTCTTCAGAATTTCTCTTTGCTGTTTTTTTGTACATATTGCCAAATTTCTAAGTCTTGAATTGACTTATTTCAGTCATGCGTTCATTTAGCCGTGTAATCACTGACGATTTTAGAACCAGTATTTTAAGTCATCATGCATTTCCATATTTATGAGTGTAGTTATTACAGAACTGGACTTTTTGGAAGAGCCATATTCCTTGCTTTTTTTTATATTTTTTGTGTAACTGTGTTTGTGTCTGTTTTGAGAGATAGCGCTCTGGCTTTTAGATGGCAGCTATCACTTAATGAGCAACCTTCTCTGTGTACTTGCATGTCTAGAACTGCTCAAAGAGGAGAAAACAAACTACAATAGCAACAACACAAAAGCAAAGAAGATGTAGATATGCAATGGATTTGCTAAAAGACAGCTGCTACACTTGCAAAGTCATAAAAAGGAAAGTTGCAAAGTCACATGGAATCAACTGGGAAGTATGATATGATTGAAAGAGTCCTGTGTGATGGCTCATGCTTGGAGTCCTGGCCTGTAGAAGGCTGAAGTAAAAGGACCACTGCGGGCTCAAGACCATCCTGGGCTTCACAGTGAACTCCAGTGTAGCCTGAGCTATAACATAAGACTCTGTTGAAAAAAAATATTACTAAAAGTACAATTATTAATAATCAAACAAAGGAACTGGTAGCACGGTTAAATAAAAGGAAAGAAAAAGACCAAGAGGAGGAAAATCAATATCCAATTATGAAGAAAGAAAATATTAAAACTTAAAGATTAATAAAAATAAAGCATGAAAGAGTTTTCAAAAAGTAAAGGCAATTACTAAAACTATTTTTAAATAAACAAAGAGACAAGTAAAATGGAGAAGCTTCAGTTGGAATCCACCATGTCTAGAGTGGGTTATGGATCCCATTGGGGTCTATTGTAATCTCTTTCTCCTCTCACTGAAGAGATTGATGCACTGAACTTTGCAGTGGAGAGAAAGAATCCAGGAGACTAGGCACCCTGTCTACAGTTCTCAGAACCTTCAGATCATCCCCAGCAGTGAGACACCCTGTGGGAGGCAGGAGGCTGGGGAAACTGATAGGACCTGGGCCCAGAATGCTTACACCCACCTAGCACATGCGGAAGTGAGACAGCTTTGGAGGTCAAGCAATGTGTAGTTATGGCCTAGGCCTTTGAAATCTCAGCCTCCATGATAATCTACAGGCAGTGTGGTTTGCTCTGGGCCACACAGGGCAGGGCCTTTAGCTACTCTGGCTCTTAGCTCCCTGCTGCTTAAACTCAGTGGTTAAGCCAGTCTGTGTCTGATTCCTCCCTTTCCATGGCTGCCTCTCTTGTTCATTTCCTACCCAGACATTGTGGTATGGTGTCCTTAGGTTCTTTGAATAGTGATTACTCCATGTTCTTAGGACCAAGAATAACTCATTCTCAAATAATAGGGTGCTACTGCCTCCCCTGCAGAACCCTGAGGTATGGGGAGCAGTGTAATGGATTTCTCTTCAGTGTTAGCCTACCACACACTGGTCTGTGTCATACCAAATTCCCTTGTTAGATTTAAGGCTTGTGAGTATGTGGGTTTTCTCCTGCTGCAAGCAAGGTGTGTAAGTCTCTTTTGTTTCTGGGGCAGCCTGCCTTACTTTGTGGTTCTATCTTTGGTTTTTTAGCTACCTTGCCTCTCAGGAAGCTGAGGTTGTAGCTATGGATTGTTTTCTACTTTTCTCTGCATGACCTTTCTGTTTCTCTCTGCCTTTTCTCTTTTCCCGACACCTCTCTTGTCCCAGTGTTTCTTTCTTTGCCTGAAACTGTCTTGTTACCCTGACTCTTCTCACTCTCAGCAGTACAGAAAGGTGCCATCTGATCTGCCTGGAACTTACCAGAGAACTTACCTGGAATCCTGTACTCATAGAATTCCAGTGCTTCTAAGAGAACGCAGTACACTTCAGGATGTGAGGTAGAAGAACTAGAGCATGACTACTCATCAGCATTCCAGTTCAAGATGGGTGGGCATGGTAGCTCATGCCTTTAAATGCAGAACTTGGGAAGCTGAGGCTGACAGGACGATCAGGAGTTTGAAGCCAGTCTGGGTTTACATAGTAAGGCTCTGTCTCAAAGATAACCATATAGAAAACAAAATAAAACACACAAACCCAAAACAAAAACAAAACCCCAACTCAAGTGTAACTATAGTTTTAAAAAATCTGAAATAATTTTTATTGGTATTTATCATATTAGCAGTATAGTCAATCAAAGTAATACTATGTGGGCTAGGCTTAGTGTTAGGGTGCTTGGTGGACATGTGCTTTCCTAGGTTCAGTTTCCTGCTCTGGAAACAAGACTTAATACAAAAACCCACCAAGTCCTAGAATTACGAGATACAGTAAGATAATTTAACAACAGGAATACAATTATATTTTATAGACACGGAATCGAGAGCTTAGCAAAACAGTGGCTTGTTCAAGGTCACATTAATACTATGTGATCATATGTCAACGCCTAACTTTCTAACGTAGATTCTTACCCGTATATAGAATTAACACATCCCATGCGTTCAGTTCACTCACGAGAACCAACGTGATGAAATTGTTTCAAAGAGCAACAGAGCTTAAGAAAGAGGGCAGGAAGCTGTAGAGAATGAGGTGAGTGGCTTGGCCCCCAGGCTTTGAGGTTATTTCTTTGAAGGGGACAGAATCCCATTACACTTTTACTAGATAAGAATTTAGAACCTCCTGTTTACCACCGTAGACGATGAATTATTAAGTTGTGAGGAAATGGTCAAAGTGTATTCCATAATGAAATAATCTTCACGAAACTGTTCTCATGTGGCACTGGAAAGCCCGTCTTGCTCTGTCTTTTCAGTTCTGGATACATTTTCTTCACACAAACCCATATCAGAGTCCTTTCCGCTCTAATGTCTTGCTTGTGTACATTATAATCCTTGGTCTTCAAGCGGTCTTCAGCGATGTCAGCTACTCTTTGTTGGTACAGGGTGATGGTTATAAAGTCTTCTTGTTTAGAATCATTGTGAACTTAGTGGCTATAGTAAAATTTTCGTAATGATTAAAATTATAGCATAAATATACAACTAGCTTTTCCTAACATTTTGTTATCAGATTCAGAGTAATTATGAGCATTTTTACATTCTTACTAAGAAATGAGTGTTTACATACTTGGCCAAAATAAAACTGAACCATTTTAGGTAATTATTGAAACAGTTTTCACATTAAACAGTTTAACTGCCTATTAGTTAATTGCTGAATGATTACATATTAGTTATTAATATTGTTTAGTAACAACTTTATCTTATACTCAAAATGATTATATTGGCCATTTAACTTAAGTTTCTCGAATTTTTGATGCTTTTAGAAAAGCTTGGGATACCTTATTTTTAGTTTAGCCCTCAAGCAATTAGGTGAGGCAATTACCATAGTAACAGAAGGTATTCATTCCCTTGCCTTAGCTAAAGGTTTTGGGAACAAAGAAATCGCTCAGCTCATTCATTGAAACCCAACTTTCTCTTGAGACTAGCCTTGAGTGTCTGTTCTCTAGAAGAAGACTCAATTCTGAATGGGCAAAATATGCCCCTGAGCCAAATCTCTTTGTCATAGGGCGATTAAAAAACTAACTCTTTCTAACTAATAGAAAATGTGGTCTTAACTTTTAACTTTTACATTTTATATTGAGAATTTCATACATGCATATAACATGTTTTGATCAACTTCTCCTTCCAAATCCTCGCCTTCCCTCCCCCCTCCTAATTTCATGTCTCTTTTTTTCTTTTTTAAATGCACTGGATTTCCTTACCTTGCTTCTATATGCATGGGTGTAGGACCACCTAAGGTATCTAGCCTGTCAGGGGTCACATTCTGAAGAATGCTTACTCTATTTCCCCAGCGGCTCTCTGTTGCGGCTACTATCTGTAGGACTTTGTAAGCTCCCCCTCAATGCAGACACAGCGTCTGAGAGTTCAGATGTGCAGTCACCCTGCCAACGGTCTTTCTGCCCCTCTTCTGCAATGATCCCTGAGCCTTGTGACATGGAAGTTACATTTAGAGCTGATCAGTTTTTTTTTCTTTTCTTTTTATTCTGAATTAAACTTGAAATCTCATTGGTATGCTCTCGATATTGACAAGACGATACCAGACCACCTCCTAACCATATCATTGCTGTCAAATAAAATCACTTAAGGTATAGTTTTCAACACATAATTTATAGTTTTGACAGGTAATTTATTAATATTTATTTGGCTAGTTCTAACATTCCCAAGCAGAAAGTCTACTAGATTAGCTATCATGAGGCAAATTTTGTAACTAATTCATCAAAAACTCTGGTCATGGTGGTGCATACCTATAATCCCAACACCCAGGAAAGTGAGACGTGAGGATTGTGGGTTTGAGGCCAATCTCAAAGGAAACTTTGTCTCAAAACAAACAAACTAACACGAAACAAAAACACATTAAAAAAAAAACAAAAAACCCGGGCTTTTACCAGAAATTTCATTCTTATTAGATATTTTATGAATGTATTTTGGAAATTAAAACCAAACAGCAACAGCAACAGCAACAAACCTCAGGATGTTGTTAAAATACCAGGACTAGAGGCCTGGAGACATTGCTCATGGTTAAGAACATTAGGCATTCTTACAGAAGAATGGGTTCTGTTTCTCACGCCTCCTGGCTCACAGCTCCTGGTAGGGGCATGGACAGCTGAGACTAGAAGAGTTAAAGCTTTACATATTAAAGGCCTGTCTAAACCACACATGAGCTATGCTGTCTAGACACAGTGAAGCTCCTGAAGATTCACACCTGCATTTAGTTTTGAATTCCACATTGTGATGTCATAGAAACTGTACGCCCGGTGAAATTCAGAGGCTCCGCAGTACTTCCTGTTCAGTTTGAGATTGAAAATGCAGTTAATACTTAGTGGGAAAAGGTGCTAGCTTTGCAAACCTGACAACCTGGTTCAGTCCCCAGCTTCCATGTAAAAGTGGGAGAGAAATGACTCCACAAAGTTGCTCCCTGACCCCTATGCATGTGCCATGGTGGGAACTCACATATAAACATATCTCTCTCTCACACACACACACACACACACACACACACTTTGTTATTTCACTACTGAAGTCTTGATAGACCAAAAGAAGGTTTTACACTAAAAGGAACATTTTAAATTATCACCTCTGTTTCCTTTTTGAAGACTTGTAATATAATACATGATAGGTAAAACTGCAGGGATCGCGAAGATGCCCCGATAGCCAAGAGGTGGCGTGAAACAGTGTCTAATTAGCGCTTTCTGACTCTCAAAGAATAATTAATGGTACTAACAGAGCAGAGGTAGTGTATCTGAGAACAGCTTTAGTAGTAGTTAGAAATATTTTATATGAAATTTAGTTGTATTCAAAGCTGCACATATGATCAGAAGGAATTACCATGCCTCCTCTTTAAGGAAACAGAGACGCTCTTAGCTTAAAGGGTTTTTGTGCCCTTGGTAATTTATGTAAGGGGTCTGAATTGCTGGATAACAGCTGAGGCAGAAGCTCCTCCTGCTGTCTGCTACCACTTGATTAGGAAAACATGGTGTGTGGTGGTGGTTAAATGAAATTCCAGTCATGATGAAAAGTTCGCCTAAAATCCAATATATAGTAACCTTGCTAATGCAGTGAGGAGAGTGAGTGATTGTCGAGCACTCAAGCTTCTCAGGTGCCATCCTCAGTCCCACATAAACCAGGCATGGGGGCACAGACCTGCCATCTCAGTACTCAGGCAAGAAAATCAGGAGTTCGAAGCCATCCTTGGCTACATAGCGAGTTTGAGGCCAGCATAGGCTTCATGACATTCTGTCTCAATAAAACGAGGAACAACAACAAGAACAACCCCCAAACAACAACCTTCCCCCAAGTCCAAGGAAGACTGAGAAATGGGAGATGCATAGTAACCTAGGGTCAGCGGGAGTGTGGGGGGTCAGCAAGGGTGTGTAGGGGATACAGAACACCACACTGTATGAGCAGGAGTGTGAGGGGTAAGCAAGGGAAAAGCAAAGCCTTTTGAAATTTAAAAATATAATTTTACTGACTGTTGGGTGTGAGTGTGTGTATATGCATGCCACAGCATGCTTATAGAGGTCAGAAGTCAACTTTGTGAAGTTGACTTTATTTTCTTCCTACCTTTACATGGATTCTGGGGCTCAAACTCAGGTCACCACATGTGTGGAGTTAATACCTTCATCCGCTGAGCTGTCTCATCAGCTCCAAAGAACTTGTTTTTAATACTGGCTGTGAATGAGATAAATGTCACCTCTGAAAAACTGTAAATTAATATAAATTATGCTCTCTTGGGAGGCAGAGGCAGGTGGATTTCTGAGTTCGAGGCCAGCCTGGTCTACAAGTGAGTTCCAGGACAGCCACGGCTACACAGAGAAATCCTGTCTCGAAAAACCAAATAGAAATATATATATAAATTATGCTGATCCCCATCTTGCTTCAAATGAATGAGACCCAAACTAGGATTTATTTATTAGGCTCTGCACAGTCACTGGGGGATGACCCCTAATCTAAATCTCTAAGGCTAGTCTGGCTACTTCCCCCACTGTGCTCCCTAAATACTTCCTGGATTACTTCTGCTCCAGCAGCCTGGTGTCCTGGGGAGGCATTTCCCTCGGGGGCTGTGCTGCTGCTCCACATGGCTAATGGAGAGCTCTTGTTCTCTCTGTCTGCTCCTTCTCTATGCTTTCTCTCTCTCCTTTTTCCTAGTCCCCCGAGGTTCCTACTGAGACCCCAAGCTGGGCAACTCAAATTCCACCTCTCTCTATTCTCCCCCGTAGTTGGTTGTTGCCAGTTTTATTTACCCAATAGTTTTAAATTGGGGATAAGGTTTGCACAACAAAGGCTGTCTCACAACGGGTAAATAGGCGTGCCTGGGAATTTGCTTGTCTTGGTGCAGCCAGATTTTGGAGAACAGAATTTAGCATATGGATACAAGCAGCACCAGTTTAAGTTGGGGTGTTCAAAATTAAAGAAAAACAAAACAATAACAAAGAAATGAATAGTAACAACAAAAAACCAAAGACAGTCTTTAAATGATACAAGCTGAAAAGTTGTACGTGGTGGTAGATGGTTATGCAGGATGATTTCAGGAAATCTCAAACTAAAACACTACCTCATAGGAAAGATTTAAGTTCTTTTTTTTTTTTTTAAAAAAAATCTACTTATATATTCATTCTCTCTCTCTCTCTCCCTCTCTCTCTGTCACTGTGAGATTGCCAGTGCTCTTGGAGGTCAAGGTGTCAGATCCTCTGGTAGCTGGAATTTGGGTTCTGGAAGTAGGTCCTCTACAAGAGCACTTAGAAACTTGAACCTCTGAGCCATCTTTCCAGCCCCAAGATACTGGTTTTGTAAATAAATTTACCTTTAAATAATCGTCCTGGGAGTATCTAGATCCAATTTTGTATGTAAATGGGTATTTCAAATTAAAATGATCCCAGTGTTACACAGCTGCTGATTAGGTAATGAGGTTTATGTTTGCTTCAACATTGTGCTGAGTTACTTACATAGCTTTTGTAAAGGTTATTTGTTGAAACCTTAGTTTTCTGGTAGTTTGCCAGTGATATACTCTGGGTGCAGCACAAAATTGTTTTCTGACTCTATACAAATATACTGTAATAATGGACCATGGGTGTGTGTGTGTGATGAAATCCTGTCTTCTGCTCATGACATAGCCGTTTCATTAATTCACAGCAGTTTGTATTTGCCTGCATAGCACCTCTATAAGATCAAGCCAGTCAGAGTCCCAGCATGAAAGGGAGGGAGCATCAGTGGCAACTGGCCTGACCCCTCGATACTCCTGGAGACTGCTTCACCAACCAAAGAATATACATGGAGAGACCCATGGTGCTGGCCACATATGCAGCAGAGGAGGGTCTTGTTAGCCATCAGGGGGAGGAGAGGCCCTTGGGCCTGAGGGTGTTAGATGCCCCAGTAGAGGAGAATGTCAAGGAGGGAAGCCGAGAGTAGGTGCGTGGGTGGGTGGGGG
>JADRCH010000102.1:8873099-8890073 GCA_019843965.1 Rhynchomys soricoides
TTTGGTGGCAATATTATTTTAATAAATACGGTAACCTGTGTTTCACAGAATGTGCATTTGGTGGCAATATGGAAGTTCAAAGTGCAATCATAAAAGCCTGAATCTCTGAATTGCCATCTCAGCTTCCAGTTGCCTGAGCCAGCACCCTTCCATCTTTCCTTCCAGTCGCCTGAGCCAGCACCCTTCCATCTTTCCTTCCAGTCTTCTTATTTCGTGTATTGAGCACTTGAATGTTTATTGTATTTTTTTAAAAAAGATTTATTCATTTATTCTATGTGAGTACACTGTTGCTCTCTTCAGACACACCAGAAGGGGGCATCAGATCCCATTACAGATGGTTGTGAGCCACCATGTGGTTGGTGGGAATTGAACTCAGGACCTTTGGAAGAGCAGCCAGTGCTCTTAACCGCTGAGCCATCTCTCCAGCCCTGCTTATTGTATTCTTACGGATTTATTCCAATAGCACATTTTTTGAAAAGATGACTACAGGGCAGCTCTTGATAGAGAGCACTGCGTGTCCATTTGGTCTTTATCATCACCACCTGGGTTTCTATTATTACTGAAATAATTACATCCTTATATTCAGCCACGTATTCATTTGACTGTGACATTAAAACCATTGTTACCTACTCAGCTGCTTTCTTGGAGCAGCATCCTTAAGGTTTTAAGCACTTCGATACCCGCTTTATGGAACCTTGGAGTTAAGTTCCTACTGTCACCTGTGAAGGCAGTCTCAGGGATGGGAGGCTTGTCTTACATGTGGTCCCCAGGGACAGCTGACAGTGATGAAGAGTGTTTGCTCTGCTCCCCCTTCACTCCTTCCAGCTGAAGTGCGCAGAGACCTGGAGCCTCAATGGTCTGGTTAAACACGTCTTGGGAAAACAGCTTCTGAAAGACAAGTCCATCCGCTGCAGCAATTGGAGTAATTTCCCCCTCACTGATGACCAGAAACTGTATGCAGCTACTGATGCTTACGTATGTATTTAAAGACCTTTAGTGTGACATCATTTTCACTTCTTGTACCTAATCACTTTTGTAAAAATTTACCGGGCTTGTGTCCTTAGCTGAAATATTTTATTTTAGTGTGGCATTAAGAATTGCTTAGGCACACATCAAGTGAAATGCTCCATGTTAATTAGAATATTCCAATTAATAGGTTGTTTAGCAGTAATTATTTTCGCCATCACGAAGTTAAAGTGATATCCAGTTCCTGTATGTAAAAGAATGTGAACTTACTGAAAACATGAAAGGCTTAAGCTTAGCAGGCACAAATGGTTTGCTGATGTATTTTGTATATAAGCAACTCAGAATCAGAAAAATCACAGGCTTTCTATATTTAAACTAGCCTTATTCCCTACATTTATATTTAAAATGTGGAGATTTAGATAAATTGCTCCAAGTTTAGTTGCTTCTGTTCTTAGATGTATATTCATATTTATAATCTATACATACTGGCATCTAGGCTTGTGTTTATATATAGTACTTTTGTCTGTGTGTGCTTTAACATAAGGAATATATCTTTTGTAAATTTCTTTGCCCTAGCAAACTAATTGATCATATTTAAATAGTAATTATTGATAAATATCTTGTTATTTTTCCACCTTACATTTATTTTTAAGACATGGATACTCCTTTAATTTGTAACCAGAAAAACAAAGGAAAAGCAACAGATGCTTTTGGTCGGGAAACAGCTAGATGAGTTGGGACTCGCCGCAGTTCCTTTGGCTTTCTTTTCTTCCTTGCTCACTTGTTTCAAAAAATTATAACAGGCTCTCTTGTAGCTTATTCTGGTCTTGAACTGTTCATGTAGCTGAGGCTGGCCTTGCTCTCCTGATCTTCTTGCTCCTGTCTTCCTTAGTATGAAGCTGTAGTGTCTACACTTGACAGTTTGTGTGACTTGATTGATTCTGTTCAAAATACCCAGCATGCATTGCTGTTCATATGCTGACCAACATTCTCAGTTGGTTTAGTGAAATCTCAAGAATTGGATAGGATCCATCGTTAAAACAGATGTTTCTCACTAGATAGTATTTATTAGATTTTGTTTACAGAACATTTCATTTGGATACCTACTTATAATACTAAAAATTAGTACATGAGAATTTAAAGCTATACTTTACAGCCAAGGCAGCTTTTGTTTTCCAATCGGAATAGTGCTTACAGGAAGACCTGGGTCTTTGTAGAATGAAGTAGTTTTACTTCATTTTTGGAGGGTGTTTTGACCTGGGTCTTTGTAGAATGAAGTAGTTTTACTTCATTTTTGGAGGGTGTTTGGAATCATTCTTGTAGATATTGTTAGAGAGATAACATATATATTTATTTTGGTAATCTTTAACTTGCACTTTGTTTATCTTTTGTCTTTTTATAGGCTGGTCTTATCATCTATCAAACATTAGAAAATTTGGGTGGTAATTCGCAAGTGTTTGCTCTAAGTAAAGGTATGTTGTGGCCTAAAATAAAAGATAAAATGTGAATTTGCTGTTTTGTGAGATTAGTTTCAAAAAATCAAAGTATTATGGATCTTTGTAGAGTGCTATGGTACTTCTTAAATGTCTGAGCAGTGTTGCCGTGAAGGTGAAATCCATAAGGACCAGGGATTGGAGTTGTAGATATTTCCCTCATGGGAGAGCAGGGCTTCCATTGCTTGTTTTGTAGTATTGCCGCTCCTCAGGTTCATGGAGTGCCCATGTTATTGTCCTTGATAACATCAGTGAGCCAGCCAACTTCCTCTCAGCTGGAAACGTACACATTCTTTCTACAGAAGTTTAAAATGGCTTCATCTCGACCTTTAATGTGTATACGGTGCGCTGTGTGTTCTGCTTCTCTGCGTTAGGTTGCTGTTTTCTTCAGTCAGCTTCACTGCCCTTGTCAGATGCTTTGATCTGGTAGTGATTGCAGGCAGAGTTAACCAGTAGGTGGATAAGCATTAGCTTTTGGGCTGCAGAGACCAGTGGCGGAACCTCAGCTATCTGACCTGTAATATTTCTCTTTCCTTGTGCTTGTAATGTGGATAATAGGTAAATATCTATCTCATGGATTGGTTGTGACCACTAAAGGGACAGATGTTCAAAGCACCTCCACTGATGGCCAGAGAGAATTGTTAAATAGATTGAACAGTCCTAATACATGATCTGAAATGCTTTGAAATCGGAAGCTTTTTGTTGATAACATGTTTTACATATTCATTAGTATATTTCATTGAAAATACTTCCTTTTTTTTTTTTGGTTTTTCGAGACAGGGTTTCTCTGTATAGCCCTTGCTGTTGGAACTCACTCTGTAGACCAGGCTAGCCTTGAACTCAGAAATCCACCTGCCTCTGCCTACCAAGTGCTGTGATTAAAGGTGTGTGCCACCATTGCCCGGTGAAAATACTTCCTGGAAGAAGTAATACTTGAGATAAAACCTGAAACAGGAGCAGATATTTGCTAGCCAAAGCCAAATGGAAAATGCTAGGCAGTTACAAAGCCACAGAGGGAAGCTCTCTAGAACTTGTGTGGTATAGTAAACTGTTGACTATGACAGTGTAATACAGGAGAAGCAGAAAAACTAAAGAAGACACGCCTCGTTACAGAGCTTACATGTAGCCTTCCGAAGAGCAAATTGAAGCTATTATTGACTGTTCTAAACATGGAAGTGAAACAGCGCTGTATTTAAAACAAGCTAACAAAACAAGCTGTAGAATAAAACACACCCACTTAACAATGTGAGCCACAGAGAAAGAAAATGGATTTTAGGATTACAAAAGAATGCTCGGAAAGGGTTTTCGGAGGTTATGATGGTAAGCCAAGAAAGAAGACTTGGTAACTTGAATTCAAGGGTTGGCACAGTGAGTAGCTTCAGCCTACATTTAATGGAGAAGTAGAGGCAGCAGAATCTGACGTAATGACAGACATGTGCCAAGGGCAGATTAAAACCCAGGGTAGAGAAGAGCAAGATTTAGGGGTGATTTTTTTCCAAGATTGGGTTTCTCTGTGTAGCCCTGGCTGTCCTAGACCTCACTATATAGACCAGCCTGGCCTTGAACTCAGAGATCTGCCTGCCTCTGCCTCACGAATGCTGGGATTAAAGGTGTGCGCCACCATCACCCAGCTAGAAGTGAAGTTTTATAGTTGTTTTTAGACTTGTTGAAAGGAGAGAAACACCTCAGATAGCAAGAGGGTTGTGGCCTATGGACACCTAGATATGTAGGTTGTATCTCAGAAGACTGTTTGTCTGAGATAAAATGTTAGGGCAAAGAGTCCTAAGAAACTCCTGGTGTCTAATCCTCGTGTGGAGGAGGGGACACTGTAGCAGTTGCCCTGGGTGTAGAAGGAAACGAGAAAGAACTGGACAGTTTAAGTCCCAGTATGCAGAAAGCCAAGGGAAGATTAGGTCCAAAGGAGGAGGATGTTATCAACTGTTGAATTCTGCTGAGATTTTGACAAAGTGAAGGCCTGTAGTTAATCATTAGATTTGACACAATGGCCACCATCGTTTGTAACCTTCTCTACCAGTGGCTCTCCACCTTCCTAATGCTGTGCCTGTCTAATACAGCTCCTCATGCTGTGCTGACCCCAACCATAACACTATTGCCATTGCTACTTCTTGACCGTAACTTGCCACTGTTATGAATCGTATTGTAACTCTCTGATATCCAGCGTATCTGATACGTGGACCCTGGGAACGAGCCATCTGACAAACCACTGTTCTGTGTTCTCCTTCTACCTTTTCAGCAGCATTGGTGTTCTGCGGGGAACACTGTAAGCAGAGGGGTGCTTTTAGAACAGGCAGGGTCCAGAGGCTTTTAAAGTATAAAGATATCACAGGCATAGCAAGGACTGAGTAGTATACTGAGGTGGGTAGAAGCCATGCTAAAATTATATCAATCATATTAATCGTATTACTGTGAATAATGGAGAAAGTTAGGTTTAAGGAATTGATTTTAAGTGCATATAAATATTTTTTAGAAACTCAGTTTAGAAAAGGAGTATTCATAAAATGCAGGTTTGTCTAGCGTCTGTTATACATCAGTGTTCATTATGTATCGATTTCATTCGACAAGCCAGGGAACAGGCAGTATGGCTGCCTGCAGGAAGAGCTGGAATTGCTTAGAGCCCCGGAGGGTAACCGCATTCCTTGTATAAGGGGCACCTAATAGAACCAAAGAGAAATGAGGATGAAGAAGCCTTGTAGGAAACAAGGCTGGGGCCCAGTCAGTGAGGGCATCTTTGTTATCAGACGTGGTGATTTATACTCCAAACCAACCACTACAGTACAGCAGTGGCTAATAGGGAACCCTTACTTTAGGGGTTGAGGAGCAGCAGAATAAAATGATCCAGATTTTGTCTTAAAAAAATTTTTTTTTCCTCAGTGCTATGAGAAGGCCAGGACGTTAGAGAGTCAGGAGGCTATTTTAATTGTCCAGAAATAGAAGATAATTGTATTAGGCTAGCAGAGGTAGTAAGAAATGTAAATTCAGCAGGTATTCTGATGGTGTACACTGTGAAGAATTCTAGGTGAATCCTTTATAAAGGACGAGGGAAAGGCTCTGCCAGGATAACCAAGGTATATTAGTTGAATCACCTGATGACTGGCAGGATCAGAGTGCAAGATCCATGATGTGAAGAGTATGTTTTGGTGGGAAAAGTCCAAATTGCAGCGTGGACCTGAAAAACTGTAGGTGGTTTTTGATATCCACAATGTCTCTGTATTAGTTATTTCCTGTTACTGTGATAAAACACTGTGACCAAAGAGGTCTTAGAGGGAAGGAGTTTCTCTTGGCTCACAGTCCCAGAGGGAGTAGTCTTCAGTGCCGACGTGGCAGTGGGGGCAGGAAATTCTTAGGTTACATCTTGAACAGCAGTCTCGAAGCAGGGAGCAAACAGGAAAAATCTCTCCAAATGGGGCCACCAACTGGGCATCCAGTGTTCAAATGCCCGAGTCTGTGGGAAACGTTTCTCACTTAAACTACCTCAGCACTTTATGGGAATGGGAGTCCAGAGTTCGTAGCGGAAGTTGGGGTTAGAGATGTAGATTGTCCTACCAGTGGTGAAACTGGATCAGATAAAATTGGGAGTGAATGAACTGAAGAACCGAGGCGGCATCAGCTTCACGGTCACACTGGCATTTAGATAATCAGAGTGCCCGAGGGCGGAGACGGGGCATCAGTGAATGAGGAGGGGGCCCCGAGAGCGGAGACAGGGTATCAGTGAATGAGGAGGGGGCGAAGGAAATGCTTTAAATAGGAAGGAGATGTCAGCCCCTTAAACCTCCGAGGATCTGAATGATGTGCGGATGCGTGGATCTTGTATTAACAATTAGGGTTGGCTGGGCAGTGGTGGCGCACGCCTTTAATCCCAGCACTTGGGAGACAGAGGCAGGTGGATTTCTGAGTTCAAGGCCAGCCTGGTCTACAGAGTGAGTTCCAGGGCAGCCATGGCTATTCAGAGAAACCCTGTCTCGAAAAAAACAAAAAACAAAAAACAACCAAAAAAAATTAGGGTTGATAATGTGGTAGCCTTCCCAAAGGAAGCTGTGCTGCTGAGGGGAAAACACTGAGTTGGAGTTAGTTTAGGAGAAAATAGGAGCAGAACGTTTGAGGACGAGCAGCAGGCATTGGAAAGCAGAGGTATAAAATTGTCATCTTAAGTGGGATCTGCGGCATGAGTTTAAAGTCAAATTGGTCATTATCATCTTGTTTTATTTTCAAGTATGTCCAGCTACTTAGGCACTGATTAGCTAAAGAAGTTGAGTGTGACTAGAAGTTTTGCCATGTAAGTTCCGTGGAGGTGGGTAAAGAAGGCGGAAGTGGAGAGTCTGCTTCAAAGGAATGGACTGTAGAGTGGCTAGAAAGGAAAGCAAACCTGGTAGGGAGAGCAGTAGTGGGTGCGGGAGGGGGCGGAGTCAACGGGTTCATTCTGAAGTGTTAACTCCCTGAGCTGGGCGGAGACCGCTGGAAGGAGTGGTGGGATGGCTGTGTTTCTGTGGAAAATGTTTGTAATGGAGGGTTTGGGTGCAGCGGAGGTCTTACGGGCAGCTTTAAGATCGAGGGTCTGATTGTGGGAGTGAGTAGCTCAGGTAGATGAGGAAGGGATTGCTGGAGTGAAGAGTGACCCTTGGACAAGGGTTCCAAACAGTGTTAAGTTTGAACGCGCCTGAATTGGGGCTTACTGATTTCTGAGTCAGAAACGGAGTCAGGTGACTTTAGAGTCTCATGTTTGTTCTCTTGTCTAGATCAGTAACCTTTGGATTGGATAATGCATAAATTTGGAATTTACTCTAAATTTCAAATAGCAAAAATTTGAAAAGAACATTCCAATAAGGAAGTAAAGAGGAAGGTGATTTAGGCATCCCAGAAGGAAGTGTTCTGTTAGAATTCATCGTGGGGATAGATGAAAACCTGGATACTAATACTGTATTATGATGTGCTTAAATAAAATCTCAGCTTTCTAGTTTGAATATTAACCTTTCTTTCTCTCTTCTTTTATTTAGCAGAGGAAAGCCTACCTATGGAGATGAAGAAACAGTTGAATTCAATCTCTGAAGAAATGAGGGACCTAGCCAATCATTTTCCTGTCACTTGCAGAAATTTGGAAACTCTACAGAGGTTAAATATTGTACTTTTTTAAATATTTATTTTATTTTTAATTGTGTGTGTGTGTGTTTTCCAATGAGATTTTGTGATCGGTTGATTGAGAGGTTTATTAAAGAACCCAGGACCATTAGCCCAAGGATGGCACCACCCACAATGGCTTGGGCCCGTACTCATAAGTCACTAATTAAGAAAATGCTCCACAGGCTTGCTGACACCCCAGATTAGGAAGGCATTTTTCTCAAAGTTTCCTCTTCTCAGATGAATGGAGCTTGTGTCAAATCAACCTAAAAGTAGCCAGCACAACTGGCCCCTTGTCTCCTTGACATACAAACATACCACCGTTAAACCAGAACTTTTCTTTTCTTGTTCATTTCCAATATCATACATTAATAAAGGCATCACATATACAGCATTTTACAAACTTACAAGTCCCACAGTCTTATAGATTTAAACACTTTGGAAGTTGTCTCTTTAAAAATACCTAGTCTTTTAAAATTCAAAGTTTATCTGTAAAACTCCCAAATCTCTGTCTCTGTCTGTCTCTCTATCTCTCTCTGTCTCTCTGTCTCTTAGTTTAAAGTCTCTCAACTGTGAGCTCCTCTAAAATAAAAATATAAATACTTTCTTACTTCAAGAGGGAACAACCAGGGCACAGTCACCATCTTAACAAGGCAAAACCACACTCCCAGCAGTCTGAATAGCGCACTGTCCAGTGTCCGGGATCCACTCTGGATCTGTGCTCCTCCAATGGGCTTGGACCACTTCTCCAAACCCCACGCTATACAGCACACAGAGCTTGTCTTCTAGGCTATGGATGGCTCTATCCTACTGCTGCTGTTCTTGATGGTCACCCAACGACACCGACATCTCCAAAATGCTGGGATTTTCTGCTGCAGCTGAGTTGCACTTTGACCAATAGTGTCTCCTGAGTTCTCTTCATTATGCCAAGCCTTAGCTCTTCTCCATGAGCTCTTTAATCCTGGGCCTTTAACTGCTTCTGTAGCTGCACTTTTACCAGAGACTTTCCTGGACTCCCACAGTGCCAAGCCTCAGCTGCTGTTCATGATCCCTTCATGTCTTAAAACCAGTACCATCTGTGTGCCTTGTCTACTACTCAAGTTCCACTACCGGAGTTAAATACAACCTTGGCCACATCTGGAATAAAGTTTCTATGTGCTGACTCTGAGGCAAAGTTTCCCAGAAGATTTCCCATCAATGACGCTGGTCTCTTTTTAATCACTACTACTTTCTCAGCTCCAGATGACCAGTGCCAAATGGCCCAGTGATGCAGAATTTTATTTCATTGATTCTAGTCTCTTGGTAATCACAGTAGCTTTTTCAGCATCAGCTAACCAGAACTACTAGATTCTCAACGCACAATAGCAAATAGCCCTGATAGAGTCTTTAAGGGATTCTCAAACTTCCCTCTGGAGCTTTGCAAGCCAGGCCTCTGTTGTCTGCATTGCTCTCAACATTTATGTCTTCCAAGCTCCACTGAATAGCCCATCAAGCTTTGAACACTCAATGGCTTTTCTAGTGTTATGTTCCAAAGTCCTTCCACAGTCCTCCCCAAAGCAGCATGTTCAGGTCTGTCACAGTAATACCCTACTCCTGGTACCAATTTCAATCACCTTTTATATAGTTTCTTAAGCATGGATGTCTGATTTTTCCAGAATACCTGCTTGTTATAAATTACATATACCTAATGCCTGGCTTTATAATAGCGAGCTTAAGTAGGTTTTATTGGCATTAAGAGCTCACAACAGAGTAGTTTGAGGTTTATTGTAGAAAGGAACAGTTGTTTTTGTTTCAGAGGACCCTGGTAGGATTGGTGTTATTTAGTATTGTTTAATCATTGATTTTAAATGCAGTGTGCTACTGTATTGTTACAGTGTACTTAACATTCTGCTGGGTGTTGAGCTTGTCTGCTGCTAACTAATGAGCATGATAGGAATCTTAAGGAAGGAAATGTGCATGCTACTGTGTATGTCTTCCCAGGCCAGCCTTTAATGTTGGAGTAAGTGGTTATGTCTTATTCTGATGTGAATGCATGATAAATAAAACATTATAATATTGTCACTGTTGCTATAGCAACACATTTATTTCAAAATTAAATTGAATTATAATTGCTCGTACCACATTATTTATACACAGTTGTTATGTATAGGCAGTACACATATATAAGTATAGGAAAATTTACAAAGTTGCCAGGCACCATGGTACATACCTGTAAGTTCAAGGCCAGCCTTGAACTTTATAAAAAGCTTTATAAAATTTTATTATTTTAAAATAAGTCTGTTATTAGAGTTTGAATTTAATTAACAATTTTTAAAGGTTTTTTTTTTTGTATCATTTTTTGTGTATGGCTGTTTGTGCCTGTGTGTATGTCTCTGGACAACTTGCATGATATATTCCTGAGATGTGCAGAGGAGAGTATTGGATCCCCTGGAACTGGAGTTACAGACAGTTGTAAGCTGCCATGTGGGTGCTGGCAATCAAACCTGGGTCCTCTAGAAGAGCAGCCAGTGCTCTTAACTGTTGAGCTATCTTTCCAGCCCTGAATTTAATTTTGATCTTGGTTTTGTTTGTGTTAATACAGACTTTGACAGTTTAAGGTTGAACCAGACTTGGGAAGGTTGTTAGTTGTGTAGTTTTGTTTTGATTTTTGAGCATTTCATACATTTTATTACAATCAAAATTATTTTACATTACACTCTCTCTTACCCCTGATACCTGCTGGCCCCCTTTACTTAAGTAGCTCCTTTCCTTCTTTCATGTCCTATGTGTGTTCCTGTATTTGTGTGTGTGTGTGTGTGTGTGTGTGTGTGAGACACTGACTTTAATTAGGAGTATTTGTGTGAGCATGGTTAAGAAGCTGCTGACTGGGCATTGGCAACTTACCAGTGACTACTGAAGAAAACGATGACTGCCTGGCGGCCAAGCAAAAGCTCCCTAGGGAAGGATTGGGTGGGTCTCTTTTGAGCTTCTCCATCCACATGGGAGTGGTGAAAGGCTCTGTCTTTTGTAGGTCTTATGCAGGTAACCACAGCTGCTGTGTGTTTATGATTTCACTAGCCGTGCCATATCTAGATGGCAATGTTTCATAGCTCTCTCCCACATCTTCTGACTCTACATCTTCTGTCCATCCATTCTGTGATGTTCACTGAGCCATTGAAGGAGTGATAGAGAGGTCCCGTTTCAGGCGGAGCACCCAGCACTCATTTATGCTCAGCACTTTGATCATTATGAGTCTTCATTAGCCGTTTCCTCCTGAGGGCAGTGCTATGGGTAAGAACAAATATTTAGAAGGCAGTGTGATATGTGTCTATTTAGCAATGTGTCAGCAGTAGGTACCCCTGCTAGGGCCTGTGGTTTTCCCAGCCAAAGGCTTTTGACCAAATTTATACTTCCAGTCATATATATTCCCTCCTGAAGGTCCAGGTTTCAAATCCCTGGATTGCTGCTGGCCACCACACCTCCAGTCATGTCACTGATTCTCCAGTAGATGTACCTTGCCTGGCAGGTTGGTACTGTAGCATGTGGGGTACAGAGTTAGGTAAGACCCTTGATGACATCGCCATCCCCCCCAGCAGGTGGCATAATACCTTCTCCAAGTATGAATACCAACTGGCAGGATGAAGCTGAAGCGTCCGGTCAGTTCTAGTTTGACTTTTCTGCGTCTCGTAATAATGAGTTTCCAGTGTAGGACCAACCCCTGGAACAACTCAGACATTGATGGAAGAGCAGTTCTCATGGAAGAGCAGAGTTTCATCTGAACCATTTAAATAAAGCTTAGCTGGAGCTACATGAACATTTCTGATTTTATAAATCATTGAGTTAAATACTGAAAAATTAGAATGGATGGCCCAAAGCACTTATTACATAATAACGTGCGTCTCTTTGCTTACCACATTCTTGGCTTTCTCTAATTTCTTCACTTTCTTTTCTTTCCTTAGTACATAGGATTGAGCTTTAGGCCTTGTGCACTCCAGGCAAGCATCACAGAGTTGTCATTAAGTGTAGTCCTGCTGTTTAGAGTTCTGCACAGTGCTTCTCATTTACACTACACTCAGAATGTGTTACCTACAATTTCTAACTTTAGTTTCTTTAAACTGGAGTGATAATTGAATATACTTGAAGTCATGTGAATACAAAGTCTTAAGAATTTTAAGTTTTTTTCTTATGAGTTTTTGCAACTGCTTTGACTATAGGATATATCTTTTGTTTAAAATTTTTATATAAGGAATTATTATGTTTTCCCTGTCCCCCAGCCCTTTCCAGATCCTAACCACCCCCTTACCCACCTAACTTCAGGTTTGAGCCCCCCTCTATCAACAATGAACAACCAAAGAAAAATCAAAACAAACAAAAAAACCCAATAAGGAAAAACAGATACTCAAAATGAAATGAAAAAAACCTACAGAAAAAGCAAGGAGTTCATTTTGTGTTGGTTATCTGCTCCTGGGCATGGGGCCTGCCCTGGACTGTGGTCGATACACCCAGTGACACGTAATTAAAGAAAACTGATTTTTTCTTTCTCAGCATTTCCAAAGAGGTTTTTGGTTAGGGGTGCTGGGAGTTTGCCTGTATTGAACCTTTGCCATTCCTGTGCAAGTTACCACAGTCTCTGGGAGTTCATATGTGCATCAGTCGTGTGTCTGGAAGAGAGTAATTCTGTATGTAGACCTTTATAATTGAGAGTTATCAATGAACATTTTTGTTGTAATTTTGGTTTTTTGTTGTTGTTGTTGTTGTTGTTTCGTTTTTTGATTCTGTTATTTTGTGGTTAAAGTGTGGCTTTCTTCCTCCTCTTCTGATTTACTGGTCTGGGATTATTCCTTCTGTTTCCTTGGATGTGTTTAACCTCTTCAGACTGAAATTTTCTTTCTAATGCCTTCAGTAGTGCTGGTTTAGTAGATTGATATGCTTAAAATTGGTTTAATCACAGAATGTTTTTTCCCCTTTATCTACTGTGATTGATAGTTTTGCTGGGTATAGTAGTCTGGGCTGGTCTTTCAGAGCTTGTAGAATATTCTCCTAGATCCTTTATGGCTTTCACAATCTCCATTTAAAAGCCAGAAGTTATTTTAATGGCCCTGCCTTTATGTGTTACATGGTAATTAAACCTCGTGGCCTTTATGTGTTACATGATAATTAAACCTCGTGGCCTTTATATGTTACATGGCAGTTAAACCTCGTGGCCTTTATGTGTTACATGGAAGTTAAACCTCGTGGCCTTTATGTGTTACATGGTAATTAAACCTCGTGGCCTTTATGTGTTACATGGTAATTAAACCTCGTGGCCTTTATATGTTACATGATAATTAAACCTCATGGCCTTTAATACCCTTTCTTTCCTCTGTGTGTTTACTATTTTGATTATGTGGGAGAGGGATTATTTTTTCTGTTCCTGTCTATTTAGTTTTCTGTATCCTTCTTATACCTTAAAAAGCATTTCCTTCTTTAGATTGGGGGAAATTTCTTGTGTGGTTTTGTTAAAAATATTGTTTGTGCCTTTACATAGATTTCTTCTTCCTCTATATCTACTTTTTATAGGTTTGATCTTTTCACTGCATTACAGGTCTCCTGAATGGTTTGTGCCTGCATCTTTTTAGATTTAACATTTTTTTGGACTGAACTGTACATTTCTTCTACTGTGTTTTTCAGACCCGAACTTTGTTCTTCCATGTCATTTGATATGTTGGTGAGGCTTACCTCTGAAGTTTTTCTTTAATACCCTGAGTTTTTCATTTTCAGCAAATTTATTAACAAATAACAAATTTACTAACAGAACTTTGTTGGCTTTTCTCATGTGTTTAGTCCAGAATATAATGAAATAATTTTTGCTTTTTTGTTGTGGCCATATCTTATTGATATAGTCTACATTTCATTAAATGAATTATCAGAAAAAAGGACATCTGCATAAATGAGATTGGGACCAAATACTGCTGACTCTGAGTGAATATGCAAGGCTTGTACAATGAAGTACCCAGTCACACAGGCAAGTTGGCCGCTGCTCATACTCACATGTGGCCACATGGAAATGAGGAACAGTTTTCGTCCAATGGGTCTCCTTAGTAAGCTTCTGTTTAGTAAGAACCTTTAAAACTCATCTTTGTGATGAATAAAATTAGAGCTGAATAATGCTTCTTGAATTTTTTTTTAGGGTTCCTATAATATTGAAGAGTATTTCAGAAAATCTATGTTCATTGAGAAAGGTGATCTGTGGTCCTACAGACACTGAGATTAAGCCGCAGCCGGGCAGTAGTTTTAATTCACTGCCGGCAGAGGATTCAGCTGCAGTTGGAGAAAAAGAGAAGCAGACTGGAGAACACAGTACTTTCCCTAACATTAAAGAAGAAGCATGGGACCCAGAACTTGACAATTTAGTGAAGCATGAGGAGGTTGATGTAGTCAGAAATCAAGTGAAGCAAGAAAAAGGTGAATCTGAAGATGAGGCAGAAGGCAATCTGTTGAGGGAAGACATGGAAAGAACTCATTTGATGCCCAATATTTCAGAATATGAACTCCAAGATTTGGAACAACAAGCTGAAGAAGAAAAATATAATGATGTTTTTCACCAATTTTCTGAGGTACTGAATCGAGAGGGAATAATGTATCCATCAGTGGTTGGCTTACTTTGTTGTATAAATGCACAGAGAACAAATCTTTTAGGTTTTGTGGGATGCATGGCCTCTGTTGCACCTATTGAGTTTATCCATTGTAAAGCAGCCATAGACACATGTAAGCAGTTGTGCCTGTGTGTTTCAATAAAACTTTATTTAAAAATACAAACAGAAGGCCATGTTAACTTGTGAGATCCACTAAATATAATAAGTAGAATTGTATAAGTGAAAGAATTTGCTGCTTTACTATTTATGATTTTGTATATGATAGGTAATAGTTTTTTGGTGGATTCTTTTTAAGTGTTTACTTACCCAAACTTTATTTGGGGGTGGGTTTTATTCCTTCAAGTAGGAATTATTTGTTAGGGTGAAAGGGTGCTTTAATTTATAGGCATCCATACTGTGACCTGGAGAAGCAGGAAGCTCTTGTTTCCTTCTGAATTATTATTAGTTTGCACATTACTGAAGACTTATCATTTCTGGAGGGGGAAGGTTCTTTTCTTTTCTTTGTTTGCAATAATAAATTTTATTTTAGATTTTGAAAAGATTTTCTGGGTTTAAGTCTCTCAGTTTCATTATAGAAATGGAAACCCAGTCTTCTATATGTAATTCTTTGATTTTTACAGCAGTTTTTCAATTGTTTATATTGGGTATGTAAATGTACATTGTTTCAAAATATTCTCATCCTAACCTTTTGTGGATCAGATTTCCTCTTTAGAAAAAATGCTGTCTTTTGCTTACATGTGCATCATTCTAATTCTGTAGAAATTTCTAATTAGATATGCACTTTAATATTTTCATATAATAGAGAATTATGCTCTTGATTTTGATTTGACTGGTATCTTTCATTCCAGTTATTGACATTTTATTTTATAATGATTAGCATCGTTATTTTTATGTTTAAGACTGCATTTAGAAGGCAACAAAACCTTACTCAGTTAAAAATGTATTTTAATAAAATTTAATAGCTTTAAATTAGCCTGTTAATTAAGGCTATTTTCATTTTCCAATTACCAAATTAAATATGAAGCATTTGGGGAGTTATTTCCTCATATTTCTTCTTGATTTTTTTTGCACGCACGCTTGTGTATGTGTGTGTGTGTGTGCGTGTATGTGTGCGTGTGTGTGCGTATGTATGCGTGCTGGTAGGTGTGCATGTGCGTGTGTGTATGCCTGTGTGTGCGTGTGTGTGTATGAGTGTATGTGTGCGTGTGTGCGCGCTGGTATGTGTGCATGTGCGTGTGTGTATGCCTGTGTGCGCGCAGGTGTGTGTGCGTGTGTGTGTGTGTGTGTGTGCGTGCTGGTATGTGTGTATGTGCGTGTGTGTATGCGTGTGTGCGCACAGGTGTGTGTGTGTGCGTGTATGTGTGCGTGTGTGCATGCGTGTGTGCGTGCTGGTATGTGTGCATGTGCGTGTGTGTATGCCTGTGTGTGCGCAGGTGTGTGTGTGTGTGTGTGTGTGAGAGAGAAGGATAGATTTGCAGTTTATTAGGCACCCGCTTCCTTAGGATTGCCAAATTATTGTAAAGATTCTTCATATCCGAACATCAACAACAGATCAAATAAATAATATATCTAGGTTTTTTTCAAATAGATGTTCTGTGTAAAACACCGACTTACTGACAGATAATATACTTACTATGAATTAGTCTTTGGTGTTTTTAAGTCAGTATATGAGAGAAAACCATTGCTTATCTTGGTTCGTACAGATTTTTTTCAACATTGTATGGAATGCCATGCACTGGAAGGTTGGGGAGACCCAGCTTGACCTTGATTGACCTTCCACTTGCACTTTCTTTTCTTTTGCATGTAGATTCTACTTGAATCTGTTTATCTAACTTACCCATCTTTTTAACTACACTCTTTCTCTCTCTTTGATTATGTTTAAAGCAGCTCATTCTTTTTCCTTTCCCTTCCTCTGTGTATCCATGCTGTGAACATATAAATATGCTTTATACATCTGCCTATCAAAGGAGAGGAAGATGTCTAGGTGCTTCTAGTAAAAACAACTGAGTATAGAATCAATCATACAGGACGTTAATCTTTGAAATACTTTTTTTTGAAGCCTTTATCTCCCAATGATGGTGAAAATGATTCCTCTTACATAATTGAAAGTGATGAAGACTTAGAAATGGAGATGCTGAAGGTACGTTTGAACATGAGAAAAAGTTACTTCAAGTTTCTTTAAAGAACACTTTAAGAATTAAAGTATTATTCAGTTCTAAATCAGATGCCACCACAATGAAATTCATGCCCATTATATAATGTTAGACTTTCATTTTTTCCGTTTACATTTCCTGCTATGTAAGTGTCTTAGGTTAACATCTCGGGTTCTCACAGGAGGTCTGTGTCCTTACACACCTCTCTCTGGAATCTGGGCAGTGACTAAGCACTTCAGCAGGAAATGGATTTCTCCTTCTTCATGTATTTGCTGCATTTTAGATGTTCTGGTTTTTTACTAATTCAACCACTTACAGTGTCTGGTTTTTCTTCCTGTGGGTTTTTAGTACTGATTACATGTAATTTTAGAATGGCTGTTTACTCTGTTATGAAAGCTGAAGTATGGATCTGCGCATCTCTGTCCCTTCACTCAACCTCCATCTTACCAAGTGTTATAAACCATGTGTGGACAGGAAAATCTAGACTGGGAGTGTAGGGAAAAGCACGGTTTAGTTAGAAGCACGAAAAAGGAAAGGAAATAGAAGTATGCTGTCGTGTCTGCCTTTAAGCTATCATCTGTAGGTTAGTGTGATTTAAGCTATCATCTGTAGGTT
>JADRCH010000102.1:8902146-8915093 GCA_019843965.1 Rhynchomys soricoides
GTTGCTATGGTGGTGGTGGTGGTGATGATGGTTGCTATGGTGGTGGTAGTGATGATTGCTGTGGTGGTGGTGGTCATTTTGTGTGTGTGTGTATGTGTGTGTGTGTGTGTGTGTGTGTGTAGAGGTCAGAGAACAGTGGGAGTCTGTTCTCTCTGTGGTTTCTGAGGGTTGAACTCAAGTTCTCGGGCTTTTACCCCCTGAGTCTTCTCAGCAGCTCCCTGTGGTTGTTTTGAGGAAACTGAGATCTGAAAAGATTTGTGACTTGCTCAAGGCTTTGTGTGCGGCCCATCTGATTCTAGAGCATGTGTTTTAAATCACCTCACTGATGGAGTATATTAGCAAATAACAGAAGGTTATCTTTCTCGTCAGTGTATTAGGTAGATAAGGATAAAGGCATTACTAGTCCGTTCTTTGAAATGTCTGAAGGTGTTTTAGCAGATGATTATATAATAAAGCCTCTAAATGCATTAAGACACCATTGATCTTGCTCCAGTGTATGGTGTGGGCAGAGTGCGGGGTTATGCTCCCTTTTACTACCTACTCTGCACATGGTGGGGATTAGTTCTCCCCAAACTGTTTCATTTTAGACAATGTGGATGTCATCTTGCCTTCAGTTATTGGCATTTCAGAGGAACTTCCTGTAATATGATATGGGCTCGATTGTGAATAACTATGTACTTAATCTCAGAAGAGATGTGCTGACTATTTGTCTCCACCGATAGCTAATCTATGAGATAAGATTAGCATTATTGCTAAAAAGAAATGGGACAGTTCTTCTGAAAGGACACATTGCAGATGGTTTATAAGTAATAACTGTGGGACAAAGTAGTCGTAAGCAATTTATGTCTTTGAGGAATAGTATGAAAGCTGAAGGGCAGCGTGTTCTTTGAATTACGGTGTAAATATTTCCTTTATGCCCACTTCTTTTATTCATTTCTGGCCTCCTATTCTGACTCACGAAGTTCCATGTTATCTGGTATTACTTATGCTTCTTATGTGTGTGTGTGTTTGAGCCAAATACTTTGATTTAGCTTATACTTTTTGCGAGGCATATATTCTAATAGGAACCAAACAGTGTTGACTCAGATAGCATTTCTTCTTTTTGAACCTTATTTTTCCCTGTGTGTTTTCTTTTGTGTAGGTATCTCACTCATCGCTGTGGATGAGGCTCACTGCATTTCCGAGTGGGGTCATGATTTTAGAAGTTCATTCCGGACTCTGGGCTCTCTTAAGACAGCGCTCCCATTGGTAAGCTTGCCAGATCTGATGCCGCCACGTCACCCATCTCAGCTGAGGATTGACCCCAGGGCTTCTGCCACCAGGCTAAACAAACCCCCAACCCCAAATTTACCATCTTCAAGTGAAATTTTCATCAAGGGCTTTCCAAGACTGGGTAATGTCCAGACAGCTCAAGACTTCTCTATAAAAGAGAGGGTATCGGATGTGAGCAGGGCGGCTCTTTTAATTTTTAAAATTCTAACGTCAGCTTCCTTTTGAGGTTGGTATGTAGCTTATTAAAGGAATAATAATTATTATTAATAACAGGAATGTTCAACCTTTAACATTGAGCTACACCAGGGTCATCTTCAAGGTTCACCCTCAAGAATCATAAAATTGTGTTAGTCAAAAACATCACAAAGTCCAGGACAGCCAGGGCTACACAGAGAAACTCTGTCTCGAAAAACAAAAAAAAACCCCCAAAAAACAAACAAACAAAAAAGTCACAAAGATGTTTCAGTGTTTTAAGTTTGTGTGCGACTTTGTCCTGTGTCACATTCCTGCTGTCAGGGCATAGGCTGGATGCTCTTCCCTGGGATAAGAGCTGGAAAACAAGTTTTGAACATACCAGTTAAAAATGTCAGTTACTATTCCTTAGTGGATGCCTGGGACCACCCCCTCAATGTAAATTATGCACAGTGGAAGACTTTTATCTATGACAATATACTATAGCAAAAATGACCACACTCATTGGATCATGATTAAGTAGAGTATGCAGCACCCAACACAAGCACTTCCTCCTTACCCATGTGTCTGGTAACTGAGATGGTTAGTGACTGGCTAATGGGGGAGAATGTGAGCTGTGTGAACACTCTGGACCAAGGGGTCATTCCTCCATGGGGAGAATGGGTGACATCATTGAGAGGACAGTGTAGATGCGCACACCTTTAATCCCAGCACTCAGAAAGCAGAGGCAGGTGGATCTCTGTGAGTTTGAGGTCAGCCTGCTTTACAGAGTGAGTCCTAGGAGGGGAAAGTTAAAGGAAAATAGGCTGGGTTTTTTTGTTTGTTTTTTGTCTTTTATAATTTTTCATTTAGTATAGTCAGACTGTGGGTGGTCACAGGAATCTGAAATCAGAAAAAGCCATTGTGATGGAGGGGGCGGGTGTGTAGTGGATGGGGGGGCGGGTGTGTAGTGGATGGGGGGGGGGGGGGGGGGGGGGGGGGGGGGGGGGGGGGGGATTAGGGGGGGGGGGGGGGGTGTAGGGGAGGGGGGGGCGGGTGTGTAGTGGATGGGGGGGCAGATGTGTACTATGGCTTTGACATAGAGTTCTTTCATTCCCTTTTCTTAAATAGTTCATAAAAATGTAGTTACTTTGTATTCCTCACTAATGGCCTCTGTAGAATGGGCTGGGAATTGCATTATTTCTACTCATCACCGTTTGTAGGAAACTTCGGTTGTTTGGTGGATTTACGATATTAATGACTGAGGCTACTGTAAACATTTGTATGGATTCCCAGGGTGCAGGTCAGTGGTTATAAAGCCTGTGAACATGAGTTTAGTTTCCTGGGATAAATGGCGGGATCATGGGTTCTGGGTCCTATGGGAAATGCCAGTTTCATTTTAACTGGAAGCACTGGTTTTGTGTGGTCCCCTCCCCAGCGGCACAGGGACAATAGCTTCTTCTCATTCTTGCTACTGTCTTTTCTTACTACTATGTGGTATTTTAGCGATTATGATAGGAGTGGAGTGGTAGTTTGTGTTTTCAATTTGCTTTCCTCTAATAGCTAGTGGTGTTGAAGAGCTTTTGTGTGCTTCTTATTTGGTTAAATGCCTAGTTTAATTGGGTTGTATTTTTTTGTTAAGCATGTGGGGGTAGGGAGGGATGGTAGGAGAGAGGGAGGGAGAGTGAGGGAGAGGGCAAGAGAAGGAGGGAGGGAGGCAGAGGGGGGAGGTTGTGCTTATGTGCATGTACCTGTGGTGTGCTCTACAGTGCAGCCCCTGCAGAGGCTAGATGCTGCTGCTGCTGCTGCTGCTGCTGCTGCTGCTGTCTTCCTGTTGCTCTCTA
The DNA here is from genome assembly GCA_019843965.1 of Rhynchomys soricoides. Classification (NCBI taxonomy): domain Eukaryota; kingdom Metazoa; phylum Chordata; class Mammalia; order Rodentia; family Muridae; genus Rhynchomys; species Rhynchomys soricoides. The sequence continues at coordinate 8,905,434 of JADRCH010000102.1, forward strand.
CCCTGTTTTGTTAGAAACACAGTCTCTCGGTAGCCAGAGAGCTCCTCAGCTGTGCTAGACTGGCAGGCCACCAAGCCCCTGGATTCTTTCTCCCCTGGAACACTGGGCTCCTAGGTATGCACGCTGTGCCTGGCTTTTATGTTGGTGCTGGGGATCTGCACCCTGGTCCTAATACTTACTCACTGAGGTGTCCCCCGAGTCCCGCTGTTAACTCCTAAGAATGAAATGTTTATAAATATGAGTTGTTGGTCAGATATTTAGCTGAAAATATTTATTTATACTTTTTATTTTTCTCTTATTTTCACAGTCTTTTATAAAGAAAAAATTATAAATTGGATAAAATCCAGAATATTACATTTTTTCTTTTATGGATTTTTGTTTCTCAGTCTCAGATCTTGAAGTTTTGTTCCTGGAGCTTTCCCTAAAATGTGAATGATTTAGGTGTGAGAGGGTACGGGGATGTCAGGGCAGGTGAAGAGCTTGCCATGCAAGGGTGATGACAGACTTGAGTCTGTAAAGTACAGTGTCACTGTATGGTGTGCCTGATCCCACGCTATAAGACAGAGGAGACCCAGGAAGCCCACCCCTCCCCCACCGGGTGAAAAGAGGGCTTTTTATCTACTTAATTGCTTTTGCCTCTTTGTTGAAAATCTTTTGAACGTGTTTGTGTCAGCCTGGTTTTCTGGTCTATAGTCTGCTTTATTAATTTGAATTAACGAAGTGGCCTATCCTTAGGCCCTGGTGATAAGAATTTTACCCTTTTGGTGGTATTTCCGGTATTTCTGACTTAGTTTCCTCAATCAACAACCTGACAGGTTCACAGCAAATTGCTGTGCTTAAAGTCATTTCTTTCTGTTTGGGTTTTCTCATAAAGATTTGATTGAGCAGTGATTAAGTAAGCAAGTCAACAACAGTAGTAAAAACATAATGCCCCAGCCAGCAGGTTTATATTGAAGGAGAGTAAAGCTAACGTATTTGAGGTCTAGGTCTAGGTCTGGCCTTGAGTCAGACGTTCTTGTCTCATTTAACCTTCAGGACCGGTCATTAAATTAGCCATTTAAATATGATCGTAATATCATCGTATTCTTCAGTTGTCCACGGGCAGCATATTTCCCTTGTTTTCCTTTCTTTCCCAGCATGCCCTTTTCCTCGAGTCTCTTCTGTTCTTTTGCACCTTCTTGTTTTATTAAAGTTGGCATGCTGGTACCTGTTTTAGGCTTATTCTCTCTCTTCTGTGCTCAGATACCATCCAATTATGGAGAACCCCTCAAATTTACAACTTGGATTAGTACCACCAAGATGTGACTGAGTTCCTCTGCCTACTTGCGAGCACTTGGTTTTGCACTACATGTTGTTTGAGCAATTTTATTGAATATAAATCACACACATTATAGGAGATTTATAGGACGTGTACATACACATGATTGCCAACCTGAGGGTTTGCTATTTGGGTTCCTCATAGGTATCTCAAACTTAACCCATCCAAAACTGCCTCCTGATGTTCTTCCCACTCAGACTCTCTCACCTTGTTTAATAGCAGCACCAGAGAGTTTTGCTCTGCAGCCATGACTAAACAAGAGATCCTCCTGCCTCAGTGTCCCCAGTGCCTGGGTTGCAGGAGTATACCCCTGTGTCTGGTAACTCTTTTATTTTTACCACTCCACGCCTTACATTTCAACAATAAGGGAATCCTGTGAGTGATCTTCCCAGTCTGTACAGATGCTAATCACTTCTCTGACCCCTGCCATATCCCTGGTGCCAGCCTACATCTTCCTTCATGTAGGCTTTTACAATAACCTCCTGGTTTCCAACTTCAGTCTATTTCAATACCGTGTTCAAAGTGATACTTCTGAATCTGCCCCATAGTTCTGTGTCTTCTCTGCAGTATGCCATTTCACCCAATAAAGGTGCAAACTGATGGTATCACATCTCACTGAGGATTGTTACATAGTCTCTCACTTTCATGGCCAAGTAAGTGATGGCTTCAGATTCTTAATGCCCTTAGGTAGCTCATAGTCCAGCGAGGGAGTAGAGATCCACATCCAGGAGAGCAGAAGCAATAGAAACAATTGTACATCATGCATGGAATGGGAGGCCAAGGTGCCCCACAGTGCAGGTCACTGAACACTGCTTTGAAGGACTGGTCCCACTGATTCAGAATGATTTAATGAGACAGAGTGAGCTGTGAGATTGGAAATCAAGAAGGCCGCTTTTGTGAGCCTTTCTTAGGCCTTTGATTCTAAGGTTGTGTTAAGGAGTTTTAAATATTTTAAGTGGTTCTCGAATACTCTTCAGGTGGAATTAAATCTTTTATTATATCTAACTCTGGACATAATGAGATCATTTTCAGTTCTTCCAGTGATGAAAGAGCATATTCCTTTTGTTGAGAGTCTTGGCAGGTTGTTCCTCCAGCAGCTGCTGAGGATCCTTTTCCCCTGTGTTTCTAAGGCCTGTTAGGGGTTGGTAAGAAACGCCACCTGGTGGATATTAGTTTTTTTATTGACCTTGATCTTACTGTTTTGATCCTGTTACCCTGAGATTACTGTTGGATTCACTACACCAAATTAGTACAGCAGATCTAAAAATGCTTGAAACCACCAAACAATTAACATGAAGAACCCATTTGGAAGGAATCATAAAGGGGGGCGGGGGAGCCCAGAGAAGGAGCAGCCAGGTGAAAGTTCTGCACAGCCTTCAAAGTTTGTATATAACCAGGAGGACATATTTTTGAAGACTATGAGATATATTGACTCTTCCCATTAATTTGTCATAAGGACCCATTAAAAAGATCAGCATGGTAGACACTAAGTAAATGGAATAAGAAATTAACTAAAATCTTCGTGCATCATGCAGAGTGTGAGGTAGTTACATGGTCCAATTTACAAAAAGAATACTTATATTTTCTCCCAACCTTTGGAGTATATAATTAAGATTCACCTAAATATACAGCCATAAGTATATATAGCCATAAGATTAATATGCATTATACTTACTAGGTTTTGTTGCTTACTTTGTCAACAGCTAGTGTCTCTTACCAAGGAAATCAAGGCTAGCTAACTTAAAGAATGAATTCCTTGTGCTAAGTTATTCCTTGATATTTTAGACACCAATATAATTTAGCATGTGCCCAGTTTTCTTCTCAACGTTAAACAGACTAGACTATTTATAATTGTGCTGCAGCCACAAAGGCGACCTGGACGTAGTCTGTCATATGACGGTATATGGTCCCATTTCTCAATACTGGCCCATAAGCATTGTCCTTGACTTAAAATTTCACAATTTAAAATGCTGCAAACTTCTGAGGGATCTGTTTTATTCGCATTAATTTTCATAACTGTTGTTTTTTATTCTACTTTTTAGTTGTAAGAGCAATATTCCTTACTGTGTCTTTGGAATGTTGCAGTGAGTTTATGATTTTTTTTTTTTTTTGCTAGCAGTCTGATTGACTGAGGACCTTATAAGAAAAATGGAAATTTTTACTAAAAGACCTAGCAACCATGTAGCTCTGTCTCTCTCATTTCGCTTTTTCTTAAGTTGAGCCCTTGCTGGAGTCAGTGGGGAAAGTGCTAGCATTTGAAATTCTCCACTGTTGAAATTTCCATGCACAAAGAAATCTCTATTTTGTGACTGTACTAGTTATAGTGGGACCTTTTTAGGTGCTGGCTCTAGACCCCGACTAACATTAAGCACTTAGCATGTTTTGGTATATATGTGTATGTGTGTTATGTTCAGATACATGTGTGTTGAGTCCATGAGTGTATGGAGACCTCAGGTCATTCTTGGGTGTTGTTCCTCAGGTGCAATCCACATTGTCTTTCGGAGACAGGATCTTTCACTGGCCTGGAGCTAGCCATGTTGGATGGACTGGCTGGCCAGAGAGTCCCAGAGACCTCTATATTTCCTTTATATTTGACATAAGACCACCATCCTTTTTTCTTTGATCCTTAAACTAGTGTTCAGCCCCTTTGCTTAAGCAACGGCGGTCTATCGGTAAGGTTCTGGTCTGACAAGTCTGTTTAGAAGGCAGGCAGGTCACTGAGATCATCTACCTGGGGCCAGTATTAAAAACTGGAATTTCAAGTGTGTGACACAACATTAAATGTGTGTGTGTGTGTGTATGGCAATGCCATATATCCTGAAGGCGCTGTTTGACAGAGTTCCTGTGGTTGGACAACATGGACTGACCCGTCACTGCTGTCTATGGATATTTGCTGCACACCTCTTGCTATACTTATGCTTCTTACTGTTAAAGGCCTCTCTCCGAAAGCTAGAGCTGGGATAATAAAAAGCTAGTGTAAACAAGAATGAAATTTATGACAGTTCCCTGGAAAAAATGGTTATGCAGAAAATTGAATCCTTCCTAAGAACTTATTACTTAAATAAACATTCAGATCACTAATGAGTGTTGTTAGTAAGCAGGAGATAGAGGATTTGAGAAGAATTATTAAAGAAGAATTATTAAAGGAAATTCTAGAAGCTGACGAGCTGTGATTGGATTGCTAGGCTTTTAATGTTCAACTTTAGAAACAAGGAACTTGTATGAACAGGGAGAGATTTTGATCATGAAGGTTATGACAAGCCTTGGTGTCTTCCTGAAGGCAAAAGTAAGCAGTTTTAGGAACCCTGATGTTCTCCTGTTCTTTACAGAATGGTAATAAAGATAGGAATCCTATTGAAACAATTGTTCAAGACAGAGACAGAGGAAGGCATCCTGGCTCAGTGACCTGCCTGCCTTCTGAACAGACTTGTCAGACCAGAACCTTACCAATAGACCACCTTTGCCTAAGCAAAGGGGCTGATCACTAGTTTAAGTATCAAAGAAAAGGGACGGTGGTCTTATGTCAAATATAAAGGAATACAGAGGGGGAAAGGAAGAATCAAGTAAGGGTTGAAGGCTGAACGTCTGTAGAAGCCAAGTTTGATCTGATAGGTAGTAGGAAATAACCTTGATCTATTAATCTTATACCAAACTGAAACAGAATCAAATTTGAATAGAGTCATCTAATCTAGCATTTCTGTAACCACAAGGCTTTATGACACCAATCTTAAGGAAGACGATACTGGTTTTAAAGAAAGTTGATTTTATCATCATGTTAATTTTTAGTTCTTATAAAATTACTGTTTGCCTGCTTTGTTCCTCTTCCAATATTCTTATGTAATCAAGGAAAACTTTAGAAGAAATGTGTTTTGAAAAGCTGTGTAATCAATGAATAAAAGTTCGGAGGAAATGATTTTATGTATAAATAAATCCTGAGAGAGACAAAAGTTGTCAGAGTAGGAAAAGCCACACTGAGGTGTGCTCTCTCTCTGTCCCAGATGAAGCAAATTATGTCCCACATCTGATCCTTCCCTTCACAGCTCTTGCATCTGCCCTTCTCCAGACTCCGCCCTCAGCCGAGGCTGCTCCCTGGCATATATATACACACACATATATAGACACACATATACATACATATGTATATATATTGAGATTTGAATTTAGGTCTTTATGTTTGTACAACACACTTCCAACTGAGCCAGCCCACTTAGCACATTTTGGTGTTCTGTCTCATTTTATATTTACAATTGGATGTGTAGCCACTTTTTGGAGGCGAGATACTGCAGCTTAGGGGTTAAACTGCATGGTCTCACATCTAGTAAGTGACAAGGGCAGACTGTGAGTCCTGGTGGGCAGTCTGACCCACCTCGGAGTGTCTTGCTGCATTACATGCTTTGTCCAACGTTTTTCTATTAGTTTTTGGAAAATGAATTTTATGCTTATTCTCTAATTCTCATAAACATGTTATTTGTCCACTCAATAAGAAAGCCTACTCTGTTTTTTAATAAAAGAAAACCTTGTCTTCTTTTTCAAATGGACTGTATCATAAAAATTACCTTTATCTGCACATGTAGTTAAGGAGTTTCCTAGTACATTGGCAAGGTGTTTGGTAAAAACATTTATGGCGATAAAAATTCTTTGTTCATGTAAGGTTACAAATGTAAATTCTTAGGAAATTGTAATATTTCTTTTTTAAAATGTCAGTTAAGGGGTTTTTGGTTTTTAGTTTTAGTTTTGCAGATAGGTTCTCTCCATGTAGCTGGGGACAAACTTCAGCCCAGCGCTCCTTTCCCTCACCCTCCTGAGTGCTGGGATCCCAGGCGTGTGCCACCACCCCTGACAGGGTCCTCTAGACACCCAAGAGTCCTTATTGTCAGGCTGGTGTCTGTTATAGTGTTTAATATTGACCATTAATCAACCATTGTAATACCTGATTAGAAAATGTGGTTTCTTCAAAACCAGGGCTTTGCATGACTTAATCACCATATATACATTCCCAACATAGAGAACAGTTTGATTATTAGCCTGAAGATTAATGTGGGGTTACATTTTTAAGTGGTTTCCCAAATTTAAAAATAGACAATACAAAAAATGACTCTAATTACTTGGTTTCATTGAATTAGTTTATTTTTGCATGACTTTGGATATGTTTTAATCTAATTAAGTTATTTTAATTGTAAGAGTAGCTGTTTCTTAATTAATTTACTGCTGAGGACCAAACCCAGGGCCTTGACAGGTTAGTGCTTTCCCACTGAACCATGCCTTCAACCACATACCTGTTCCTTTCTGGGTATGACTGAGAATAAGCCAACAAAAATTCAATAATGCTTGAAGCTTTGTCTGAATCTATATTATTTTTATTGGTAATATTTATTTTATATTGTACATTTTTATTTTTATTAATTTATATATTGTTCAAAATAATGAGTTTTATTGTATTTCCATAACGTATTTAATGTACTTTGGTCATACTTATTCCCTAAGGGATTGTATTTTGTTTTAATTTTAAGTCATATTTCTTTGCAAATTAGCAAACTGCACACACATTTATACTTAGATACAAAATAAATGCTTACATTAGTTTATGAGGTAGTCACAGTATGTTTGAATAATTTTATTAGGATGTTGTTTCCTCTATCTGTAACAGGTAATAAAATGTTTTTAAATAAAATTGAATTCTTAGTGATAGAATAGCTAATAATTTAGAAATAAATTTTAAGACAGCCTTTTTATTTTCTGATAATGAAATGAAACCAACGCTGAATGTATCCCCATTATAACAGTGATAAAACATGAGGCATTTACATGAGAGGTATTTTACTCACCTACCTGTGAATTTCTGAACAAAATATTCATGTTTTTCCTGATACTTAATATGCCGCCTGATTTTGCTGCTCACCCTGTCAAGAACTGCTAGAAAATGGCCTATGAATCGGTTGCTTAAAGAATCAGATAGTCATACGTGTCTCACTTTCTACATTTTTGGTATATCCAGGATGGCATTGAAAGCTCAGTAAGCCTGAAGAGAGGCTGTCAAGGCTGTTGGGAGACTCACTTCCACAGCTGAAAAGCCACATGTCAATATAATTTCGAAGAAAGCTTCTCAGGAAGTAAAAGATGAATTGTTTATGCAGTTAGGTTATTAAATTATAACCCTGTCAGGGCTTATGCATTGTGAGTTACAGATTTTTTTAAAAAGAACAAGATATAATCTCTACTTCTATTAGCATTAAAATATAAATGGTTAGTAAGTAGCTTAAATTTAGTGGGACAAGATAGATTGCATTGAAACCTGATGGATTTAGTGTTTGATTTAATTAAGTAGGATGTAACTTTTCTCTTTTAAAAACAGTTTTTTTTTCTCTTTACTCAGGACATGTAGCTTGGTGGTAGAGCACTCACTGAGCAAGCCCAAGGTCCTGGGTTCCGTGTCCAACATAACAAAAGAAATAAATATTTGAATAAACCAAAACAATAACGCTAATGTCTTGGACATAGTTCCTACGTGGCCATGACTGTTGGCTTGTCAGAAGACAGTGAAAAATCAATAAGCTTTCTGCCTTTTAAAAATCTGTTTGTATTGTATTTCACCCAGGTTCCAGTCATTGCACTCTCTGCTACTGCAAGCTCTTCGATCCGGGAAGACATTATACGTTGCTTAAACTTGAAAGACCCTCAGATCACCTGCACTGGATTTGATCGACCCAATCTGTACTTAGAAGTTAGACGAAAAACAGGGAATATCCTTCAGGATCTAAAGCCATTTCTCATCCAAAAGGCAAGGTAAAGATAGAACAATAGATGAAATTATTTTTAAAGAAGTTATTTTATTTTTTTCTATTTCATATATATATATTTTAACTTTTATGTAGCCTTGGCTCAAATAAGTGTAATACTACATAATCAATTTAGAGACCTAGATTAAAGCACATATAAAAATATTTCCATTAATTCCTTTAGAATTTCATATAATATAGTTTGATCATACTCACCCCTTATTACTCTCTCGGCATCTCCCAGATCCATCCTGTCTCTTCACTGTGCCCCAGCTTCATGCTGTCTTTCATTTGTAAATAACACATCAGCTCTCATTTGTGCTGTCCATATGCTTCTGGGTAGAGGGCATTCATGGCTGTATGGACAGCTAGTCAGGAGCTGTACTCCTAATGGAAACTAACTCTCCCTCTCTCAGAAGCTATCAGCTGTCTACAGTCCATCCCTCGGTTAGGGCTAGGGGCTTGGTCTAGTGCAGACAGCCATAACTACTCAGAGTTCATGAGCGCAGTGGTCCTGCTACGACCAGGTGACCTGGCTTTGCTCCAGTTCTCTCTAACCATTGGCTTATATGTTCTGTTTGTCCACTCTCGCATGGCGTTCAAAGTGTTTATATTTGCAAGGGCAGAGGGGACGGGGCCAGGAACTGATTCTTCTGATATTATTATCTTTTATATTATGATTCAAATAGGATATATGCTTTTAATAATTTACAACTAAATGAACAAACATGACATGAGCATTTCTTATGAGTTCTGTCTGCTTTACTAATTAGGTGATTTACCTCTGATAGAGGGACTTTTTTAACAGCCTCTGTGGAGTCTATATGTGTTCCAAGGACTGGCCTAGATGCTTTATACAAGTGATCTAGTTAAATCCTCTAGCATAAGGAAGTACCTATGTACATCTGTAGTTTACTGATGAAACTGTCCATTGCACTCTAAGATTTATTTTTTAAATATATTTTATGTTTTGTTTTGTATGCTAAGAACCTTTATAGTGTCATATTCTCTGTCTTGCCTGCTGAGTAGAAAGTTGACATTTTCACTATATGATATAGAATAATGCTAAACCATTTTCTCCTATCAATATGAATACAAACCAAATCTAGGTAAGTAAGAACATAGAGCATTGTTAGTGCTTTCCTCTTCCAGAAAGAATGCAAATGGGAAGACAGATCTAGGTTGAGAAAGGACTAGTTTTTGTTGTGGATGTTAGGGAGTTACTTAGGCAGCACTGAGCAATGCTGCTGTTCCAACTAGAACAGGAAGCTGATGAATGTATTGCCAGTGCTTTGCTGCTCTAGCTGCCTCCTTGAATCTGTTGTTTCAACATGTTCCTTTCCAGTAAAGGGAAAACTTCTCTTGTCGAAGGCCTCTTCTAATCTGGATGTTTCTACGCTTGTGTCATTACCTAACCCCTCATCTTTGGTTCTTTTTAATACACATCATTTTAAATATCTATGGCTATTTTTTATGGTGACCCTCTTCTTTCTTAAAGATACACACACACACACACACACACACACGCGCACGCACGCACGCACACGCGCACACACGCTCACACGC